>CM035416.1:145711465-145951465 GCA_020310875.1 Ceratopteris richardii | reverse complement strand
CTTTTCTTCTAGTACCAAAACAATAAAGAATCATCTATGGAATGAGTTCAGCCAGATGAAGAAGACTCCAAAACAAATTATCATAGAGTTTCTTACAAAGCTGAAGGAGATTGCATGTTAATTGGCATCCATTGGAGAGATGATTGAAGAAGAATTCATCATGAAATTTTTTTTTAATGGAATTACAAGTGAAAAGTAATGGAAACCTTTCACCACAGGTTATGACCTCATCATTGATGTACAAAATCCAGTTTTCAACATCTTTCTTGGAGAACTCTCAATCAAGAGGCCAAAAATAGCATGCAAGAAGAGAACTCATATAAAGGTAATTCAACTTGTCCTGTGTAAACAAATAAGAAAGACAAGAAGCTGAAAGGCAAGAATAAGGAAGAGGATAAAGAAGCTACTTTCCAAGCCAAGTTATCAAGCAAGAGCAAGTGGAAAGGGAATAAGAAAGGACCAAGGAATGAAAAAAACAAAAAATGCAAGGTGTTTAACCATGTGCCATTTGTGATAAGACCAATCATGCTACTCAAAATTGCTAGTTCAATGGAAAGATCTAGATAGGAAGTGGAAGAGGCGGATAGGGCAACCATAGAGGCAAAGGTGGACACAACTTCAATAGAAACAATAAAAAAATACTACAACAATTATTTTGAAGATCAACAACATGAAGAATCATTTCTCTTGATGAATCTAAGCCAGAAGGAAGGTAAAGAAGATGATCATTTATTCCACATAGATTCAAGATGCTGAAGTCATGTTGGAGGCAACATAATTCTCTTGTCTGACTTGGAAAGTCCAAAGCATAGACATGAAGTACAAAGAGGGGATGACACAAAGCATAATGTGGAGAAGATTGCTAATGTCAAAGCTTCCAATGGAAAGAACAATATTTTGAGGAAGGTACTCTATGTTCCCACTATTACAAGAAACCTAATAAGTGAAGGAAAAATAGTTGAGAAAGGCTTGCAAGTTAGGCTCACCCAACATGGAGCTTTTGTGGAAGATCCATGTCAAGGATTCAAGAATATAGCCAAAGGTGAGAAGCATGGTAGAATCTTTACTTTTGAAGTAGGAGAAACCAAGAACATAGCTCTATTCAACATTGGGTCTCAAACCCTAAGTGATCTTGATGTGTGGCATAAGAGGCTAGCTCATGTGAATGAAAGAACCTTGAAGGATAAATATGGATCAAATTGTCCTAGGGTTGCCAAATATATCAATCCACAAAAGGAAGTAATCCCAAAGCTTTGTGAAAAGCTTCAAAGTTCTCCCTAGGCAAAGCCTTTGTGAAAAGGTTTGCAATGTTCTCTTGTGTGGGCACGTATGCCAAACTAATCTCTCTAGAAGAGAACCTCTCCCTAACATAATGATAGTGCACCTCAATTCGCTTAGTGAGAGCATGGAACATAGGGTTTCTTGCAACTGTGAATGCGCTCTGATGGTCAATGAAGATGGTGGTGGTAGAAGAGTAACGAAAACGCAAATCAACCATAAGGCATCTGAGCCATACACACTCAATAGTAACTATGAAAGCTGCCTGAAACCTCACAACTAGAAGTGGCCATAGTAGGCTATATTAGGAGGCATGTTTGCATATGCACTTTGTGAGTGGTTTGGGTTGCGAAATTCCTATTCAAAAGGTTCCAATCAAAGGTTGAAAGAAGATCCGAAAGGGTGTGGCCCTCCTCTTGCTCAAAAATATATGTAAACTCAAGGCTTAATCAAAATTATGCACCTTCATTTGGATCATCTCTTTCTAACTTCTTGTCAGCAGAATGTGTTGCTTCTCAAAATCATATGCAATGAGGTAGGCATGTGCCTTTCCATGTTGGTGCAGGGCAATCAACAATTGAAGTTTTAATGAAGGTTTGGAAGTTAAGGACTGAAGAAAAGTTCAAGTTATGAAGCATGGAGGAAGTGCATAAATAGAAGTTGAAAGATGTGTACACATATGTACATTAATTCAGAGATAGTTCACTTATACTTTTGTGTAGTCATGAGCTTTTAAATATTTGCCTATATATACTATGAAAAATGTCAAGGCAAATATGAGAGATTGTGTTAAGACTAGATTTGAAGAGAATTAGATGTCAGTAGACACTTTAGAAGTGAGTAAGATATCTCTCATCACTCAGATGTAAATTTTCCAAGAATGAAGAAATGTTGCACCTGATCTTTCTGAGTATTCTCCTTCTGTGTTGAATCTTTTGTGAAATTCTTTTCTACAAGTCTAATTCTATAGTTGATTGACCTTTGTACAAATTTTCAGCTTCTAATTGAGATCAAGCTGAGAGAATTGAGTGTAGGAACATTTACATGTGTAAATGGGAAGAAGAGAAGTTGCAACAGGCACAAAATTCAATGCTAATGTTTTGGTCAGTTCTCCTTCTACAGTGTAAAGTTTTGAGCATGCAAGCACTCATTCTTTAAGTTGGAAGGTGAGATACCTATAGCTAAAAGCATTTGCATAAACGGGTTCTAGATTGAGAGAACCAAGTGTTAGAAGTTACAGGTGTCTGAATCGACTTCTCAGAACAACAGTTTTAGACATAGGTAATTGTTAAGATCATTTCTCAAGATCTAGTGAGTCTTTTGAAGTGATTTAACTTGGAGAAGGTGCACAAACTATAGACAACAGGTTATGCAAAGTTTTATAAAAAAACTTTACACATTTGATAAGTCAATGAGAGAGATATGTGCAGCAGACTTTCTGTAGAATCATCCTCTTCACAGTTTATCCAAAATCTTTGTAATTGATAATTGATCCTCCAAATTAAGGAAGGTTTTGAGTTACTTTTGATATAGAGGTGCTCTAATTTCAAGAGTAGCTTGTTCTTTTGGAGATTAAGACTCTCCATTATTGGTATGAGAGCAAGAAGTATCAAAATTGAAGAAAGGGAGGACCCCGACTGTTGCAGCTGTAAAGAATTCAACACTTGAAGGTTCAAAAGGTGAAAGCTTGAGAAGGAGGCTATACGACATCATGGAAAACAAAAGGAGTATCATTTGAAGTAAAGGTACATCTATTACTCATAAAGTTTGAAGAATTCAATACACAGGTGAAGAAAGGATAGGAGATTCTCTTCAGATAGAGAAGTTGGATAGAGAGAACTATCCAGCATGGTCAATGAGAATGGAAGCTCATCTTATGAGCAAAGACTTGATTATTTATATCATAGGTGAAGAAGAAAAGCCTCAGTTCAGAGATCCTAGTGTTCCAACTAGGGAGGAATTATCAGATCTAAAGAATTGGATGAAGAGAGATGCTCAAGCTAGGAGCATTATCTATATGACAGTCAATGATTACTTGCTACCTCACATTAGAGCTCTTGAAAGTGCAAGTGATATATGGAATGCTTTGGAGGAGCATTTCCAAAACACCCCAAAGTCTAGGAAGGCATCCTTGTGGGTAGAATTTACCACATTCAAGAAGAAGGCCTCTCAATCCATCTCAAATTATGTAACAAGGATGGACATTGCAGATGCATTAGGAGCAGTTGATGAAGACATTGAGGAGGATAAATTGGTAAGAAAAATTCTTACAGTTTTGAGAGGTGATGACAAATGGAAGATCATTTTATTGCTAGATCATTTTACTCTTGATTTAAATTGGTTGCTAGGTCACATGCTAACCTTTGAGCAGGATGTCAAAGGTGAAAGTGATAAAAGTGCAGGTCATGCAATGTATTCAAAGGATAAGAAGAAGAATATCAAAGGGAAGCAACAAGCAAATGAAGAAGAAGGTACAACTAGCCAAGCTAACTTCCTAAGAGGAAGAGGAGGTGGCAAAGGTAGAGGAAGAGGTAGGAGTAATAAAGATGGAGTCAAAGCTTGTTGGATTTGTGGTAAGACAAATCACTTAGCTAATGATTGTTGGCATAATACTCAGAGTAATGGTGGATATAATTAGAAATTAATTCAAGAGGAAGAGGTGGTAGAAATCAAAGAGCTAATTTCAGAGGTAGAGGATACTTTGGAAGAAATGCAGGTAGAGGATTCCAAAGTCAACAATACAACAATTCCTACTACAATTATGCTTCAGATCAGAAGGAGGATTCAACATTGATAATGAATGCAACTTGTGAAAGGCAAAGTGAAGACCAAAGAGTCTTCTACATTGACTCAGGGTGTAGCAATCACCTGAGTGGAAACATAGCTTTGATGACTGATTTGGAGAATAAGATAACTAATCATGTTGTTCAAACAGGTGGCAATACAAAGCACAATGTGAAGTCAATTGGATCAGTGAAGGCCAAAGATGGTAGTCCTCTCCTGAGTAAGATTTTGTATGTTCCTACAATTCCTAAGAATCTGATAAGTGTAGGACAAATTGCTGAAAAAGGTTATGAATTTAGGTTCACTAATGAAGGAGTGTTTGTGGAAGACCCTAGCAATGGATATAAACAAATTGTTTCAGGGAAGAAAGAAGGAAGATTCTTCACATTGAAGATCCAAGGTAATGTTGGTCATGCCTTGTTCACTTATGGAGGACATAAGATCTGTGAGTTAGATCTTTGGCACAAGAGGCTTGGACATTTCAATGAAAGAGGTATCAAAGATATGGTTAACAATGGTTCAGTGCTTGGATTGCCTAATGTTGCAGGTCAACATATGACATACAGATGTGAGGCATGTCAATTAGGTAAGGCTCATAAGCAATCTTATTCCAAGCATGGTTTTATGTATTCAGAGAAGCTTGAATTGGTACACACAGATGTGTGGGGACCATCAAAGGATTTCTGTATAAATGGCTCAAGGTATTATGTGATTTATGTTGATGATTGTAGCTCAAGCATAAGCACCACCTCCTTTACTTGTCAATCCGCGGAGACGTGGGGACCGGTATGAAGACCACGAGCAAGTGAAGGCACAAGTGCGTGAGTGAAAGTACACAATCATACACACACATACACACACACGCGCACAAAGTAAGATCAAAGAGAGGAACAATGGAAAGCTTAGATTGCAAAGAGTTCTCTTACAAAAGCTCTATTCTCTCTCCAGCTAACCCCAAAAATGAGCTCTCTAGCTCTTTTTATAGTTTTTTGACTAGTTTTGGCCCTGTCCAGACCTAGTGTCCGGCCTAGTTAAAAATTAGGTTCCAGGGCTTATTTGAGGGCTCAAACGAAGTCTAAAAATTATGAAAATTGGTACGATGGTACTTCTAATACTCCTCAAGCTTGAGGACTCCTCGGCTTGAACAAAATGGAGTTACTAAAAATAGATAATGGTATTTACAATGGTTTTTAGTGATGAAAATCACTATTTTTGTAGGGGATTCTTCTGAAAATTTGACATACACTTCTTGGAGCTCCCTACTTGCTCCCTTTACTTGTGTGTCCACCTTTTGATGTGCTTCCATGCTTTGTCCTTGACTTTGAGCTTCAACACTCCCCCCCCTCTCGAGTCTGTCGTCCCTGACAGACCCTTGTTGTAGTGGTTGTTCCATGTAGTGCTTTGAGAGGTAGTATCCATTCTGTATGAACAAGAGTCGTCTAACTTCCAAATTTGGCAGCGTTGGTTGTTCGGTTCTGCATTTGTCACTGCAAGCCTTTGCAAGTCGTAGTCCCTTGGTATGTGCTTCTTTCATGAATTGCAGCATGAATGCGTCGTTGTGAGCTTTCAAAAATCGCGAGTTGCTCAAAAGAGGTTGTCAAGATCGAGTTGGAGCAACTACTAGCTTTGAATTGCTTCCTAGGTATGGATGTTTCCCCCAGGATGTCCTCTAGCACTTCTAAAAATGATGTTCAGAGTAGTCATTCCAAGTACTCATAACCCATAGTGAATGATGGGTAAGTGTGTCAGTGCATGGGTTGAAAAAATTATGTGCCTTGTGCACGGCCTTGTAATGTAGCCCTATGCATGCTTACTTGGGAAATGCATTGGAAGAAGTATGGTGCAACAATTTGGGGTCTTGATCTAAGTGCTCAAGGGTATGTTGATGAAGAGGTTTCCTACGCTATCATGGTTATAATGTGGCCCAAGTAGGAGATTCTTACCATAGTGAATGGTTAGTCAATGCGGATCTCTTTGTGTTGTACACCTGTCATTGTGATGGACCATTGGTTGGTCTATCATTATCGATGAATGCCCTGGTTGATGGTCCACGGATGGGAGATTCGTCGAGAACCTGGTCCTGTCCCCTCTCTTCAAAGTAGCATTTGCCAAATACTGAGAATTGAATTTCTTTATATTCCTTGACAAACTGCATTGGGTAACTACACTGAGCTTAGTTTCACATATTCTCTTTGGCTCACCCTAAGCAGGAGCTAACCTTCAAGTTCTTCCCTCCTACCATGGTAAGAGGAAACAATAGTTGTGGATGCTATGTTCATGCCAAGTGCTTGCCATCTACCAGATACAGCGGTAATAATATCATCTGCAAGCCATTACACACTTCTATCCAACTGATAAATGCCCAATAATCAACGGTTCCACCTTCCACTAAGCATGACTCATTCGTGTTCCATGAGCCAAACCTAGGAACAAGCTTTTTTTTTTTTTTTTTATCCATGTCACAAGCAAGAAGGCAGATGTTAGTATCAGAAAACATAGTTGACATATGTCAATGTGCTCTTGTGCATGGGACTCTCAAATGTGTCTATGCACAGCCATGTAATGTGGCCCTATAATAATGCATACTTTGGAAATGCATGACCTCAATGGTGCATAAGACAGGGTTGTGCAAGGAGCACATGGTTGTCGCTCGTCGAGGCTTTCGATGTTATTTGCAGATATTGATGCCATCTTTGTTGGAGGTATCCATTGTATCTCGAGATGACAACTGATCATTCCTCCTTATAGGGATCCATTTGAGAACGGTCTGCGACTGGGTAGAGATCACCTTTGGCCGCTTCATGTTCGAATGATTTCGTGAGGGTTTGATCCATCGTTGCTGGCTCTTTATTTTGGTGGATGCTATCGGTACTTTCGCCTTCCAAACCCATATCCTTGCAGAAGAGGTTCTTTGATCTTTATTGGAGCTCTGTGCTTGATTCAGTCCTTTACCTCGCCTTGGTGTCTTTGTTGTGCAGGTTGTTGCCTTGAAGTCCCCCCTTGGATTTTTTTTGAGCTTAGGCTTGATTGCTTGGGATCCTTGGATTGGAAGTGGTCTTTCTTGAGGATAAGTCATGGTAGGCCTAGACCATAGATTTTGAAGTCTAGTGTGAGGGGAGTGATTTTGTGCAAGGGCTTTCTTTGGTACCCATATCATAGTGCGATTTGGTTGGGCTCTAAGTAATTTCTTGGCCACCCAAATTTGCTTGACATTACCAAGAAAATGTGATTTCTGTTTCATGATGTAAGGGTCTTTTGGGCCTTCTATGTGAGTTTTTTGAGAAAACTCATCTTTACATGGGGAATGCAACAAGGGTTGATCTTCTATACCTACATCAGACTTATGCAAGGGATCAATGGGTTGTGTGGTTTGAGATTGATCTAGAGATTCATCGAGACATTTATCCTTATTACATATAGAATCCCTAGGTGTACAAATGGGTGATGGATTGTCATGATTCACCCTAGAGTCGACCTCCTTTTCCACATCAGTGATACACAACATTGGTTGATCATCTCCTTCTTGACCATCTAAGTGTAGATCATCCCTACTTATGGCTTCATGAGGGGAATCCAAATTTACAGGAAGAGAGGGTCCTTCCATATCCCCCAAACACTTGGAGTCCTCCATTTCTCCATTCTCTAAGGTTTCCTGTGATTTACTCAAAGAAGGATTAGATTCCAAAACATGAGTAGAAAGAAAATTTTTTTCATGAAAAGCACGCTCTGTGAAAAGATGATTTTGCCCCCAATTATCATAAGGTGGATAGTCATTAGGATTTTCCATAGACATATATGTAGAAGCACGGATAATAGGTGGAGAAGGCACCTCAAAGTCTTGATGATTTTGTGTAATGAACCTTTGGGTGCCAATGATCAAGTCTTCATCTATACAATCCATGACAAAGAATGTTTCCAAAAATTGCATATCATCCACCATAACAGGCAACATAACTTTACCCATGCATTCATAATGTTCCCCATCCATGAGGATAGAAGGATGAGTTGTTGGTTGAATGTTCTCAAAGATAATGGTCACTAGGTCAATATGAATTAAATTCCACTCACAATTAGGATTGATATAAACACCCAACCTTCTATGGTCATATCCTATTCTGATATCCACAAAAGTATTATCATATTCTCTTGTTGCAAATAAGGATCCAACCCCCTTAGACATTTCCCCCGTTTCCTTGACTCCTTGCAATTTTTCTCTAAATGTTTCACCTTTATGTGATATTATCTCATGTATTTCATGTTTATCGCCCTCCTTTTTTTCAATCTTAGCCCCTTTTCTTCTATCTTTTGCTTTTTTCTTTCCCATGACACAATTTTGTCCCCCTTGGTATTGCTCAAAAATCCTTGGGAGCCCCCTTGGTTTCCTAGTCCCACTTGAGGGTCAACTTCAAATTATCCTATCTCAAAATCAACGCGTTATTCTTGAAAAAAACAGTTGAGATCATGTAGGATTTGAAACAAGCTTTTCAACGAGCTATAGAGCTCAAAAAATGGACTTCGGATGAAAAAGTTATGTCAAATCAGGCTCCTGGGGGTCAAAACAGGCAAACAGGACCTTTTGGAAAAAATCGCGATTTTGTGAACTTTCAGAGAATGGCGATGCTGTGAAGTCAAAAAATCGCGATGTTGAGCACAAGATCGTGTTTTTGAAAATCGCGATTTTGAGCAGAAAATCGTGATCCACAAAATCGTGTTTCTGAAAATCGCGATGTTGAGCACAAAATCGTGTTTCTGAAAATCGCGATGTTGAGCATAAAATCGTGTTTCTGAAAATCGCGATATTGAGCACAAAATCGTGTTTCTGAAAATCGCGATGTTGAGCATAAAATCGTGTTTTAGAAAATCGTGTTTTTTGACATGAAAATCGCGATTTTGAGCACAGAATCGTGTTTTAGAAAATCGTGTTTTTTGACATGAAAATCGCGATTTTGAGCGAAAATTCGTGTTTTCACAGAATCGCCTTTTTCACAAAATTGTGTTTTTGGCTGAAAATCGTGATTTGTGAGAATCGCGATTTTGAACCCGCTGAAAATTGTATTTTCTCAGATCGTGTTTTTGGCATGAAAATCGCGATGTTGAGTACAAAATCGTGTTTTTTGAAAATCGCGATGTTGAGAACAAAATCGTGTTTTTGAAAATCGCGATTTTGACTCAGAGAATCGTGATTCACAAAATCGTGTTTTTGGCTGAAAATCGTGATTTGTGAGAATCGCGATTTTGAGCCCGCTGAAAATCGTATTTTCTCAGAATCGTGTTTTTGACATGAAAATCGCGATGTTGAGCACAAAATCCTGTTTTTGAAAATCGCGATTGTGAGCAAAAATTCGTGTTTTCACAGAATCGCCTTTTTTCACAAAATCGTGTTTTTTACTAAAAATCGTGATTTTTGAGAATCGCGATTTTGAGTAGGGAATTGTGTTTTCTCAAAATCGTGTTTTTTTTTTTTTATAATTACTGAAAATCGTGATTTGTGAGAATCGCGATTTTGAGCACAATCACAGAATCGCGATTCTGAGAATGACCACAGAATCGTGATTTTTTCAGCCAACTTTTAGGCGGGAAAACAGAAAATTGTGATTTTTCAAAAAAATTTGAATTTTCACAGAATCGTGATTTTCATCACAGAATCGCGTTTTTTGGCGGGAAATTCAAATTTTTGAGCGCCGGCTATGGCGAGCTCTGTATGAGCAGAAAATCATGAAAAAAACACAGCGCTTGCTCTCCCTTGCACCTCCTAACTCCTTCCCACACAATAATGCATGAAAAATGGTATGAAAATGGTGAGAATGCACTAAAAAACAAGAAATTTCTATGAAGAAGAAGATGGAAGAAGGTGGAGATGATGATGATGAAGAAGATGAAGAGGAAAAAAACAGAAAATGAACTGAAATGATAGTTTTTTTACCTTCCAACGTCGCAAATCTACGATCTTACCATCACAACGCTCGTCCTCGAAGCTCTCTCCCCGGCAACGGCGCCAAAATTTGGTGTAGCTCAAGCATAAGCACCACCTCCTTTACTTGTCAATCCGCGGAGACGTGAGGACCGGTATGAAGACCACGAGCAAGTGAAGGCACAAGTGCGTGAGTGAAAGTACACAATCATACACACACATACACACACACGCGCACAAAGTAAGATCAAAGAGAGGAACAATGGAAAGCTTAGATTGCAAAGAGTTCTCTTACAAAAGCTCTATTCTCTCTCCAGCTAACCCTAAAAATGAGCTCTCTAGATCTTTTTATAGTTTTTTGACTAGTTTTGGCCCTGTCCAAACCTAGTGTCCGGCCTAGTTAAAAATTAGGTTCCAGGGCTTATTTGAGGGCTCAAACGAAGTCTAAAAATTATGAAAATTGGTACGATTGTACTTCTAATACTCCTCAAGCTCGAGGACTCCTCGGCTTGAACAAAATGGAGTTACTAAAAATAGATAATGGTATTTACAATGGTTTTTAGTGATGAAAATCACTATTTTTGTAGGGGATTCTTCTGAAAATTTGACATACACTTCTTGGAGCTCCCTACTTGCTCCCTTTCCTTGTGTGTCCACCTTTTGATGTGCTTCCATGCTTTGTCCTTGACTTTGAGCTTCAACAATGATGCTACCAGATGGATCACTATCTATGTGATCAAAGATAAGTCAGAGGTATTCAATACATTCAAACATTATCACGTGTATGCAGAGAGAATTACAGGTCAACAGTTGAAGAGACTAAGGTCAGATGGAGGAGGAGAGTATTTCTCTAATGAGTTTAGTGATTACTTGTGGAATGCAGGTATCAAAAGGGAAATTACTTGCAGGTACTCTCCTCAACAAAATGGTGTAGCAGAAAGGAGGAATAGAACTCTTGTTGAGTTTGCAAGATCCATGATGAAGGAGAAAAATTGCCCAAATTATTTCTAGGCTGCGGCTGTAAATACAGCCACATATTTGGTCAATATATCACCATGTAAAGCTTTGCAGGGTATGACACCATATGAGGCATGGTGGGGTAAGAGACCTACTCTAGATCATTGCAAACTATTTGGATGTTTGGCATATGCATATGTGCAATCACAATTAAGGCACAAATTGGAACCTAAAGCTGAAAAGTATGTGTTCATTGGATATGATGATAAACAGATGGGATATAGGTTGTGGAGTCCATCCACAAAACAATTCCTAGTGTCAAAGGATGTTACATTTGATGAGCAAGGTACTTGGTATGCAGGTACAATCAATATTTATGCAGGTGATGAAGAAGTTGTGAATCAAAAGAAAGGTAAATCAAAGGTTCATATATTTGATGAAGAAGAGAACAATGAAGTACATGTTGAAGTTGAAGAAGTGCCAAGGTTTGATCCAGAATGTGATGAACCAGAAACCTCAAGGAGTGGAGAACTTAGAAGGTCATCAAGACACAAATGGCAACCTACAAGGTATAGCTATGACACTTGGTTTTTGGCTACCAAATATAATGCTTCTATGATAAAGACAGATGAAGACCCTTCTACATATGAAGAGGCAAAAGGTAAGGAAAATTGGGAGAAAGCTATGCAGGAAGAGTATGATGCATTGATGGAGAATCAGACATGGGATTTGGTTCCTAAACCAATTAGTCAGAAGATCATTGGATGCAAATGGGTCTACAAGACAAAGACGTATGCAGATGGAAGTGTGTCTAGGTATAAAACTAGACTTGTTGTGAAAGGGTTTGCTCAGACATATGGTATTGATTATGATGAAACCTATAGTCCTGTGGCAAAGATGACAACCATCAGGACACTCATAGCCATTGCTGCATGTAAAGGTTGGAAATTATGTCAATTAGATGTGAAGAATACTTTTCTAAATGGTTATATTTCAGATGATGTTTTCATGGAGCAATGTTGAGCCCTGGCAAGGTCGAAACCGGAAAGTCAAGGTCAAAGTTAAATTCAATGGTCAAAGTGCACGGGTAGTGCACCCTCAATTGTCATAAAAAGAGGACTTTTAATTGTTCATTTGGCAATATTGCAGAAGTATTTTCTAAATTCCCTTAAGGTCAAAGGGTGTTTTTAAAGTAATGTGGAGGGTCCAGGTGAACCCCTCTTGGGTACAAAAGTGATGAATTAAAAGGGAAAAGGTAAAGGTACGTGAAGCGGCCGGGTATGCACATGTGGGAATATGGCCACCCAATCAAAATTTTCCTTTTGGTCTAAAGTCACTACAGGACAAAGGAGCGAGTCGTTGGCCGCCACCGGAAAAGACAATCTTAGGACATCAAAGGAAGCCCAAGAGTCTATTGTAGTTAGAAGTCAAGGGACCGACGCATTCAAAAGAAAAAGGCAAAGGCTATTCTTGGGGACACATTGAGAGTGAGGAGCTTTAGAGAAAACAAGAAAGGGAAGTGAAGAGCCAGCAGGGTGCGACGACACGGAGAGGAAGAAGTGAAGAGTGCAAGAGGTGTAAAGAGGGAAGTATGCAGAGAAGGAAAAGTTAGACTCCAAGGGTCACAAGGTCTGTTGCTGTGTGCGCGCCGAGAAGGTATCCATTCCTCAGCTTGGTGGAAGCTTAGTGCAAGGTGTGCACAAGGAAAGCTTGACGCAAGCAAAGGACTGGTGCAGAAGAGGCAACCCGCCAGAAGACTTGAGATAATTGGTCTTTTGTAACCGAGCATTCTCTGTAGTTGTATTCCAAAGTATTGACTTGGATTGTATTTAGTCATTGTAATTGCTTTACTGTAATCGACATTCAAGATTTCAAGGCGTGCTTCTGCAGAAGCTTTCAACGTTATTTCCACTTTTGTTCTCTTCTTTTCCTCCTACAAACCCTCAAACTCCTTCTTGTCCAAGAATCCCCCAACAAATTTGGCATGCCTGGTGGGACCTCCAAGGAGAATTGAGCATAGGAGAAGATCTATTGCAATTGGAGAACAATAGTCCAGTGTCGACAGAATACTCCAGTGGACTAACAGGTACATACTTATACCAAGGATCTCATATTAAGTGGACTATGAAGAGCTCATGACCGCAACCCGGTCACAAACCTTGAGGGTCACGTGCAAGCAGACAAGAAGAAAGGCGGTAGACCTAGAAAGCTTCATCAGTAGGAAGCATGGCAGGACAGGTAGACCTAGAAACCTTACTCTCCAGATTAAACATAAAATTTCCCTCTTTCAGAGGTTTAGCTCATGAGGATCCAGATGAGCACATTCGAAGATTTCTAGCATTATGCAAGACTAGAGGTCTAATGGGTAGGGAAGATGCCTTCTTGATACTTTTCCCCGCCACATTGGAAGGATTGGCAAACAAGTGGTTTAGCCAGTTTGCTGAAAACCACTTTACCTCTTGGGATTTGATGAAAGAGGCTTTTAAAAATCAGTTCCAGCATGGCAACACTGCGGAGATCATTATAGAAGAGCTAGAAAACCTGAGATTGGGTCAAGGAGAAAAGTTTCCAGAATTTGTGACCAAGGCCAAAGCACTAATGGCTAAACTACCCGATCCCCCGCATGATTTCTTTGTCAAGAAGTGGTTAGCCAAACCCCTACCTGTGGTCACCCAATGCAAAATAAAAGAGTTAGTGTTACCTACCGCCTCTGTTGAGGAGTTCATCAATACGGCCACACGTTTGGAGCAGATAAGGCACCAGTATGGTGCAACGTCTTCCCAACCAACCTATGGTACAGAACTGAAAGACCCAGTGATCCAGTTAAGAAGGGAGCTGGAGGGCTTGAAAAGGACTAAGCCTTACACAGAGGAGGAGACTGCTGTGGCTCAGCTGAGAAGAGAGATTGAAGCACTCAAGCTCCAAAAGGAAGAAGAGGCCCAAGCAGAAGAATTAGCTCAGCTGAGACAGGAATTGCAAGAACTCAAAGGAAGTGGTATCAAGAGTGGACTCTGGTGCTCCATGTGCAGCAAGCAAGGGCACATAGTAAGTGAATGTCCTATGCTAAACGTGACTTGTCAATTATGCAGGAAAGTTGGCCATGAGGCCCACGAATGCCAATCCAGGGGAATGCCGGCAACGACATTTTGGACACAAGGAGGACCTCTGCCACCAAGAAATGTAATGGCAGCCGTAGCAAACCCAGGTAAAAACTATAATCCTAGACCAAGGAATAATTTTGCAAATGGGCCTAGAAGGCCCATCATTTGTTTCAGATGTGGAGAGTGCGGGCACTACCAATCTAGGTGCACTCTCCCAGAGAATGCCCCTCCTTGCAGAAACTGTCCAGAGGCCAGAGATCACTATACAAACTGTTGTCCTAAGAATCAAGCCTCTACATCCAGACCTCATATCCAAATGATCTCTGTACAAAAGGAGGAAACATTACCTCAGGTCAATGAGCCCTCATCGTCTACCAGGGTGGTACAATTAGAGGAACTTGAATCTTATACAGTGCAGACAAGAAGCAAGGGGAAGGCTCAAATGGACGTAAGTCAAGAATCAATGATTAGGGGATTCAACAAAGAAAAAGTTGCAACTGAAGACAAAGCAACCACAGGTGCAACCACAGGTGCAGACCCAAAACAAAAGGAAAACTTCACAGGCACCAGTGATGTCATTGGGCATGCTTTCATCAGGGCTCAGGAAGAGTTGGATAAGTCAAGTGGAGCCCATTCCTTTACAGAGTCGGAAGCTTCAAAACTACTCAAGTCTATGAAGAAGGAGGTTAGTATTTTTGAGCTAATAAAGATGGATGGAAAATTCAGGTCAGAATTATTGCAGATAATTGATGAGGCTTCTACTACAAGTTTAGTGGCAAAGACTGCTGTTTTACATAAAGGGATGATTATAGGGGAAGCACCCCTTACAGATTATAAAAGTCCTCGACTGACAGTATCTATTAAAGGACATGAATTTCAGGGAGTTATTGTGGACGATGGTTCTGGCATCAACTTGATGCCTGAACATACAATGGAAAAAATTGGACTCCATCCTTCCAGGCCTGCAAATTTCACCGTTACTCTGGCAGATCAGAGCAAAGTAAGGCCTGTCGGAGTGATTCCAAAAGTCCCACTTGAAATACAAGGTAATGTGTTCATACTAGATTTTGTTGTTTTAAGATTGCCCCAGGTTGAAGGAGGATTTCCCCTCTTAATTGGGAGACCATGGTTGAGACACGCAAGTGTCATCCATGATTGGGGCAAGGACACTATGTGGGTACAAAAGAAAGGGCAAGAACTCACGCAGCTTCACTTGGAAGAAGGCCCGGATAATCAAGGAAACACTAGCATGATGCAAAAGGTTGGCATTTGCATGGAACCAGAACCAGAAGATCAACCCCACATAGATTTTGAGGAAGAAGAGGATATTCTAAAGTGGCTGCATGCAGGCAACTCTTCTTCTTGTTTTGGAATTTTTCTCAATAATTCTTGCACAATTGAAGATTATGATGAAGATGACAAAAAGGTTCAAGTTGATGGATTGGGAGTGCCTATCACGGACCACAGAAGGGGCAGAAAGACACCCCTCATCTACAACTCAGAGGAGGATATCACCTCTACAAATAAGGCAGATGCCAAGACTAAAGGCAAGGTAAAAGGCTCGAGTGAAGAATACTCTTTTCCTATTCAAGAAATACCTGCAGGATGGATGCAGGAAAAAGAGGAACACATTGAAATCCAGGAGGCACCTGCTTATGAAGCAATGCACAAAAGACTAGTGGAAGATGACAAAGAAGGAACGGAGCACAAAGAGAATATGGTAGAGAGAGATCCTGTCAAAGAAATACATTTAGACATTCAAAACAATAACAGGCCGGTTTTGGTGGCCACCTGGTTGAGGAACTACCCAGGGCTTCTGGAAAAGGTCAGATCATTCTTGACCCACTACACAGATGTTTTTGCATGGCATTATAAGGATCTAGAAGGAGTACCATCTAGTTATGGTGAACACAGAATTCCTTTGATAGAAGGAGCAAAGCCAGTGAGAGGGAAAAGTTATCGGTTGAACCCCAAGTATGCGGAAGCTGTCTATTCAGAAATTCAGAAAATGGAGGATGCAGGAGTCATCGTTCCTGTAGAACATTCGGAGTGGCTATCCCCCATGGTGATTGTGCCAAAGAAAAACACTAACAAGATCAAAATCTGTGTGGACTTTAGGGCATTGAATAAGGTCACCATTCCAGATGGATTTCCAATGCCATTTGCTGAGCAGGTTATAGAAGAAGTAGCTGGTCATTCCCTTTATAGCTTCATGGATGGATTCAGTGGATATAATCAGATATCCATTTACCCTGGGGATCGTGAGAAAACAGCATTCATTACTCCTTGAACTTATGTATATTTGAAGATGCCTTTTGGGTTGAGAAATGCTCCGGCTACCTTCAACCGAACAGTTAATCTTATTTTTGGACCATTGCTACTAGAGTCGTTAAGAATCTTCATGGATGACTTTTCATCTTTTTCAGGTACTCTTAAAGAAACTCCATTGGACTGTTTAGAGAAGCACTTGCTTCAATTAAAACAAGTTTTTGAGAGGTGTAGAGAAAACGAAGTTGAAACTGAATCCAAACAAATGCCACTTTTTGGTGACCGAAGGTACTTTGTTAGGGCATGTGGTATCTTCCAAAGGTATGGCACCTGATCCAGACAAAATCATAGCTATATTAAAATTACCCAGACCTAAATCTGCAAAGGAGATTCAAAGTTTTCTAGGCCATACAGGATACCACCGCAGATTTATTAAAATGTATGCAGATATAGCCAGACCTTTGGCTAGGCTCACACGCAAGGAGGTTCCTTTTAAATGGGAAGAAGAGGAGGAAAGAGCATATCAAACACTACGGTCAAGGTTAGTGTCTGCTCCCATTTTGATCACACCAGAGTGGTAAAAAATATTTCATTTACATGTGGATGCCAGTGCATATGCAGTAGGGGCAATTCTAACACAACCTAGTGAAGAATTTAAGATGGATAGGCCAATTCAATATGCCAGCCGAATTTTAACTAAGGCTAAAAGGAATTACAACATCACAGAAAGAGAAGCCTTAGCCATGGTTTTTGCTGTCCAAAAATTTCGGCATCACTTATTGGGAGTGAAATTTGTTATTATAACTGATCACCAACCTCTAAAGTACTTGCTCAACAAACCACAAGCCACTGGTAGAATATGGAGGTGGTTATTGTTATTCCAGGAGTTTGATTTCTCGGTAATTCATAAATCAGGTAAAGAGAATGTTATGGCAGATCACCTGTCCAGAATAAGTATGATGGAGCAAGCCAGTGGAATCAATGATGATTTTCCTGATGCCCATCTGTTTGCTATACAAGCTCAAGGTTGGTATGACGATATTAAGCAGTTCATTAAGACTGGGTTGTTTCCAGAAAAGGCTAGTGCTGTTCAGAGGAAGAGACTGCTAATCAAGAGTAGGCCATATACCTTCATTGATGATAAATTATATAGACAAGGCAAGGATGACAGGGTTAGGAAATGCTTGGAGGAAGATGAAGTGAGGGAAGTACTGCACTCGGTACATGAAGGAACAGGTGGTGGGCACCTTCCAGGGCATATCATGAGCCAGAGGATTCTGGATGCTGGTCTATGGTGGCCTACACTATTTAAGGATGCAGATGATTGGAGAAGAACATGTGATGTGTGTCAGAGGTGTGGCCCTAAGCCCACCAAGCAAAGGCATAATCCTTTGATGGTTTCCACTTCTTGGCAACCTTTTGAGAAGTGGGGATTAGACTTTGTTGGGCCTATATACCCTGTGGTGGTTCCTAAAAGAGAAAAGTACTTACTGATAGCCACCGACTATGCGACAAAATGGGCTGAAGCTATTGCATCCACTGACTGCACTGCACAAACAGTGGCTGACTTCTTGTATAGTAACATCATTTGCAGGTTTGGATGTCCGCTTGAAATCTGTACCGATCAGGGTACTCATTTTGTTAACAAAGTTCTACAGGAAATTTCCAACAAATATCGCATTTTACATAGGACTTCTTGTGCATACTACCCACGAGCTAATGGACAAGCCGAATCAACCAACAAAGTATTGATTTCAATGCTACGAAAAGAATGCATGTTACAGCCTACTTCTTGGGGACAGGCTTATCTTGGTACATTATGGGCATCCCGATTGGCCTATAAAGAGACTGGGTATTCTCCCTTTCAACTAGTTTATGGCCTTGTTCCCATTGAACCATTTGAGTTCATCAGGGGCTCTATCAGAACGGAAGGAGTTGAGAAAAATGGGATGGAAGTTCCAGCCCGACTAACTGCTTTGCATAAGCTGGAAGAATCAAGGATTTTAGCCTCCAAACAGTTAGAGAAGATTCAGATACACAGAAAGGAGACTCATGAAAAAAATTTATGGCACAACAACTTGAAGCGTGGTGATTTAGCTCTATTACACAGACCACAATTTTCTACTCAAGCCAAAGGAAAATGGATACCTCACTCGGAAGGCCCTTTTCGCATTACGAAGATGCTGCAGTGGGGTGCTGTGCAATTGGAAACACTCGATGGCGACACCCTACCTTTAGTCAACATTTCCAGACTCAAGGCTTATCATAAAATGTCATAACCATTGCATTTCCATTTATTTTGTTTTCTAATTGTTTCGGATTGATTTAATAAGTAGTAATAATTAGCAAAATGCTCACGCATTTTTGGGTGCCAATTTTTGTTGTTTTTTTTTTGTTGTTTATTTCATCAATAAGCACCCAATGTAATAATAAATGGCCAAATTAAAATGGGCGCCAATTTTTCGTATGGCTCTTAGTTTTGCTCAAAAACTTTAAATAAGGCCCTTCCCTTTGTTTATCTCTTGAATGGATGAGATTAGAACTTGCCCCTCCTCTCTTTTGAGCTCTCTTTTAGGCTGAACCATCCCTTCCTGTGAGGTAATCTTTCATTACTCCTTGCTATATAATGTGCCTTCTCCTTCATTATTGCTCCCCTCAGCATCAGCAATACTGTATCATCATCAATGCTCAGGCCGAGTTCAGCTGTCTATGATAGTGCACTTTGAACTGTCGATGATCCTGCTCCTCCCTAAGCAGATAGAGGTCCAGGCGTCAGCTGTGGAAAAGAGAAGAAGCACCCCTCCCCCTCACCATCAAGCTTCCCAAGCAGACAACCCCTCCCACTCCATCTCCCACCGCCCTCACCCTCCCCCTCACACCTCCACCCCTCCATCTCACCCCGCCCAATCCCTCTCCCTCCCCCTCCGTTTACCCCCGCCCCCCCTCCCCTCCATCTCACTCCTCCTCCGTTTGCACCTGCGCCCTTCCCTCCATCTCACCCCACAACGGCACAACCCCCTCTCCCCGCCTACCCCCTCCACCCCCCATCGCTCTCCCCCGCCTAACCCCTCCACCCCCCATCGCTCTCCCCGCCTACCCCCTCCACCCCCCATCGCTCCCCCCGCCTAACCACTCCACCCCCTCCACCCCCCCCAAGCGCCCACCCCCGCCCCCATCGCTCTCCCCCGCCTCACCCCTCCACCCCCCATCGCTCTCCCCGCCTACCCCCTCCACCCCCTCCTTCCCCTGCAAGCGCCCACCCCCGCCCCATCTCTCTCCCCCGCCTACCCCCTCCACCCCCCATCGCTCTCCCCGCCTACCCCCTCCACCCTCCTCCTCCCCCCGCAAGTGCTCACCCCCGCCCCATCTATCTTCCCCGCCTACCCCCTCCACCCCCCATCGCTCCCCCCGCCTAACCCCTCCACCCCTCCACCCCCCGTAAGCGTCCACGCCCCGCCCCCATCGCTCTTCCCCGCCTACCCCCTCCACCCCCCATCGCTCCCCCCGCCTAACCCCTCCAACCCTCCACCTCCGCAAGCATCCACCCCCGCCCCATCGCTCTCCCCCGCCTAACCCCTCCACCCCCCATCGCTCTCCCCGCCTACCCCCTCCACCCCCTCCTTCCCCCGCAAGCGCCCACCCCCGCCTCATCTCTCGCCCCCGCCTACCCCCTCCACCCCCCATCGCTCTCCCCGCCTACCCCCTCCACCCCCCTCCCCCCGCAAGCGCCCACCCCCCCCCCCATCTCTCTCCCCCGCCTACCCCCTCCACCCCCCATCGCTCCCCCCGCAGCGCCCACCCCCGCCCCATCTCTCTCCCCCGCCTACCCCCTCCACCCCCCATCACTCTCCCCGCCTACCCCTCCACCCTCCTCCTCCCCCCGCAAGCGCTCAACCCCCGCCCCATCTATCTCCCCCGCCTACCCCTTCCACCCCCCATGGCTCCCCCCCGCCTACCCCCTCCACCCCCCATCGCTCTCCCCGCCTACCCCCTCCACCCCCTCCTCCCCCCACGCTCACCCCCGCTCCATGTCTCAGCTTGATCATAGTGACTACCTTTACTTGATGACTTTCATTGATTATTTCTCTAGGCATGCATGGTTGTATCCACTAAAAGCAAAGTCTGAAGTGTTTATGCACTTAAAATAGTTTTTGGTTTTGGATGAAAATCTATCAACATGTAAAATGGGCATGGCTCCATTTTGATCGAGGGGGGAATATGTGTCTTCTAACTTAATGGATTTGTGGTTGAATATGGGATAAAACATCAGCGTACAACACTGTATACACCTCAACAGAATGGATTTGCTAAAAGGAAAAACATGTCACTTATGGACATGGTGAGGTGTATGGTCAAGAGTCACACTTTACTACATAGTTTCTGGCTTGAGGATGTTATGTGTGCAACAAATTTACTTAACAGGTGTTCCACCAAAGCAATGTAGTCTATCACTCCATATGAGGCTTGGCATGGTTGCAAGCCATTTGTTGCTCATCAACATGTTTTTGGTTGTCTGACATATGCATTAGTGCATGAAAACCAATGCAAGAAATTGGATGATAAAGAATTGAAATGTATTTTTGTTGGGTACAGTTCTGAAAGCAAAAGCTATCATCTATATCATCCACAGGCTAAATGCATTTTTGTTAGTTGTGATGTTGTTTTTGTGGAAGATCCTATTCAGCCATTACTTTCATGTACTAAGAAGACATCAGTTAGCTCCAAAGACATGTACGATAATTTTCTGCCTCTTTTTATGGGTGGACAATCTAGTGTTGATCAAAATGAGGTAATTTCTAAGCCTTTATAGGTTTCACATGATGATGCACATCATTATATTTCTGATGTAGATTTACATGAAGCATTTGTTGATGAGAGAACTGATATAGCGGATGCAAAGGCTATGCCAAAATGGCTTGTGCACAGTTTGTGAGATAGCAAATTAGATGCACCTCTGGCATATCATACTCGTTCAGGCTCTCATAGTGATTCTTTTGCATCAGATTGCTATGTTATGGTTGCCTATAGTCTTTGTGATGAAAATGAGCCACTTTCATTTGATGAAGCACAAAATTTAGAAAATTGGATGGTTGTTATGCAATCAAAATATGATGCTATTATAAAAAATGGTACTTGGTCTTTATGTGACTTGCCTCTTGGCAAGAAGGCCATTGGCACTAAGTGGGTATACAAGTTGAAGCGTAAGCTTGATGGAACATTTGATAGGTATAAGGCTAGGCTTGTTGCAAAGGGTTATGCTCAAGAAAGAGGCATTGATTTTGATGAGACCTTTGCTCCTATATGCCGAATGACTAAAGTTCATAGCATCTCTACACTTGCAAATCATCATGTTTCGGATGTACATTAGTTGAACATTCAAACCACATTTCCGAATGGTGACTTGCATGAAGAAGTGTATGTTTTGTAGTCCTATGGGTTTATGCAGAAAGGGCATGAAAACAAAGTGCACAGGTTGAAAAAGGCATTATATGGTTTGAAACAAGCACCACGTGCTTGATATGGAATAATGGAGAGTGTTAATCTCCAAAAGAACAAGCTACTCTTGAAATTAGAGCACCTCTATATCAAAAGTAACTCAAAACCTTCCTTAATTTGGAGGATCAATTATCAATTACAAAGATTTTGGATAAAGTGTGAAGAGGATGATTCTACAGAAAGTCTGCTGCACATATCTCTCTCATTAACTTATCAAATGTGTAAAGTTTTTTTATAAAACATTGCACAAAGTGTTGCCTATAGTCTGTGCACCTTCTCCAAGTTCAATCACTTCAAAAGACTTAGTAGATCTTGAGAAATGATCTTAACAAGTTACCTATGTCTAAAACTGTTCTTCTAAGAAGTCGATTCAGACACCTATAATTTCTAACACTTGGTTCTCTCAATCTAGAACCTGTTTATGCAAATGCTTTTAGCCATAGGTAGCTTACCTTCCAACTTAAAGAATGAGTGCTTGCTTGCTCAAAACTGTACACTATGGAAGGAGAACTGACCAAAACATTAGCATCAAATTTTGCACCTCCTACAACTTCTCTTCTTCCCATTTACACATGTAAATGTTCCTACACTCAATTCTCTCAATCTGATCACAATTAGAAGCTGCAAATTTGTACAAAGGTCAATCAACTATAGACTTAGACTTGTACAAAAGCATTTCCCAAACGATTCAACACAAAAGGAGAATACTCAGAAAGATCGGGTGCAACATTTCTTCATTCCTGGAAAATTTACATTTGAGTGATGAGAGATATCTTACTCACTTCTAAAGTGTCTAATGACATCTAGTTATCTTCAAATCTAGTCTTAAAACAATCTCTCATATTTGCTCCGATTTTTCATAGTATATATAGGCAAATATTTACAAGCTCATGACTACACAAAATTATAAGTGAACTATCTCTAAATTAATGTACATATGTGTACACATCTTTCAACTTTTGAATAATATGCACTTCCTCCATGCTTCATAATTTGATCTTTTCTTCAATCCTTGACTTCCAAACCTTCATTAACACTTCAATTGCTGATTGCCCTGCACCAACAGCTCTGCCTCAATCATCAATTGAGGTTTTCTCTATCTTCTTTATGCCTGCCATGTCCTTGAATCTCTGTAGCTTTGGTCCATCCAAGCTTTTTGTTAGCATATCAGCTATCTGGTCTTTTGTTGAAGTATGTATAACTTCAATCTCTTTATCCATCACCTTCTCTCTCAGAAAGTGATACTGAATCTCAATGTGTTTAGTCGTGGCATGAAAAACAGGATTAGCAGCTAAATACAATGAACTCATGTTATCTCCATGAATAGTGGGTGTACTCTGAGTGATGTCAAAACCCTTCATAAGAGTCTTAAGCCATATCGCTTCTTTTGCAGCTTCAACCATCCCTTTGTACTCAGCTTCTGTGGAGGATAAAGCAACTATGTGTTGCTTCTTTGAACATCAAGAAACTAACTTATCTCCCACATAACACAAATATCCATAAGTTGATCTCCTATCATCAGGATTACCTGTCCAATCTGTATCACTATAGATCTTGATGTTTGTATCTGATGTAAAACCATAATACAAACCTTCTTTGAGTGTACCCTTAATGTACCTCAACTTTGATAAAGCTTCATATTCTTGAACTCTTCTCCCCCATATCTTCTCAATTTGTGATTCACCTCCATTGGAGTAGGTGCTACCCTGCAATCATTCATCTTAAACTTGATCAACAAGTTTCTCAAAGACCTTTCTTGAGTTACATACAGTCCATGTTGAGTGTATGAGATCTCCATCCCCAAGAAGTATGACAAGTCTCCCAAGTCACTAATCTTGAGCTCTTTCTCCATTTGCTTCTTTAGGCTTTGAATGCCTTTCTCATCTGTACCTGTAAGAATTATATCATCAACATATATGCACATGTAAATGAACCCATCATCACTTGCTTTGACAAGCAAGCTACTATTTGCTTTAGATACTTGGAACCCAAGTTCTTTTAAGAACTTCACAAGTCTATAATTCCATGCCCTTGGGGCCTGCTTCAAGCCATACAAAGCTCTCTTGAGCTTACATACATGATCTGGATACCTTTCATATCTGAATCCTTGTGGTTGCTTGTTGGTGGATTCTTGGACAAGAAGGAGTTTGAGGGTTTGTAGGAGGAAAAGAAGAGAACAAAAGTGGAAATAACGTTGAAAGCTTCTGTAGAAGCACGCCTTGAAATCTTGAATGTCGATTACAGTAAAGCAATTACAATGACTAAATACAATCCAAGTCAATACTTCAGAATACAACTACAGAGAATGCTCGGTTACAAAAGACCAATTATCTCAAGTCTTCTGGCGGGCTGCCCCTTCTGCACCAGTCCTTTGCTTGTGTCAAGCTTTCCTTGTGCACACCTTGCACTAAGCTTCCACCAAGCTGAGGAATGGATACCTTCTCGGTGCGCACACAGCAACAGACCTTGTGACCCTTGGAGTCTAACTTTGCCTTCTCTGCATACTTCCCTCTTTACACCTCTTGCACTCTTCACTTCTTCCTCTCCGTGTCGTCGCACCCTGCTGGCTCTTCACTTCCCTTTCTTGTTTTCTCTGAAGCTCCTCACTCCTCACTCTCAATGTGTCCCCAAGAATAGCCTTTGCGTCGGTCCCGTGACTTCTAACTGCAATAGACTCTTGGGCTTCCTTTGATGTCCTAAGATTGTCTTTTCCGGTGGCGGCCAACGACTCGCTCCTTTGTCCTGTAGTGACTTTAGACCAAAAGAAAAATTTTGATTGGGTGGCCATATTCCCACATGTGCATACCCGGCCGCTTCACGTACCTTTACCTTTTCCCTTTTAATTCGTCACTTTTGTACCCAAGAGGGGTTCATCTGGACCCTCCACATTACTTTAAAAACACCCTTTGACCTTAAGGGAATTTAGAAAATACTTCTGCAATATTGCCAAATGAACAATTAAAATTCCTCTTTTTATGACAATTGAGGGTGCACTACCCGTGCACTTTGACCCTTGAATTTAACTTTGACCTTGACTTTCCGGTTTCGACCTTGCCAGGGCTCAACAGATGCCCACCACCTAATGTACTCTCCGACCCGGAGAGACAACAACAACACTACACAGGGAGAACTGGAGAACAAAATGGACGGCATAAGCAGAGAGGCGATTGAAGCAAAAAAATAGAGAAAGAGTGCTTTTATTGATTAAGCGAAAGAAAGTGGATAAGCACGCTACAATTTTTATTGAACCCTGATCATGACAAAATCAGAAGGATGAGATATTTATATGCAAACTATAATGGAAGCTGAAGCCGCTTGCAAATTTATTGAGAAGATGGCTAGCCAATTATTTAGACTGTGGTTGAGATTATTGAGAAGGTGGATCGTGACCCGTAGTGGGGGGTTGTGGAGAGGATGGAAGTGGAGCAGAAGCTTGCTCAATCAGATGCTGGAGAGAACTAAGGCACTGTCGAAGGTGGTCCCATTCGCGTTTGATACGACGGCACGTAGCATTATCGCATAGCCCTAATGTAGAGCGATTTTGAAGATCTTCTAAGGCCTTCAACGCAGAGTCGGCCATATCCCGATAGTGATCTCTCTCTTCTTTGAGTAATCGAGCCGTTTCATTAAGCGATTGCCATTGAGAATTTGCCATTCGATTGATGTTGTCAATTGTTGAGATATACTGCTGATGAACAGAAGCTGCTGCCGAGACAGAATCCAGGGACATCTGGGAGGCCTGAGCACTGCCAAGAGCAACTGCACTCGCTTCGCAGAGTAATTGTAAAAAGGAAGGGATCGATGGAAGATCAAATGTTGGAGCAGGGGTGGCAGGCGGATTGGGAGGGGGATGGGGAGGAGGGTTTACATGCGGATTAGGAGGAGGGGTTGGAGTTGTAGAAGGAGAGGGATTGGGTTGGTTGAGGGGGACGGCACCGGTAGGAGGAAAAACGAAAATAGGAGGACGAGGGGGTGTACAGGTGGGGTTTTGCGAGGTGAGTTGGGTTTGAATGAGCGGGCGGAGAGATGCCATCGAAGAAGAGCCATGCGGGGGAACAGGGTCAGGAGTATGAATGGTGGCAGTAGCAGGAGACGTGGTGAGGATAGGGGAAGAAGATTGTGGATGAAGGGGAGGGATATCAGGGGGTGCGGATGGCTGGGTGGGAGCGGAAGTCGAGCCAATGGAGAGTGTAGGGGAGGGGGAAGGCCGGGATATGGAAGGCATAATGGGATCTCTGAGCTGGTTGCTAACAGGGAGATGAGGGGATTGGGGTATAGCAGAATGATTAGCAAATTGCGCAGGGAGATGATATAACCAAGCTAGCAATGGAGCAGAATATATGGAAAAGGCACGAGATCTGCGAGTGATAGCTGCACGAAGTCTACTGGAGCGCAAGCTTAAGGAACTATAGAGGAGGGCGGCGTAAGGGTATGGGCGGCTAGTGAGGAAGCAGTAAAGTGGATCAGCAATGCGAATATCTGACAGTGGAAGCGGAGAGGTTGGGCTACGAAGTAAAAAGAAAAAAATGAAGGAATTAAGTATGGATTGCATGCGGAGGGAAAAAGAAGCGTGATTTTCAAAGCGAGCTTGACAAAAAGCAATGGTTTCAGAGGTACACTCCAGAATATAAGAATGGAGGACTGCTGAAGTGGATGAGGGAGGAGCCTATACTGGCGGCCACGTCAGAGATGGCGAGAGTGCCGGTGCAAAAAGTGGGGAACAGCCGGAGAGCTTCATAGACATCATTATGGTTGGAGGGATCCTGTAAGAGAACGTTCGCTAAGCCCAAAAGACCTGCATACTGAAGATTTTCGACCGAGAAAAGATTACGGAGTTCAATGGGGGGAAGGGATAAATGAAGACAGATTTGGAGATTTAAATCAGGTGGAAGGAAAAGGCACATATAATCACCTGAAGGCGAATTAGGCTGCGAGATCTGAGAAGCAGAAGGAGAGGGAGAAGGGGAAGGGGGGCGAGGTAGGGAAGGTGGAGAATAATTGTCGGTGGAATCAGAGCGAACGGAATAAGTAGGAATATTTAGAAGTGGAGGATGAAGTGGATGAGGAAGAGCGGAAGTCGAGGCATCTAGTGGGGGATAATGGGAGTCGGTAGATGCAGAAAGCGGTGGGGTAATTGAAACGGGCAATGTCGATACCGGGTAGACGAGGGTGGTAAGTGTATGGGTACGCGAGGGTTGAGCAGACTCTGAATGAGGGTAAGTGGGATTGGTCGTGTGTAGCGCCGAAGGTGTGAATTCCGAAATATCTTCCTGCACGGAAGGATCGGCCATGGAGGACTGGTGAGAAAATGCTGAACGCGAGAAATCTGAGATCCTGAATAGCTGGAAATGCCCCGGAAGGAGTGGATTGTGTGGGAAGATCCCAGATTGATTTGATTGTGGTTTTGCGGATGATGAAGAGATTCTTTGGAGTCGTACGCAGGTGGAGGGGAGGGTGGAGGGGGTAGGTGGCAAACTGTAAAATCTTTTGGGAAGGAGTAACACTTCATTTTGCCCAAAATATAGCATTGACAAACATGTTTACGAGGTGCCTCAAGTTTGGATAGAGAGCACACCATAAGAGATTTCTAGAGATGTACCAAACAAGCAAAATTTAGATGACCAAAGCATCCATGTCAAAGCTTTGCATCTGACATAGCTTGAGAATCATGTACTGCATATGCTAAATCATTCATAGATTTTGCATCATCTATGAACTTATACAACCCACGATATAAAGTTCTAAAAGCAATACTGACATCACCATTTTCTAGATCATGAATTTGTTGATATATTTAGGTAGTGATGTGTGTGAACACTCTAGGACTGCCGGGGCGCTTTTTTCCCTCTTTAGGAGGTTTTCTTCCCCCGGCTTGTATATACGCCTATTGCCCTAATGGGCTACTTATCTTTGTACATTCTCTAGTAATACATTCAGTCTTGTGTGTTGTGCTCCAAGCTTCTTCTTCTTCCTTGTGTTGTTCGCGTGCTTCGGCAGACGTCTATCTCCAACAATTGGTATCAGAGCGAGTCGTCGCTTCTTCTAGGGCGCCGTCAACACTCCTCCGTTTGCAGTCTCAGATTCGCACGAAATTTGGTGAGCATACTCAGGGTGTTTCCGCGATCTGAGCTCGTTTCGGCCTCCGAACGCACTATCGCAGCGCTTGTGCAGGCTATTTCATCCTTTTGTGCCAAAGGTATATACCAGTTTCTGTTCGCCAGTTTAAGCGTCTCGAAGTCTGCTACAGGTCTAGCAGAACTCTTCTGGGCAGTTCCGTTCAATTTTTTGAGATACAGTCAATTTTCTACATCAAGGTATTTTAGTCACCGGCCATGGCTGAAAGCAGTGATGTATTCTGTATGTTGGCTATTGAGGATAAGTTGGATGGTACCAACTACCCATTATGGGCTTATATGATGCGACATGTACTGGTTGCAAAAGGACTGTGGAACATTGTGCAGGGTGTTGAAAGACGTCTTGTTACACCTGCGACTACAGGTACTACAAATACAGGTGCTGGAGGTACTGGGGTTGATGAAGATGGTGTCGAAGATGATATTCCACAGATTCCTGTTCGTGTTGCTGTTTCTGTTGCACCTACTGCAGAGCAGATTCGTTGGGATGGTAGAGATGCCCAGGCACATGCATTGATAGCCTTGTCTGTCAAACGTGCCATTATTCCTCACATTCGCTCTTGCAGAACAGCAAAGGATGCTTGGAATACACTTACCACTTTGTACCAGGCTAGGAATGAGGCTCGTGTTGCTTACCTCCGAAAACAGTTGGAGAGTGAGCACATGAATGAAGATGATTCTATGGACAGTTTTCTTACAAAGATCAAAGACCTGAAGGAACAATTGATTTCTGCTGATGAGGTTATACCAGATAGCTCACTTGTGCAGACCGTTCTGAATGGTCTTCCTGATTCATATCAGAGTTTTGCCTCTACTCTTCGGTTGATGATGAAAGGCAATCCGAATGCCTTGTCATTTGAGGAATTAGTCTCTGTTCTATTGCAGGAAGATCAGTCCAGGCAGAACAGGTCCATTATGCGTGTTGCAGATCAAGCTTTCCTGGCTAGTCAGAAGGGCAAAGGAAAATGGAGCTCTTCTACTAGTAAGCAAAAATCTGCAAATGCTGCACAATCGAAGAACCATGATAAAGATGAAAAGAAATCAGAAAAGCAGAAATTGTTCTGCAAGTACTGTAAAGGAAATGATCATATTATAAAGAACTGTCCAAAACTGGCTACTAAAGAGGCAAAGAAGAAAGAGGCTGGAATGGTTGTTGCAGAGGCCTCTACACCAAAAACAGAGTCTGCAAATCTTGTGCAGGAAGAAGAATGGGCGTTTACTACTGTCTGCAGTTTTGACCCATCTTCTCATGATCAGTGCATGTCTGCAGTAGACTCAGATGTTTGGTACTTTGAGAGTGGGGCGACCAAACATATTACCTCGCAGCATAGTTTCTTCTCTTCACTCGAGCCTGCCCCTACAGGGAATACTGTCACATGCGCCAATAACTCCTCTTATCCTGTTATGGGAGTTGGTAAGATCATTCTGACTACTGCTGATGGTAGTTCTTTCACTTTGTCAGATGCTTTATTTGTGCCAGGGATCAAAAAGAACCTGTTATCAGTTTCTACATTAGCCAAGATTGGCTTGGTTGTGAAATTCGTTGATGACAGGTGTACAGTCCATGATCCCTCAAATGGTGATGTGATTATTGCTTCTGGCATCTTATGTCCTGGGCTGTATAAGCTCATAGACTATGAAAGATCTGTGAATGATTCGGCATGTGCAGTTCATGATTCTCAGGCTATGTCAGATGCAAAGCTTTGGCATGCACGCTTTGGTCATCTGAATTTTGCTAGTTTGTTACACCTGCAGAAATCTGAAATGGTGTCCTCTTTGCCCAAACTTGAGGCACCTGGAAAACATGTTTGTGAAGGCTGTATTTTGGGCAAAATGCAGCATTCTTCCTTTCCAAAAGATGGTTCAGTTCGGGCTACGCAGAAATTGCAGCTTGTACATAGTGATGTCTGTGGTCCTATGCAGACACCCTCTTTTGGAAATTACCTTTACTTCGTGACTTTCATTGATGATTTTTCCAGGCATGCATGGGTATATCCACTCAAAGCAAAGTCCGAAGTGTTCATGTGCTTCAAACAGTTTTTGGTTTTGGCTGAAAATCTGTCAGCATGTAAAATGGGCACCCTCCGTTCTGATCGAGGGGGGGAATATATGTCTTCAGATTTTAATGCATTTCTGGCTGAACGTGGGATAAAACACCAGTGTACAGTGCCGTATACACCTCAACAGAATGGAGTTGCTGAACAGAAGAACAGGTCTCTCATGGAGATGGCGAGGTGTATGGTCAAGAGTCAGGCTTTACCTCATAGTTTCTGGCTTGAGGCTGTCATGTGTGCAGCATATGTACTGAACAGGTGTCCCACTAAAGTGTTGCAGTCTATCACTCCATATGAGGCTTGGCATGACCGCAAGCCATCTGTTGCTCATCTGCGTGTTTTTGGTTGTTTGGCATATGCATTAGTGCCTGAACAACATCGCAGAAAATTGGATGATAAGACAGTAAAATGTATTTTTGTTGGGTACAGTTCTGAAAGTAAAGGCTATCGTCTGTATCATCCACAGACTAAACGCATTCTGGTTAGCCGTGATGTTGTCTTTGTGGAAGATGCTATTCAGCCATTGCTTTCATGTACTAAGGAGACATCTGTTAGCTCCAAAGACATGTATGATACTTTGATGCCTCTTTTTACAGGTGGACAGGCTAGTGCTGGTCCTAATGAGGCAACTTCTCAGCCTTTGCAGGTTTCATATGATGATGCAGATCATTCCATTTCTGATGCAGATTTACATGATGCACTTGCTGATGAGAGAGCTGATATTGAGCAGGCAAAAACTATGCCAAAATGGCTGGTGCAGACTTTGCGTGACAGCAAATTAGATGCACCTTTGTCATATCGTACTCGTTCAAGCTCTCATAGTGCCTCCTTTGCATCAGATTGCTATGCTATGGCTGCATCTAGTCTCTGTGATGAGAATGAGCCTGTTTCTTTTGATGAAGCACAGAATTCAGAAAATTGGATGGCTGCTATGCAATCTGAATATGATGCTATAATGAAGAATGGTACATGGTCCTTATGTGACTTGCCTCCTGGCAAGAAGGCCATTGGCACTAAGTGGGTATACAAGCTGAAGCGTAAACCTGATGGTACCGTTGACAGGTATAAGGCTAGGCTTGTTGCAAAGGGTTATGCGCAGGAACGAGGCATTGATTTTGATGAGACCTTTGCACCTACATGCCGTATGACTACTGTTCGGAGCATTTGTGCACTTGCAGCCCATCATGGTTGGAATGTACATCAGTTGGACATTAAAACAACATTTCTGAATGGTGACAGTGTATGTTTTTCAGCCCCGTGGCTTTGTGCAGAAAGGGCATGAAAACCAGGTATGCAGGTTAAAGAAGGCGTTATATGGTTTAAAGCAAGCACCACGTGCTTGGTATGAGAAGATACATGCCTATCTGATTGCACATGGTTTTGAGAACAGTCCAACTAAAAGCACCTTATATGTTAAGCGTGCTAATGATGTGCTTCTGATCATTGTTGTCTATGTTGATGACATGCTGCTCACTGGTCCTATTGAGACACATATTGCTGATTTTAAGGCTGATTTGCATGCCTCATTTGAGATGTCTGATTTGGGGCATTTGCATCACTATTTGGGCATTCAGTTTATGCACGTTGATGGTGGAATGGCTTTGTGTCAAACGAAATATATTGACACATTATTGCAGCGTTTTGGCCTTGAAGACTGTAAGCCTATTGCCACTCCTATGGAGACAGGTTTACGATTGAGTCTTCATGATGCTGGAGATGCATTTGATGTTGTTCTCTATCAGCAGGCTGTTGGATGCTTGATTTACTTATGCATTACTCGGCCAGATATTCAGTTTGCTGTCTCACAGATGAGCAGGTTTATGCATTGCCCAGGAGTCACGCATTGGAAAGCGGTTAAGCGCATCTTTCGCTACTTGAGTGGTACTCGGCTACTTGGGTTGTTTTATCCCAAGGGGGGATCACTACCGCCAGATTTGCATGCTTTTTCTGACTCAAATTGGGCTGGTTGCTATGACACTCGTGTGTCCACCAGTGGTTTTTGCTTCATGCTTGGTAGCTCATGTATATCTTGGTTGAGCAAGAAGCAGCCTACTGTGGCCACTTCCAATTGTGAGGCTGAGTATAGGGTAGCTTTCACAGCGACTGTTGAGTGTGTGTGGCACAGACGCCTTATGGCTGATTTGGGTGTTGGCCAGTCTTCTGCCACCACCATCTTCACTGACAGTCAGAGCGCATTGGCAGTTGCGAGGAACCCTGTGTTCCATGCTCGCACTAAGCACATTGAGGTGCATTATCACTATGTCAGGGAGAGGTTCTCTGCTGGGGAGATCAGCTTGGCATATGTGCCCACGCAAGAGAACATTGCAGACCTTTTCACGAAGGCTCTGCCTAGGGAGAAGTTTGAAGCTTTCCGCAAAGCTTTGGGCTTACTTCCTTTTGTGGAGTGATTTCCACATAGCTTGGCACTTCCTTATACATGAGTGCCAGCTCCTTGTTCACCGCATCACTCCCAGGGGGGATTTGTTGATATATTTAGGTAGTGATGTGTGTGAACACTCTAGGACTGCCGGGGCACTTTTTTCCCTCTTTAGGAGGTTTTTTTCCCCCGGCTTGTATATACGCCTATTGCCCTAATGGGCTACTTATCTTTGTACATTCTCTAGTAATACATTCAGTCTTGTGTGTTGTGCTCCAAGCTTCTTCTTCTTCCTTGTGCTATTCGCATGCTTCGGAAGACGTCTATCTCCAACAGAATTGTACATCTATCATCAACAAATTTCACAACTAAACCGATCTTGGCTAATGTTGAAACTGACAATAGATTTTTCTTGATCCTTGGCACAAATAAAGTCCGACAATGTAAAGGAACTACCATAAGTAGTAGTCAGAATGATCTTACCAACTCCCATAATAGGATAAGAGGAGTTGTTGGTGCATGTGATAGTATTCCCTATAGGGACAAACTCAAGTGAAGTGAAGAAACTTCACATCAAGGCAATATGTTTGGTTGCCCTACTATCGAAGTATTAAACATCTGAGTCTATTGCAGACATACACTATTCATGAGAAGATAGTTGATAATTGCAAAAGAGTTTTAAATGCCCATTCTTCATTCTACACAAGCTTAGCCGACTCTATTTTGGGTGTAGAGGCCTTTGCAACAACAATTCGAGCCTCTTTCGTCTTTGCCTATGTCAGTTAGTTTTAGATAGCTCTTTATGACATGATCATTTCCTTTATAGTATTTGCAAAACAATTTTGGCTTTTCTGTTTTCTTCTCATCTCTGTCATCTTTCTTTGATTGTGTAGAATTAGTAGATTTTTGCTTACTAGTAGCTAAGCTCCATTTACCTTTGCCCTTTCGACTGGCCAAGAAAGCTTGATCTGCAAAACACATAATGGACCTATTCTACTTGGACTAGTCTTCTTGCAAGACGATGGAGACTAAATCCTCAAATGTTAAGGCATTTGGATTGCCTTTCAGCATCAATCAAAGAGCCAAAGCAAAACTCTGATATGAATCTAGAAGATCATTTAGAACAGTTTGCACAAGTGAACTGTCATGCAAGATTTCATCAACAGAAATCAAGTGCTTCTTCAAATCTTTGATCTTTGTCAAACAACTATCCATGGAAGCTCCTTCATTCATATGCTCACTCTCCAACTATTTTCAGAGGTAAACAACATGAGCCTCATTCCTTGTCTAGCACAAAGTGGTAAGTGTATCCCAAGCATCCTTTGCTATTCTATAGGAGCAAATGTGATGAATAATGGCATGTTTGATAGACATGCTATCAATGCATGTGCATGAGCATCTCTGCCAACAAAGTTGCTCTAGAGTAGGTGCAACAAAAACCACAACACAAAGAGGAACCTGAAGAATATCACCATCTTCAATGCCATTTGCATCACCTTCAATAACTTTTTTTGGAGGTGTAATAGGACATTTTTCAACACCCTACACAATATTCCACAGTCCTTTTGAAACCAATAAATGATGCATCGTATAAGCCCATAATGGGTAATCAGTACCATCCAAATTATCCTCAAGAGCCAACATATGGAATACATCACTGCTTTCAGCCATGGCCACTGATTGAAATGCCTTGATGGAGAAAAATGATTATATTTCAAAAATTTGAACAAAGCTACCCGTCAAGTTCTGCTACACGTGTAGGAGACTTTGAGCTGCTTGTTCTGACGAATAGAAACATATATATATCTTTGGCACAAAAAGATAAAATTGCCTGTATAGGCACTATGATAGTGTGTTTGGAGGCCGAACTGAGCTTAGATTGGGATTTCAACACCATAGAGAAAAGTTGTTTTGAACTCCTAATCACCCTGAGGATGATCACCAAATTTCATGGGATTTTGGGATTATGAATGGAGGGGTGTCAATGATGCCCTAGATGAAGCTATGACTTGCTTTGATACGAATTGTTGGAGTTTGAGGTCTGCAAAAGCACACAAACAACACAAGGAAGAAGAAGAAGCTTGGAGCACAACACACAATACTAATGAGTTACCCTATCCCTACTCTTCAGATTTGGGTATCAAAATCTATTCAAGTTCATATTGGATAGGAGCAAAGGATGATAGGAGAAGCACATATGGATACTAAGCATTTGTAGGTTCAAAATTGATTTCTTGGAGTTCCAAGAAGCAACCAATAATTGCTTTATCTTCAACTGAACTAGAGTATAGAGGTCTAACTATTGCAATTCAAGATGCAATATGGCTCAAGGAGTTGTACTCAGATTTGCAACTAATAATTTTGTAAGTTCCATGCATCTAACTACAAATCCAATTTTCCATGCAAGGACAAAGCATATAGAAGTCCATTACTAGTTTGTAAGAGAGAAGCTTATGGCAAAGGAAATTGACATTTCATTTGCTCTTATTGAGAAGCAAATAGCAGACATGATGACAAAGGCACTTGATGGGATAAAACAATGTAGATTTAAATCTATGGCAGGCATTCAACCTAGACATGATGACAAAGGCACTTGATGGGATAAAGCAATGTAGATTTAAATCTATGGCAGGCATTCAACCTATCAAAGAATGAAGAATCAAAGAATCAAAGTTGTTAGATCACCAAGATTTCATTATGCTTGAGGTGATTTTATGCTATCATATGAATGTTGAAATGAGTACATCTCTTGTGGAGCACTTATGTGCACTTGTTTATTGTATTTAAAGTTAAATTATATGATCACTTTCTTATTTAAGTTCCAAAGCATTTAGCTTTGTAAGAGAGAAACAAAAAAGCCCAATCACCACAACTTAGAGGTGGTTGAGATTGATGATTGATCAATAAAATCATTTCACTTAAAAACAAGTGGGGAAAAGTTTATTTCATGTTTCCTAGTTCATAGAAAGATGATTCTCCATCACAACTACATACCCCGTGAGATCTTGAATTGAAATATAGGTATTTTGAGTCATGGGAAGCTACCCAAGAGTCTATACAATGGCTCATAAATTTTTACAATATGAGATGATGATGATTGAAGCAATACATACACATTGGTGATCATCTTGGTTCTTCTTCATTGTGCTCTGCTCTTTTTCCTCACACTCAATCATCTTGCAAAGCTTGTTTTGCTTGCTATAGAGTTCCAAATTGAGTGATTTAGACTCATTAGAAAGGTTATATTGTCTAGGTTATTTGTATAAATTGTCATTTAGTTTAGTACATTGAGAGAAATCTTGAGTTGAAGGTCTCAGGGTCATTTTTTGCACACCCTTGGAAAGTAGGGGGTACAACCAATTAGTGTTAAGCACAATTCTCCTTCATTGGTTGGTAAAAAATAGGGCTTTTATGAATTGTAGAAAGTGAACCCTATGTATAAGATTACCCTAAAAGGAAATTTTCTAACTGCAATTATGCTAGCTACTCTGCGTGTTTGAAGTGGAAGTATTCATCCCAAAAAAAAAGGTTTTGTGAGCTAATCAAAGTGCAACTCTATCTATTTTGTACCCATTGATTCTCATTGATGTTCCAAGGTACGTATTGAGTTTTACTACACTAATCACAAGAGTACAAGGTCTATTTGACATATCCAAAGATCTAGGGCACGTCTTCTACTGGTTTGCTATACCATCTTCATCACTTGGCAACTCAAGTTTCTACCTTCTCCAAGATTCTCCAAATTCTTTGATTGATGTTTGATTTGGCTTTTGCAACTTGGGAAAGCATCTTGGTGTTGAATTGTTTGTAATCGAATGTATTGAAAACCTTGGGGAGGATTTTTGAGATCATAAGTTTTTGACACTCAAGGTCAAGAACAAGGCATAAGAGCACATTAAAGAAGTGAACACACAAGAAAAGGGATCATGTAGGGAGCTCCAAGAAATATATGTCAAAGTTTTAGAAGAAACCCTTACAAAAACAATGATTTTCATCACTAAAAACCATTATAAATATCATTTCACATCTTTTGCAACTCCATTTTGTTCAAGCTGAGGAGTCCTCAACCGTGAGGAGTATTAAAAGTACCCATGTATGAATTTTCATAATTATTTTACTTTGTTTACCCTCAAATAAGCCCTAGAACCTAATTTTAAGGTAGGCTAGACAATAGGTCTGAACAGGTCCAAAACTAGTCAAAAAACTATAAAAAGAGCTAAAAAATGCATTTTTGAGGTAAGGCTTTTAGTAGCTTGTTAGAGAGTTGCCTTAGTAGAGATTGAAGCTTTTGGAAGAGAGTTCTTATGCAATTGAAACTTTCCATTGTTCCTCCCTTTGATCTTGCCTTGTGTGTGTGTGTGTGCATGTATGTGCTTGTCACCCACATTTGTCAACCACAATTGCTCACGATTTTCATATCCTCCTCATGTCTCCACGGATTGACAAGTAAAGGAGGTGGTACTCATGCTTGAGCTACACAAAATTCTGGTGTGATAGTAAGATCCTAGATTTGCAATGTTGGAAGGTTAAAAAAATAGTCATTTTTTGTTAAGTTTTTTATTTTCCATCTTTATCTTCATCATCATCATCACCGCCATCTTCTCCGATCTTCATCTTCGTTGATGTTTTTTGTTTTTGAGTGTATATTTACTACTTTCACCTCATTTTTCATTCATGGCTTTGTGAGAGATAGAGATAGAGATAAAGAGAGGCAAAGTGTTTGAGTTTTTGCATTTTTGTGCTTTCTGAGACCCTCTGCACAAGGGGCAAGCCTCGGTGCTTGATGTTGAATTTCCTACCAAAATTCTTAGAAAATCACGAATTTCTAGAAAAAATTATCACTTTTTGGAAAATTCAAAAAATTTGCAATTCTTTGGTTCCTGCCTAAAAAATCAAAGAAAATCGTGAATTTTTGGTTTGCTAAGTGAAGAAAATCATGAACTTTTTGGTTTTTTGATTGTGAGGGAATTTTTGGTTCTCTAAGTGTGAAAAAATTGCAATCTTTAAGCAATGGCGCTTTGAGAAAATCGTGAATTTTTGGCTTTGGGTTTGAAGGAAATCATGATTCTCTTATTCTCTAAGTGTGAAAAAATCATGACTTTTTGGGTGATGCAACTTGAGAAAATCACGACTTTATGCAATTCAACTTTGGAGGAAATCATGGCTTTTTGCAAGGTAATTTATGAGAAATTCACAACTCTTTGGAAGACCATTGTCAAGAATTTTGCAACTTTCTGCCATAAGGATTTTGAGAAAATCGCAATTTTCTACAACCCATATTTTGAGAAATTCACAACTTTTTGGAATCTAGTTTTTGAGAAATTTGTGATCCTCTACAAGGAAACTTTTGAGAAAATCAGGACTTTCTAAAATCAAGCTTTTGAAGAAATCACGACTTTTTGGGAAGACTACTTTTGAGAACATCCCGAATTTCTATGAGATTCAACTTTTGAGAAAATCATGCATTTCTGGCAACAAGATTTTGAGAAAATCGTGACTTTTTGGAAGACAATTTTTGAGAAATTTGCGACTCCTTGCAATCCAACTTTTGAAGGAATCATGACTTTTGCACTTCAATTTTTAAGAAAATTACCACTTTTTGATATAAGAAAAGAGTAAGAAATCACAAACTTTTGGATACTTATAGGGCAAAACATCATGACTTTTTGGTTTTTGGCTTTCACAAAATTGTGACTTTTTGACCCTCTAACTCTAAAAAAATTGTCATTCTTTGACACATCCTATTTTTCTATTTTTTATTTGACATAAATTTTTTATCCAAAATCCATTTTTTGAGCTCTCGAGTGCGTTGAAAAGCTCATCTTAAAAATAGTGTGTTGATTTTCAGATAGGGTAATTTAAAGTTGACCTTCAAGTGGGATTAGGAACCCAAAGGAGCTCCCAAGGATTTTGAATAATACAAAGGGGACAAAAGATTCTTTAAAAATACTTGAATCAAATTGTCTATCAAATGAATTAGAGTTAAAGCTTGATCTAACCTTGAGACATTTAGAGGTCTATTGAGATCCATTCAAGGGTGTCAACGCACCGGTGGTAGGTACCATTGCAAGTTTCGGAACATGTATTCGGAGCATTCAAAGGTGATCAAGGAAGAAGTGACTTGAGCTTGGAAGCTTTCTTAACCTCCTAAGTCAATTCTTAGCTTATGCTAAATGTTGCGGATGTGTGGTATACTTCCTTTACTCTGATACCACTCCTTGACGACGCGACGAAGGCTGAGCCTTGCGGAAACCGCCACGCCCAAGAAGAGCTAAGCTAGAGTGATTTAGAACACCTCTGTAATCAATCACTAGCTTAGCAAAGTCTAGCGCTCAACATATAAGAATGCGCTCTATATTCACTGGAAAAATATCACCGAAACTTCACCGGACTGTCACTGGACTGACACCGTAATCGTACCGGAATTGTACCGGAATGAACTTCAATCCTGTTTATAATTACTTCGAGTTAACATTCTTGAAGTAAGGAAGTGACGCAAAGGCTTCCTTAACTTACTGAACACTTTCTGAAGTTTAAAGAAAAACTCCACTAGTTCAGACAGCCTCTTTCCGATCACACTTTGTACTGTGTATAGATATCTTTTTCACCGGAAAGCTTAATCAATTAAAAGTAGAGATGGCTAGCTACAGAATGAGCTATCTCTCACACAAGGCTTCGCATTACTCTGCGAGATCTACTTCGTTCTTTTACCGGAAAATACTCGTTTACAGTAAGAACTGAAACTGACCGAAAATGCGGTTACTGAGAAAAAAACGTTAACTGTTAACTATCTTTAAAACATACTCTGTTTCTTCCGCATACAAACAATACACACAAACATCCACATGAACATGTGTTTTCTATTAGAGAAGATGTGTACAAGTGAGCTTGGCCTCTTCTTGCTCAAGCTACAGAAACTCTCCTATACTGAGTCGTTTCTTATTACCATCTCTCTCTCAGATGAATACCCGATATTTCAGGCTTCTGTTATTCATCTATACATACGCGATCTATGGCGTCTTCTTCTACATACGCGATCTATGGCGTCTTCTGCGTCTCTGCGTATTTGCTATATCTCTATTCTCTATATCTCTCTTCACACTCTTCTTCTACTACTTTCTCCTTCTATTTGTGCTCTTATTTATACTGCACGCTCTTCTCACGCACGTTCCTGTTCGCACTTCTCTTCTATTATTCTTTTGCACGTTCTCTCTTTGTACAATTTGATTCGGCGTAACGTACTCTGGTCCTGGAAGATTCTGTACTGTACATAAAGGTCGTGGATTTGTCCCTCCACTAAGGCTTTTGATTTTCTCTGATTCTGCTTCTCTTTTCCTTGTCTGTACGTCAAATTCGTGAGTGTTTCTTCAACAGCTCCCCCTCAATCACTAATTTGACATCTTTCGATCTTTCATATATCTTCCTTTCTTTTATACCTGCCATCGCTTTGAATCTGTTTGTCTTCGTTCCATCCAGACTCTTTGTCAGCATATCTGCAATCTGATCCTTTGTCGGAGTGTATATAATTTCTAACTCTTTCTCCATTACCTTTTCTCTCAGGAAATGATACTGAATCTCTATGTGCTTTGTTCTTGCATGAAATACTGGGTTTGCTGCAAGATATAGAGAGCTCATATTATCTCCATGTATGATAGGTATACCTTGATCAATACCCATGCTTTTGAATAAGGTCTGCATCCATATTATTTCTTTTGCTGCTTCTACAAGTCCTTTGTATTCGGCTTCTGTTGATGATAATGCTACTGTGTGTTGCTTCTTTGAACACCAACTTACCAACTTATCTCCTAGGTATATCATATACCCGTGTGTTGACCTTCTGTCATCTTGACTCCCAGCCCAGTCTGAGTCACTGTATGCTCTGAGCTTTATATCCGACGTGAAGGGATAATATAATCCTTCTTTTATAGTTCCTTTGACGTATCTAAGAACTCTTTGTCCTGCAACCCAATGTTGATCTGTTGGACAATGCATAAACTGTGAGAGAACTCCCACTGCATAACTAAGATCCGGTCTTGTTAGTGTAGCATAAATTAAACTTCCTACAAGTGACTGATATTTCTTCATATCTTTAAACTCTGCTCCACTGTATTTTCTGAGTTTATGATTCACTTCAAACGGTGTTGAAGCCTCTCTGCAATTCTCCATATTAAACTTCTTTAGTAAGTTTAGGAGATACCTTTCTTGTGACACATATACACCATGATCTGTGTATGTGATTTCCATTCCTAGAAAGTATGACAACTTCCCTAGGTCACTGATCTTGAACTCTCTTTCGAGTAGTTTCTTTACTTCTGTAATCCCTTCATCTGATGTTCCTGTGATTATTAAGTCGTCTACATAAATACAAATGTAGATCATACCTTCTTCTGTTCTTTTTATGAGTAGACTTGCGTCTGCCTTCGAACTTTGGTATCCAAGTTCGTTTAGATACTTCACAAGTCTGTAATTCCAAGCTCTTAGAGCTTGCTTCAATCCATAAAGTGCTTTTCTTAGCCTGCAAACAAAGTTTGGGTTTCTGGAACTTACGAACCCTTCAGGTTGTTCCATATACACTTCATCAGAAATGTATCCATTCAGAAATGCGTTCTTTATATCTAGCTGACTTAGCTTCCATCCTTTTGATGCAGCTACAGCGATTACTGTTCTTATGGTTGACATCCTTGCCACCGGACTAAACGTCTCATCGTAATCTATGCCATGCTTCTGGGCATAGCCTTTGACTACCAGCCTTGCTTTGTATCTGGCTATCCTTCCATCTGCAAATTTCTTTATTTTGAAAACCCATTTATTTCCGATTACTTTCTTACCATTTGGTTTCGGAACAAGTTCCCATGTCTTGTTCTCCTCCAGTGCACTGATTTCTTCTTCCATTGCTTCTTCCCATTGCTTCTTGCCTTTTGCTTCATCATAGCTCTGTGGTTCTTCATCATCTTTGACCATATATGCATAGTCTTTCTGAGTTATGTATGAGGTATCATATGAATACCTTTCTGGTTGTCTTCTAGTTCTGCTTGACCTTCTTGGTTCGTATTCTTCGTGTGTATCTGAATACACGTCTTCATCTTCGTTTCTCATACCTGATCCATTCCTGGACGTACTTGCCTGCATATGATTTTCATCTCTGTTTACCTGAACAATTGATTTCCCTTTCTCTCTTCTTTTTATTTCTTCTTCGAATTCTTCAGTCGTATGACTTTGATCTGCATACCAGCTTTTCTGTTCATCAAATGTAACATCTCTGGACACAGTAAATTGTTTGGTTAGAGGATTCCATAACCTGTAACCCATCTGCTTTTCATCATATCCGACGAACACATATTTCTCTGCTTTCGGTTCAAGCTTATGTCTGAGTTGAGACGGTACATAAGCATACGCTACTGATCCAAACACTTTGCAGTGATCAAGTGTTGGCTTCTTTCCCCAGCAAGCTTCATAAGGGGTCATTCCTTCCAATGCTGTACATGGTAATCTGTTTACCAAGTATGTAGCTGTGTTTACAGCTTCAGCCCAAAGATAATTTGGACAATCCTTTTCGTTTAGCATAGCTCGTGCGAACTTGACTAGAACTCGGTTCCTTCTTTCTGCTACTCCATTTTGTTGTGGTGTATATCTGCAGGTTATTTCTCTCTTAATACCTGCATTCCAAAGATAGTCATTGAATTCTCGAGAGAAGTATTCTCCCCCTCCATCAGACCTCAGTCTTTTAAGTTTTCGTCCGGTAAGTCTTTCAGCATATGCATGAAAATGCTTGAAGGCTCCAAATACTTCTGATTTTTCTTTCAAAACATAAAGAGTTATCCACCTTGTTGCATCATCAATGAATAAAACATAGTACCTTGATCCGCTGATTGATCCTTCTTTCGTTGGCCCCCATACATCTGTATGAATAAGCTCGAGTACTTCATCATGTTTGAATCCTTTCTTCTGGAAAGGTAACCTGTGGGCTTTTCCCAATTGACATGCTTCGCACTTATGAATCATATGTTGATTCTGTATATTCAATAATCCCAATACAGACTGGTTTGCGATCATAGCTTTAATTCCTTTTTCATTGAAATGACCCAATCTCTTATGCCATAAATCAAGTTCTATAATAACCTTCTCTCCATGTGTGAGCAACGCTTGGCCAATGTTCCCTTGTATTCTTAAGGTAAAGAGTCTTCCTTCTTTCTTTCCAGAAACGATCTGATTATATCCGTTCTCGAGATCTTCTACAAATACACCTTTATTTGTAAATCTGACCTAAAAACCTTTTTCAACTATCTGTCCCACGCTAATCAAATTTTTCGGTATTGTTGGAACATACAAAACATTGGTTAGCAAATCTGCTCCACTCTTGCATTTCACTTTTCCAATTGAGTGTACGCTATGTCTCGTATTGTCACCTGTTTGAACAGTGTGACTAGAACTACCTTTTTCTAGTTCTGACATTAGTTCTATATTTCCTGACAAATGATTAGAGCATCCAGAGTCAATGTAAAATACCTTTAGGTCTTCATTATCTGATGTGCTGATAGAGTTCATCATCAATGATGTATGACTTTCATTCTATGTGTCGTTTGCATAGTTGTTGTAGGTGGTGTTGTAGGATTGATTCTGTCCCCAACTTCTCACTCCACCTCTACCATAGCCTCCTCTTTGATTTTGTCTTCCTCTTTGATATCTTCTGCTTCTGCCTCTGCTATTACTGTTTTGATTTTGATTTGATCCTTGTTGATTGTGCCAACAATCATGAGCCAAATGATTACTGAGTCCACAGATCCAGCAAGCCTTCTTGTTGGTATTCTGGTTACTTCTTCCTCTTCCAAAACCTCTTGCTCTTCCTCTTCCAGTGCCTTTACCTCTTGCGTAATAGGCCTGAGAGCTCGACTCTTCTTCGTCTTTTGACTTACCTTTGTCTTTCTTTTTGTTCTTCATGTACATTGCATAGCTTTGTCCTTTATCTGCATCTCCTTTCAGGTCTTGCTCATATGTGAGCATTAATCCAAGTAACTGATTTAAATCTGGCACAAAATGATTTAAAGAAAGTTCAGTTGATAATACGAAGGGTTTCCACCTTTCATCTCCTCTCAAACCTGTGAGCACTTGCGCTATCAATCTATGATCTTCGACTTTTTCATTTATGGATCCAAGACTATCTGCTAGATCCTTCATTTTAGTGACATAGTCACTTATGCTTTGACTCGACTTCTTTTTGAATGTCGTAAATTCGGACCATAAACTAGCCTTCCTGGCTTTTGTAGTATTTTGGAAATGATCTTCCAATGCACTCCATATGTCCTCTGCTTTCTCCAGACCTCTAATATGCGGTAGTAGATGGTCTGTTACGGTATTATAGATGTAGGCTCTTGCCGTTGCATCTTTCTTCTGCCACAGCTTCAAGGCTTCTAATTCTTCTTTTTTCGGTTCACTATCATCTTCGAAAGTCGGCTTCTTTTCTTCTCCAGTCACGTACATCATTAAGTCCTTACTCATAAGTAAGGCTTCCATGCGCATTACCCATGCGGGATAATTATCTCTGTCCAACTTGTCAATAGTAACGTGGTCTGTCATAATCTTCTTGTTTCTATTACTTCCGGTGAGTTTTGAGAATCTTTCTGCTCTTCAGAATCCTTCTCGTTCTGGTTCCACTCGTTGTGGTTAACTGGCTCTCGTTTCCAATAATGGTGAATACTCTGGGCTCTGATTAGATATGCCTAGCTCTGGCTCTGATACCACTGTTGCGGATGTGTGGTATACTTCCTTTACTCTGATACCACTCCTTGACGACGCGACGAAGGCTGAGCCTTGTGGAAACCGCCACGCCCAAGAAGAGCTAAGCTAGAGTGATTTAGAACACCTCTGTAATCAATCACTAGCTTAGCAAAGTCTAGCCCTCAACATATAAGACTGCGCTCTATATTCACTGGAAAAATGTCACCGAAACTTCACCGGACTGACACCGTAATCGTACCGGAATGAACTTCAATCCTGTTTATAATTACTTTGAGTTAACATTCTTGAAGTAAGGAAGTGACACAAAGGCTTCCTTAACTTACTGAACACTTTCTGAAGTTTAAAGAAAAACTCCACTAGTTCAGACAGCCTCTTTTTGGTCACACTTTGTACTGTGTATAGATATCTTTTTCACCGAAAAGCTTAATCAATTAAAAGTAGAGATGTCTAGCTACAAAATGAGCTATCTCTCACACAAGGCTTCGCATTACTCTGCGAGATCTACTTCGTTCTTTTACCGGAAAACACTCGTTTACAGTAAGAACTGAAACTGACCGAAAATGCGGTTACTGAGAAAAAACGTTAACTGTTAACTATCTTTAAAACATACTCTATTTCTTCCGCATACAAACAGTACACACAAACATCCACATGAACATGTGTTTTCTATTAGAGAAGATGTGTACAAGTGAGCTTGGCCTCTTCTTGCTCAAGCTACAGAAACTCTCCTATACTGAGTCGTTTCTTATTACCATCTCTCTCTCAGATGAATACCCGATATTTCAGGCTTCTGTTATTCATCTATACATACGCGATCTATGGCGTCTTCTTCTACATACGCGATCTATGGCGTCTTCTGCGTCTCTGCGTATCTGCTATATCTCTATTCTCTATATCTCTCTTCACACTCTTCTTCTACTACTTTCTTCTTCTATTTGTGCTCTTATTTATACTGCGCGCTCTTCTCACGCACGTTCCTGTTCGCACTTCTCTTCTATTATTCTTTTGCACGTTCTCTCTTTGTACAATTTGATTCGGCGTAACGTACTCTGGTCCTGGAAGATTCTGTACTGTACATAAAGGTCATGGATTTGTCCCTCCACTAAGGCTTTTGATTTTCTCTGATTCTGCTTCTCTTTTCCTTGTCTGTACGTCAAATTCGTGAGTGTTTCTTCAACACTAAATATGACTAGTGATATTGATTAATTAGGGTTGCAATAGGTATGAATCAAGTCCAAGAAAGGATTTCCCAAGTTAAAGCATACCTAAGATATTGTTGCGACAAAATCTAAAGGAAAAGGACTTAAGTGGATCGATCACATCTCAAAGTGCAATGAACTCAAGTACTCTTAATGAAATGTTTTTTAGCCAATATTATATCAAGAAATTTAAAAAGAACAAGTAAGTGATTCAAAAGACATTGCAACATGGTTTTCCTCAAGAAGATTGGGTAAAGTAGACAAAGCTTATGAACCCTATGTCAAGTAGACACCTAGGTTGGGATAGACAAAGCATCAAATCATTTGAAGCTAATGTCAATCAATCACACAACTAGGTCATGGGCAAAACAGCTTAGTGATTATCCTTATATGCTAAGCTTGGAAACAAGTGATTCAGAAATGTCTTTTAGCATGGAGAGACCTACATGTAGCTCAGGCACTGCCTATCTAAAGACACCAAAAGGTCCCTATAAGATGCAATTGAAATATATCAAGAATAACCGATTAGGTTCATGTATCTATGAGGATAGTCTGAAGGGACTAGTTGTTCAACTCAAAAATCCCAATCAACCCTATGGACTTGAACACCTAGGGGTGAAATTCAAAGAGGGTTCATATACTGATAAGCAAGGAACCATGCATGTGGTTACGAGCTTACCAAATAGGAGAGATGAGTTTGGAATTGTCATTCTCGAGAATGAGATAGGACAACTAGAGCAAGGAGACCTAGCATGAGAACCCAAGACTCCTTGAGGCAAATCTATCTTGACAAGAGTGATTAGTCTTGAGTGGGTTGCCCAAGACAACAAAAGCATATAACTATTTTTCAATAGAGAAACAAAGGAATCTTTTTGGAGATACATGCCATATCAACTTAGCAAAATGGGTGGAGTCACCATCTATGAGTTCAAGGATCCTGAGATACCAAGCAAAGTTGTCTATTTGAATTCAAATTCAAATTCTCACCATAAACTAAGTCCTAAACTATAGGATTTATTCTCTCATCAATCATCTATCACATATCCCAAGATTTGATCCCTCCTAACTCCATGTGAGAGTAGTGCATTAAGCATAGACACTTTTACAAAAAGGTAAAGTGACTTTTACAAGGGGATAGTCATATGTGACTATATGTGATTCATGCTAATTGTTCAATTATGTAGGCTTGGTCTCCTTTGTAGCAACAAATACTCCAATCTCATGTATAAAAATCCTAACCGAAGGCCCTGATTGAGACAAATGAGACCACAAGCCCCTAGAGGACCATGTTTTAGATGGGCAACCATTTCATGTGTGAATGTTGTTGAGATATCAAGCCCAACATGTGATGATCTAAGATGACACGTATCAGTTTTTCATTTCTCTGACATGTATAGTGGTCAGGCCGATATATGTCAGAGATATTTCATTGAGTTGAACTAGATTTATCTACTAAGAGTGATGGCACATTTGTTTTATTGCTAGGTCACTCATTCATAGACATTAGATTTTTCCTTATGTACTGATCTTTATATATTGCACTTATTGTATTCTTGTTTTTAGGTCATTCTTGTACATTCCTTTTATGTAATAGAAGGAAAAAAGAAGATCATTCTTTCTTGCCTCAATCTAAGTGTGTGCTCCTCTTTGATTGTGAGTGTGTGTGTGTGTGTGAAAGCTCTCTTCCTTATCTACTTCCTTCTGACATGGTATCAGAGCGAGTGTGGCTGTAAAGAGCTCATGGAGACGGCTGACCGTGAAGAGTACGATAGAAGGCGTGGAGAAAGCGTGATTCAAAAACGACCTCAGATTGCTACGAAAATTGGCATGAAGGTAGAAGACCTCAAAATATGTTTGAGAGTTGTCCCTTTAGGTCACTTGTTTTTGTCAAATCAGAGTTTTGGATCCATCTTGACCTTTGTTTTGAGTGCACAAGGTGGGGCCCACAAAAAAACCAAGTCAGCTGGCAAAATTGTAACTTGCATCTTGTTTGACAACACTCACATATTGCAGATCCAAAATTTCAAGTCATTCTATGTACGGTTGATACACGAAAACTCTCTTTTTTCGAGATCAAATTGTCACTTCATAGTGCGACAGTGTTCAAGCAGAAGTGTTGATTGTAGTGTTTTGCAATGTTGTGAATTATTGCGAAAATGGCAAACGCAGATGGAATGAGTCAACTTATGAGCAATAAGCTGGACAAGAACAACTTCCATGCTTGGAGATTTAGAATGATGAATTTCTTGATGGGAAAAGGCTATTGGAAGTACATCGAAGGACAGAACGAAAATGCTCCACAGTTATGAGAAAGGGATCGGACTGCAGACCAGTTAAGAGCATATGAGGAATGGAATCAATGAGGATGAAAGATAATGTATTGGCTATCTTTTAGCATACAAGCTAGCATGATTGGACACATATAGGATACCAAGACTCCAAAAGAAGCTTGGAACAGTTTGGTCACTTTGTATGAGACCAATACAAAGGCACGAAAATTGCAACTCAAGAAGGAGCTGCATACTTTGGAGAAAAGGAGCATGTCAGTAAGTGACTACACCCTGAAAATCAAAAGCATATGTGAGTCACTTGCATCTATTGGCATGAATGTAGATGATGATGATGATAAGGTGGAAGTGTGCCTTCATGGCCTAGGATCTACATATAAGCAGTTCAGAACTTTTATACAGACTAGGGAAAATATTCCAAATTTTGTTGATCTCGTGCCATGTTGATTATTGAAGAAAAGAATCTTGCTAAAGACTCAAACTCCCAAGGAAAACCTAGTTCTGAGTAGGTATTGTACTCTAGTAGAGGCAAAGATAGAGGTAGAGGCTTCAGAAGTGGAAGAGGAAATAATAACCAAGACCAAAGTCAACATCAGAATCATGGAGGAGGTAGAGGATAGTTTTGAGGCAGGGAGAGCCAAAGAGGCCACAGAAATTACCAAAGAAATGATTCACGTAATGATAATAAAGGATGCTAGAATTGTGGTAAGCCTCGACATTTTGAATATGATTGCAGGTTGAAGAATCAAAATAACAGAAGGCAGCAAAACAACTATGCATCCACAAGTGCAGATGATTCTTAGAAGCTATTCATAGTCCAACATCACATGATGAATACAATGTCTCCTCATGTTTCAAAATTGAATGGTAATGTCTGGGTGTTGATTCAGGTGCTTCAAATCACATGATCAGTCATGGAGAATGGTTTCGTAGTTTGCAAAAATTGTTAGTTCCTGGATATGTTGAAATAGGTGATGACACATCACACCCTATTGAGCATATAGGAAACATAGCACTATCTATGGGGGACAGAAAGGTAAAACATCTTACAATTTAGGTTCAATGTTGATGGGTTATATGTAGAAGAGTACAAATAAGGTGGAAATTTTTTTGCCAAAGGAAACAAAGTGGGTAAGATGTTCAACTTAAATGTGAAAATTCTTGAAATTAATGCATCCATGTTTGCAAAAGTGTAGGAGTTATATTGTCGATATAGGGATGTGGCACAAACGAATTGGACACGCAAACTCGCAAAGGCTTAAATTGATGCAGTCAAAGGAGATTGTCCATGGAATACCAAATTTCAAGGTTGCAAAGATGCGAAAGGTATGTGCAACATGCCAATTTGGTAAACAATCAAGATGATCATTTTTGCATGGCAAGCATGTTAGTGAGAATGTGCTAGAAATAGTACATACAGATGTTCGGGGTCCTACAAAGACCACATCTATAGGCAGTTGCAAGTTTTATGTTACTTTCATTGATGACTTTACATGAAAAGTGTGGGTATAATTCATGTTGAAGCTCAAGATCAAGGATAAAGCATGGAAGTGCAAGGAAGTGGAAACACAAGAAGAAGGAGCAAGTAGGGAGCTCCAAGAAGCACCTGTCAAATTTTCAGAAGAAATCCATACAAAAATAGTGATTTTTATCACTAAAAACAATTGTAAATACCATTTTCCATTTTTGTAACTCCATTTTGTTCAAGCCGAGGAGTCCTCGAGCTTGAGGAGTATTAGAACTATCATCCTGTTAATTTTCATAATTTTTAGACTCCGTTTGAGCCCCCAAATAAGCCCTAGAACCTATTTTTTAACTAGGCCGGACACTAGGTCTGAACAGGGCCAAAACCACTCAAAAACTATAAAAAGGGCTGGAGAGCTCATTTTTGAGGCTAGCTTGTTGTAGATTTCAGTTTTGTAAGAGAGCTCTTGAGTAATCGAAGATCTTCCATTGTTCCACTCTTTGCTCTTACTTTGTGCACGTGTGTGTGTATGTGTGTGCATGCTTGTGTGCTTTCACTCACGCACTTGTGCCATCACTTGCTCACGGTCTTCATACCGGTCCTCACATCTCCACGGATTGACATTTATGAGGTGAAGCTCCTGACGTTGGTACTCACCATTGTGCTAGAGTGACACCAAATTTGGCGCCGTTGCCGGGGAGAGAGCTTGGAGGACGAGCATGTGACGGTAAGACGTAGAGTAGCGACGTTGGAAGGTAAAAAAATCACCATTTTTAGTTTAGTTTCTGAGTTTTTCTCCTTCTTCATCTTCATCATCATCTCCATCTTCTTCCCTCTTCATATTCTCTGATTTTTTCCATTTTCCCCACTACATTCACTCGTTTTTTACTCATGGCTGTGAGGAACAAGCTTAGGAGGAGCTGAGAACCAAAAACGCTGAAGAAAAACACAAAAAAACTCTCAAAAACACCAGAATATGAGCGGTGGTATCGCGGCGTGAGAGGAACAGCGTTTGGTATCGCGCAGGTGGTATCGTCGGTTCGGAGATAGATTTGGCACATACAGGCTGATAAGAGTGACAAGGAGGACACAAGGTACACATATCTGAAAAAATTTTTGAATTTGGGTGTCAAAATCTCCAAGTATCGTGTCTGGTTGACATTTGGTATCGCGATACCAGAACTCCCATGTATCGCGATACTTGTCGAGGGATCGTATCGTGCATATCCACTTGAGGTATCGCAATACCATTCTGGTATCGTATCGTCAAGTGTTGGTATCGCGATCGCGGTCGCCCTGGTGGTATCATATCGTGGTCCACTTGGTATCGTATCATTGACCTTGTAGTATCGTATCGTCGGCCAAGTTGGTATCGTATCGCCTGGAAGGTATCGTATCATCTACTGTGCGGTATCTATGGTGGGTCAACCGAGTATCGTGTCATCTCTTATTCTGGTATCGTATCGTGTACTTTGTGGTTTCGTATCGCGTGGCACAAGCAGTATCGTATCGCGGTTGGAGTGGTATCGTATCGTCCTAATCACTGGTATCGTACCGCCAACTAATCAAGTATCGTATCGCGCAAATTAGTGGTATCGTATCGTGACTACATTCAGTATCATATCGTCTAAGAGAGCAGTATCGTATCGTGGACTTGGTATCGCCTTTGTGGTATCGTATCGTCTAAGGTGGTATCACCTGAAGTGGTATCGTTTAAAACAAAGGTATCGTATTGCCTGTTTTGAGCTCCCAGAGAGATCCTGTTTCCCTGTTTTAAACCCCGGAACCCTGAACTGGCATAACTTTCTCATATGAAATTCGTTTGCTGTGATTTTGGTTTTGTTGGAAAGCTCATGGGGAGAACTACCAAAACTTCCACCGGTTATGGTAAAAATAATACCAGGATTATTAGATAGGGTATTTTGAAGTTGACCCTCAGGAAAACTGGAAAACCAAGGTGTTCCAAAGGATTTTGAGCAATATAAGAGAACTTTGGGACTAGAAGCCAAGGCTTATGAACCTAAGATCTGGCAGAAACTTAGGCAAGGATAGACAAAGCATTAGATCATCTGAGGCTAGTGTCAATCATACAGCTAAGTCTTGGGCACAACAACTAAGTGGGTATCCTTACACACGAAGTTCCGACACAAGTGATTCAGAAATGTCTTTTAGCATGGAGAGACCCACACGTAGTTCAGGCACTGCTTATTTACAGACGCCAGAAGGTCCCTATAAGACACAATTGGAGTATATCAGGACCAACCACTTAGGTGCTCACATCTATGAAGATGGTCTGAGACGATCAGTGGTCCAACTCAAAAATCCTGATCAACCCTTCGGACTTGAACACCCAGTGGTCAAGTTCAAAGAGGGTGCATACATTGATAAGGAAGGAACCATGTATGTGGTTACCAACTTACCAGATAGGACGGATGAGTTTGGAAATGTTATCCCCGAGAATGAGATAGGAGACCTAGAGCAAGGGAACCTAGGGGGAGAACCGAAGACTCCTAGAGGTAAATCAGTCTTGACCAGAGTGCTCACGCCAGAATGGATTCCCCAAGATAACAAAAGCATAGAACTATTCTTGAATAGAGAAACAGAGGAAGCCTTTTGGAGATTTAGGCCAGATCAACCCAGCCCAGTAGTCACCATCTATGAATTCAAGGATCCAGAGACACCAGGGAAAGTTGTCTATCTAGATCACACCTCTGAGAAATTATTCTTGGTATCGGATCATGACAGACATGCTTACACGTGGCAAGGTGAATCAATTTTCCCTCCACCAAGATCTAATGTTTCCCATGGCCTCCAAGGAGCCGGATCATCCAAGGCTCATGAAACCCAGAGGGAAAGAACTAGAGAGAGACCGGAGGTAAGCTTTGCAGACACCATGGGCAGAGACAGATCAGGATATGGAATGGAAAGACCTGAAAGGGAGAGACATAGAGTACATAGGCATCAAAGAGATGAGCATGATTTTCCATTGCCTAGACCACGAGAGCACTCAAGAACCCTTAGACCCTCTCAAGTGGTTAAGACAATGAAGAACTACTTTGATGGATTTGGAGATCCTTATGATCATGTGGCCGAATTCAAACAAGTGTTAAGAGCTGAACAAGTAGAGGACTTGTTCACCCAGTTCGAGGCATTTGGTTTGACTCTCAAGGGTACTGCCTTAGCTTGGTTTCAACCTCTAAATAGTTGCAACTATAGGGAGATAGGTCACCTTCTAGAGGAATTCATTGTCAAATTTTCCAAGAGTGGTATCAAGCATAACACATCATCCTTGATCCACAGCTTCAAGCAGACACCCCAAGAAACAGTGCGGCTTGCAGGAAGAAGGTTTAGACAGTACTTGGAAAGATGCCCTGTGCCGGAGCCAAACAAGTGGCCTTGTTTTTAGATGGCCTATTGAGCACAAAGTTAAGGTCATATGTGTACTTGAAAGAGCCTAGATCCATAGAAGAGTGTGTGCGGATATGCATTGACATAGAGGACAACTTGGGTGAGGAGTTAGGACTGTCCAAACTCTATAAAGATTCTGACAGTTCTACTAGTCATACCTCTAGAGCCTCCAATGAGATAGATGAGATAGCGGAGCAGGTTGCTAAGAAGCTAGGAGTTCAAAATAGGCAAATGCCAAGGGTCACCTCATTGAAACGATGTTACAATTGTGGAGGAGATCACATGGCTAATGTTTGCCCAATGATGGCTCAGCCCCAAGGAAACCCTAATGCTCTATATTGCACTATTGAAAGAAAATACACGAACCACATGGCTCAAGATTGTCCCTATAATAGGCAGGTTGTTAGACAAAATTATCAGCAACCTTACCAGCAGGGTAGGTATCAAAACCAGTACCAACAACCATATTATAGGCCACAACAACAATATCAACCTCAATACCAGCAGCAATATCAGGCGCCAAACAGGCCACAACCAGTCCTAGGAAACCAACCACCAGCTCCTGCCAATGTGATCCCAGTTAAGTATACGATGGCAGAGGAGAACCCGAATAGAGCATTAGTACCACTAACCCCATTGATACCAGAAAATGACTCTCATGCTCATAGTTCATACTACTTCCATGAAGATAGTTCACAAGCTTATTACATAGAGTCACCTGACCAAAGTGAGGCTTCTCCATATCAATATGAGACACCACCGATGGAGCAAAATGGGGAGTCACACTACTCCAATGTTATGTACACAAATCCAAACCCTAGGCCCCAAGTGAGACAAGTGAGAGCACAAGCCCCTAGAGGACCATGCTTTAGATGTCAGGGCGACCATTTCATTCGTGAATGTCCCCACCAACCAACTCTCGGACAAGGACAAAACATCACCATACAAGGCTTTTGTCCTGAGTGTGGCAAGGAACATCTTCCTCGAGAGTGTCCCAAGAATCCCTCTAGTGTGCCTAAGGTTACACCCATCAATGTGGTAGGCTTAGTGGCGGATTCAAGTTCAAGTAGCAGTAATGTGGTTCCTGTACAGGCAGTTACTAGGGCACAGGCTGCACAACAAGCAAAACCATCTGAGCAATTGGAGTCAAGTGAGTCAGGAGAGCCTAGTAAGAGGAAACCAAGGACATGGAAGGATACCAGAGAGAAGGCTAATCGCAAGTGGAATAAAAAGATATCCGAACTAGAAGAAAGCCTAAGGGATACCAAAACAAAAATAGAAGACATTGCATCTCAAAGTCCCTCTCATGCCGAACCTCCATCCACACCACCTCATTCCACCCCACCAGTCACTGTAAATAGACCACAACCAGAGTCTGTTCTTGCAGATCCAACTCCAGAAGGCTTGGACATGATGTTCAAGGCCTATCAAGCTCGCCTTCAAGAAGGGCCAACAGCAGCAAACCTAGACAAGAGTTACCCTAGAGCAGATTTAGAGATTGAACGGATGAAAATGTGCATGAAAATGGTAGAACAAGCTCAAGCTATACTCGAGACCAATCAAAAGTTCAATCAGACAAACTCTGTCAAACCGGATTTGCATTTTCAGGGCTTACTAGAAAGATTAGAGCAATTGGTAAACAAACCCCAGGTTTCTTTACCTCCACAGGCTCAACCAATTACTGAAAGAGGAAGCTTACCATCAAGGAAAACTTATGTTCCAGATTCTGTGGATGCGGGAACACCTCTTTCAATGCAACAGTACTCTCAAGAGTTCTTGCGGGAAATACAAGAAGAGAAATGGGCCAAGGAGAAGGGTAACTCCCCTCCTATTCCTGAGATTGATGATCTTCATGATCAATTTCCCCAAGACATTCCATCCATTTACGGAGACCAAGCAGAGCAACAAGAAGATGAAAGGTTAGATTTTGAATCTAATTCTTTACAAGAGTTGCCTCATTTCACAGGCCCATGGGAATCTGAATCTCTTCAGATCAGAGCGCCCACAATACTGGTAAGAAACAAAGACTCAGTGGTTCCAAGAAACACTGACATCATAAAGAACACTAAGGTTCAGTGTCATCTCACTGTAGAAGAGCTCCTTAAAGCAAAACCTGAGCTATGGAATCATGTGAAGGATCAGGTTCCAGAACTTGATTCCAATATGCCAAAAGTGGGCTCTAAGCAAAAAGTTCCAAAAATACCTCTCGATAAAATAGGAGACATGAGCGAAGGTGAAGAAGGTAATACCTATCTTCCGATCACCTATCAAGGTTACAAAACCAAAGCAATTGTAGATTTAGGTGCTGGTGTTGCAATTGCGACCACCTCCTTGTGGAAGCGATGGGGCAAACCCACATTAAGACCAACAAGAATGAAGCTTCAAATGGCAGATGGTAATTTTGAAAGACCTCTAGGATTGCTTGAAGGGATAACTCTAACCACTTGTGGTGTAGAATTTGAACATACATTTGCTATATGCGACTTTGAGAAAAATAATGTCTACGAGATGATCCTAGGAAGACCCTTCCTACGACAATTGCAAATAGTACAGGATTGGGGAACCAACTCCTTGTACTTACAGCACTTAGGGGTCACCACCAAGGTCAATTTGAAGGATTACACCTTCAGAGATGTACCACCCCTACAGTGGAATCCTATCCACAAAGCGAAAGAAGATTCTATCTCTGTGCATTCTGGAAGTTCACCTGATCCATCCTGGCTGCATGAAGATACTCACTTGTGGATGTGCAAGGTCGCAGAGGAAGAGGAAAAGCGCCTAAAAGCGAGAGAAGAAGGAACTTCCCCAGGAGATAGACCAGTTAAAGACCCAGCCTATACACCAATGATATTTCGAGATGAGGAATTTGAGCCTCATGGTTGGGCAGAAATCTTAGCTACCATGGACATTGCAGTCAATGAAGAACAATGGACACCTCATTGTGATGAGGAGGGTTATGATATTTCAGTGTTCATGTGTCAGCCCTTATTGGAAGAATGTGATCCTAGTGAGGTCATAGAAGAAGAAGAGGATGATGATGATCTAGAATCCATTGTGATGGATACTTACTTTGACTCAGAGGAGCACTATTTAGAAGACATAGGAGTGTTAACCCAAAAAGAAGAAGAACCTCTCACAAGTATTAAAACTGTGAATTCAAAGGATGGAAGTGAGGGTAGTCAAAAGAAAAAGAAAAGAAAAGCAGTGAAGCAAGAAGAGGAGGAATCATTGTTCGAGGTACCAGAAAATTTCAAGAAATATGAAGTTGAAGATCGGAAAATTTTGGTACGAATGCCTAAGAGAGAGGCCATCATAGGAGAATCATATGATAATAAAGAAAAGACCAAAAAAATTGTTGTAACCATTGAAGAGAATGAAGAACGATGTACATACATAGGAGATGACCTAAGTGCAAAAGAAGAAGCAGAACTGGTAGATCTATTACGGGAATACAGGGACGTGTTTGCATGGCACTATAGAGATTTGAAGGGCGTAGATCCAAGAATTTGCTCTCATAGGATCTCCATGACTGCCGATGCCAAACCCACCAAACAAAAGCCCTACACATATAATGACACTTATGCAGCTAAAATAAAAGAAGAAATTGATAGGCTGATTGAAGCTGGATTCATCTATGAGATTGAGCATACTGAATGGGTGTCCCCCATTGTAGTAGTGCCCAAGAAGAATGGAAAGTTGCGAGTGTGTATTAACCTTAAAAAGGTTAATGCTGCAACAATTCGAGATAGTTATCCGCTTCCAATCACCGAACATTTATTGGAGCGTGTTGTAGGTAAGGAAGTTTATAGCTTTCTTGATGGATTTTCAGGTTACAATCAAGTAGCCATTGCCCCTGAAGATCAACACAAAACTGCTTTTGCCACAGAATGGGGAATCTTTGCATTCCGTGTGATGCCATTTGGGCTCACCAATGCACCTGCAACATTCCAAAGGCTCATGTGTCATGTCTTCAAAGAGTTCTTGTGGAAGAACTTAGAAGTATATGTGGATGATTTATGTGCTCATTCCCAAGTAAGAAGATACCACATCCCCGAGCTCAGACAGATTTTCAACAAGTGTAGAGAATATCGAGTGTGTCTGAACCCAGAAAAGTGTGTGTTCATGGTACGACAAGGTAAAATCTTAGGTCACATTGTTTCTAAAAATGGGATATCAATAGATGAAGACAAGGTAAGAGCCATAGTAGAGTTGCCAAGACCAAGGAATGTTAAAGAGGTACAAGCCTTTATGGGCCATTGTGGATATTACTGTAGGTTTATCCACATGTATGCCATTATAGCTAAACCTCTTTATGGATTGTTGACAAATTTTGAGTGGAACAATGAATGTGAAAAATCCTTCAATGAGCTTAAAAGACGTTTGTGCTCAGCACCAATATTGACCATTCCTGATTGGAGTAAACCATTCCATGTCCATTTGGATGCATCCAATCATGCCATAGGATGCGTGCTAGCACAACCCACAGGTGAAGGAAATCTAGATTTACCCATTGCTTATGCTAGCAGACAGTTGAATGCAGCTGAACGAAATTATACCACAACCGAAAGAGAAGGTCTAGGCATGGTATATGCTGTGAAGAAGTTTAGACACTATCTATTGGCCAACAAATTCATGTTTTTCACTAATCATCAAGCTCTATTATATTTGGTCAATAAACCTTGCAATACTGGACGCTTAGTAAGATGGTTCCTCTTACTAATGGAATACGATTTTGAAGTGGTTGTTAGGAAAGGTAGGACCCACCTTAGGGCGGACCATCTTTCTCGCATCACTTCAGGAGAGCCACCGCAAGGAGTGTCTGATGAACTACCTGACGCTTATTTGTTCAATTTAGAAGTTGTTCCTAAATGGGCAAATAAGTTAGTACCAATCCTAACCTTCGGACCTGCAAATAAGAATGTGAAAATGAACAAAGAAGAAGTAGTGAGATCACAGAAATATCAAATTTTAGTAGGGAGTATGTACAAGCAAGATACCGAGGGCATACTAGCTTGTTGTGTCGAGGACGATGAACATACTAGTTGGTTGCAACAAGCCCATGAAGGCTTGCTAGGAAATCACTACTCTAAACAATGAACATTGCAGAATCTAAAACATTTAGGAGTGTATTGGCCTAACATGGACAAGGAAATTCATGAGTGGATTAAGAATTGTCCAGTGTGCCAGAAGCGACCCCCGGTGGAGCATGCCACTCTTTATCACGTGTCGATAATTCCAGATTGGAGTGCTCCATTGGTGGAATTTATGAGATCGGGAACACTACCCAGCGAGGCTAGTCTAGCAAGAAGAAGAAGCATGGAGCAAGAGGCATAAGACTATGCTTTAATAGGGAATAACCTATATCGGAGAGGCAAGGATGGATACCTAACACTGTGCGTTCATGAATCAGACTACTTGAAAGTCTTAGAAACTGCACACAGTGGTGTTGTAGGTGGACACTTTGGGCCTGACAGAGTAATTAAGACGATTCTATTCTCAAGACTTTGGTGGCGAACTCTTCATATGGACGCACATACCTATGTGAAGAAATGTGACACATGCCAACGTGCACAATATCCGATAATAAAAGATGAGATGCCTTTGAGACCAATGATGGGAGGACGCGCATTCTCGAAGTGGGGTATAGACTTTGTAGGTCCTATTAACCCTCCAGCTAGAAACTCCCATGCAGAATACATTATTGTAGCCACAGATTACCTTATAAAAAGGGTGGAACTAAAAGCCACGACAAAGAATGATGCTCAAGCGACGGTTAAGTTTTTGTTCGAGAACGTGTTCACGAGATATGGGCTACCAATAGAGTTGGTTAGTGATAGAGGTACGCACTTCTTGAACGAGGTCATTGAAAATCTCCTTCAGGAATTCATGGTGATACACAAGAAGTCTGCCCCTTATCATCCACAAGCCAACGGACAAGCCGAGAGCACAAATAAGATCCTATGTAACGTATTGACAAAACTTGTAAATAATAAACGCTTTGATTGGGACAAACAACTTCATCATGCTGTTTGGGCTTACCGAGTTGCGTACAAAACAATACTCAATGCCACCCCATTTCAATTGGTCTTCGGACAGAATGCTGTGCTACCATTGGACTTCCTAATCCCAGCCTTGAAAGTAGCACAAGAACACGAGTGGAATGGACACGAGTTGTCCTCCAGGATCTTTGATCTAGAACGCTTAGGTGAGACGAGGCTACGAGTGGCAGCAGGCATCTATGCTGCAAAGAAAAGATAAAAGGCATACTTTGATGCCCATGTAAAGGATAAAGGATTGAAGGAAGGAGACTTGTTGCTAGTTTATACACTCAAGCAACATGCCCGCAAATTGGAGAAACGAGGATATGGACCCATGATCATTAATAGAATCTCCACTAGTGGTGCAGTTCAATTGGCGACTTTAGAAGGTGATATCTTGCCAAACTATATCAGTGGTTGTCGAGTCAAGTTATATCAAGAACCCCTTACAGAGGAAATGCTAATGAGATACAAAGGAACTCAACCTTGCAACGGCTAGCAATGACATAATGGAGAATAGGACAAGAGACCCCACTACAATTGGAAGACAAACCACTCTTACTGACACATGATGGATAGTACCTCTCATAGTAATACACAGAAGATCCACTCCAACAAGGGTCTGTCAGGGACGAGAGACTCAAGAGGGGGAGGGGAGTGTTGACACTCAAGGTCAAGCACAAGACATAGGAATGTGTCAAAGAAGTAGACACACAAGAAGAGGGAGCATGTAGGGAGCTAGAGGATGTATATGTCAAATTTTCAAAAGAAACCATTACAAAAACAATGATTTTCATCACTAAAAACCTACCTACGTATGAATTTTCATAATGTTTTGACTCCATTTGAACCCTCAAATAGGCCATGGAACCTAATTTTTAACTAGGTCGAACAATAGGTCTGAACAAGGCCAAAACTGGTAAAAAAACTATAAAAGAGCTAGAGATCGCATTTTGAGGTTAGCCTTTTACTTGCTTGTTAGAGAGTTGGCTTAGTAGAGATTGAAGCTTTTGTAAGAGAGTTCTTGAGCAATTGAAGATTTCCATTGTTCCTCTCTTTGATCTTGCCTTGTCTGTGTGTGTGCATGTATGTGCTTGCGACTCACATTTTTCCACCTCAATTTCTCATAATCTTCATGTCCTCCTCACATCTCCACAAAGATCAAATGGCTAGCATCAACTCAGGTCGGTGGGGGTTGGGGGGGGGGCGGGGGGGGGGGGGTTTGGGGGGGGGGGGGGGGTGGGGGGGAGGAGGGGGGGGGGGTTATATTATTTTCTAGAATTGGGGAAAAAAGAAAACACTAGGGGGAAACTTTTTTTTTATTATTATGCAGAAACTGAAGAAAAATACATAAAAAATCCAAAAAAATGGCAAAAAAAATCCAAAAAATCTTCAAAAAATTTTGAAAAAATTTCCTACATGTTTAGGCCAATTTCTTCACTCAAAACCACAGAGAGATTCCTTTATTCCTCAAATTTGGCAAGAAAAAGACACAATAAAAAGGAGAAAATTGCTAGAAAAATTCTAAAAAATGCTTGAAAAATTCTTAAAAAATTCCTAAAAACTCCAAAAATTGTCCCTTTGCAAAGTTGATGAACTGGCTGCTAAATTTGCTAAAAACTCAAGAAACAAGCATGAAATGGATAAAGAAAACTACTAAAACTTAAGTAAAATGATGAGAAAAGACTATGTACAACCTGGACAAATTTTGCAGGTTCCAGGTGATCCATAATTCTTCAGTTGGCTTGATGATAGGCCTTGAGCCTTGTATTGTTGACTGAGAAAGACTCCTCCATAATCTCCAATTGTACTGCACTTCATTGGTTTTGTCTTCTCGCCGGGCATACTGGTCATCTGATAGGGGTACCCTAAATCCTTCATTAGAATGTTATCTCCTCCAGCAACTTTATGACTTAATCTGCAAAATTTTAATTTTTCTATTCCGGCTTCTTCATCCAATTGTTAAACAGTACAACGCTTTGTTCCAACTATCGGAAGTGCGTTTACCTGGTCCGTGGGTTCTTGGGAGTGGTAGGGGTCTGTTAGACAGAGGCCCTGTACTTAATTCCCAAAACAATTACCTCAGGTACAGACACTAAGAACTCGTATGAATTATACTGTTCTTAGACACTGTCATCACTGTCTTAGCTCATCTACGTGCATCAACCACACTATACCAGACTGATCAGTATCTTGGCACCAGATTAATTCAGAACAATCATACTACTATACGTTCGTAGCAGTAGTCCAACTTCCACTTAACGACGTTCACAGTCAAACGACAGAATCATAAGGGATTCCTAGCATTCCAAACCTACAAAACTTGACGATTAACACCTACCGGAATTACTCTTACTTAAGTAATTCGCACCGCACTATTACAGATCGTTAACAGCACGATTCTGAAGAACGTTCTTATGGGAAAAGTATCACAATCACACTAAGTCATCAGCACTTCGCAATCAACAGACTGGGAGCATCACGTCATGCATCCTACCTTCATAAACCGTCACAACAATCCGCAATGATCTCCTTCGGTAATGATCCACTTACTTACGAAATGAAATCAACGCACAACGCAATGAGATCAATAGAGAACCGCACAGATACACAGATCACGCAGACAACTCAGAAATAAACAAAACCACTTCAACATTTAAACACACACAGACAAACAGTCTGGTGATTTCTCCACAAATCCCTAAAATCTCGTCACCGAGCATCTCTTTTTCATTGCTTTATATAAGAATTTACAACTATGCGCGTAACAACCTTTCGCGCGTGTTTACAAAGATTTCCGTTACAGTTGTCCCACTCCGGCGGACGACTAACACTGGCACACATGGTGGACTCAAACCCGCAAGTTTTACATATTACTGTTCTTCGATAATACCTTCTAAATACATGTTCCGGGCTAGTCGAAATGTACGGGCGATTTTCTTTTTTAAGGTTTCTAATACTTGTTTGAGGGTGTCTGGTTCTATGAGCTGGGCATCTACTCGTACGGAGCTTAACGCTATAGCTTGGGTGAGCAAAACTTCTGCCTGGGTTTGGAGAAAGGCTTCCCGTAGGTAAAACTCATTTGACAGGGCTGCATCCCTTGAGATCTTCATTCTATCTACTTTTTTCTGCATAGCAATTACTTGATCCTTCTGATTACGCAATTGATTATCTAACCTTTCGTATTGTTGATTATGAAATTATACTGTTTCTGCGTTGTTGGTATCTGTTGCTTCTACTACCTTAAGCAGTCTGTCCATTGCTTCCTTAGCAGCTTGTTGTTCGTCTATCTGCTGCTCTTCTTGATTTTGTTGTTGTGACACTTTTTCGGTCGAGATTGTTTCTGTTTCGGTTTGCTCTTGTTTTTCTTGCTGCTCCGATGATGATGACTGTGCAGATGACTCATGTTGCATAGATGTGGCTGTGTCGTGGATTGTGTCTTCGTCTTTCCTTTCTTCTTCTCTATCTTCTTCAACTGACTTCTGTGCTTCACTTTCAGATGAGCTGATGTGGATTCTTTTCCGGCGGAATAGTTGGTTGATTTCTTCCTCGTCCCCTTCATCTTCGTCTTCGAGAGGTTGTACTGATTCTTCATGTCTTAGGACAGGTCCTCGGGGTGGTGGTTATGCGGCAAGGATGGTGGGAAAGAGAAACGACAGAATATGCGGCAACCTGGATCTTGGCATTCCTCCTTTGTTCACCTGTTTCATAATAGCCACGTATTCTTTGTGGATATGGTTGAAGAAGTATGCTGCGAAGTTTACTGGTTCTCGTGAAGCTAAGTCGAGGGCTGAGTAGAATGGACGGGATATTCTGTAAGTTTGTTTCTGGAGGTTGAGTATGGCTACTAAGAATTGGAGGGCGGTTCTTTCCGGTTCCGGTCTACAGAGAATTGCGTATTCGTTCGATGAATACCTAGGAAATAATTGTATCATGGTGGCTATGGGAAGGTTTGGGCCATTCTATCAGCCTTGTGCAGGAAGTCGAAATGACTCAGTGAAAGTTTGGAATGTGATTACTATTTGGGAGGGTAAGGAGGTGATAGCCCACATCTGCTCTGTAGCAGGTGTGTTGGCGATGGCGGAGATTATCCGGGCGAAGAAAGGGTGATTTTCCACTGAGTGCCATGGCAGCTCAGCGAAGTTGGATAATCCCCGGATGCACAGGTACTCTTCTACATTGGCAGGGAGTCCATCATGGAAAGCGGCATAGTTAACCAAAGCTTCCATGGCGCAAGAAAGAGAGCAAGCACAAGCATGGAATCACAGGGTAAGCACACAGAGCACAGAGCACATAAACAAAATAGCGTTTTTTTGGCGAAATGGCGAAGGTTATGTAGATGCACTGTAATGGAGAGAAATCAATCATCATAAATCATCGTGCGACATGGATATGATAACTTCTTAACTATGGTGTCCATGCATGAACAGCTTGAAAAAGGCAAGGCGGCTTTAACCATAAATAGAGTTCAAAACGCGGATATTTACACTTATTTTATTGATTATGCAAAATTAAAAGAAAAGAAAAGGACTGAAAAAAGAACGTCAAAAGTCGCGGCAATCCGCAAAACGTCTTATTGCAAATGTGATGCTTATCGATACGGCCGCAACTTCGACCCATTTATCACCTTTGGTAGAGGAATTCCGGTCAATGTGGTTAACCGAAATGTTGTTGGGCCCACCTGTTCAGCTATCCAATACGGGCCAAACCATCGTAGCTTGAACTTGCCGGTAGAGTGATTCGATTTTGCATTGTAGAAGAGGACAAGCTGTCCCACCGTGAAAACTAGAGTCTTCAGATGTCTATCATGTGGTTGGGCTTGTTTGAGCTGTACTTCCTTCATAGTCATAAAACTGTGCCATTGATGTTTGTCTAATTCTCTGAGGGTATCCAACCGAAATGACAGAGAATCTTTCGGTAGCAGTTTCTGGTTGATGGCTACTCTTAAACTTGGCACCACTATCTCCATCGGTGCTATGGCTTCCATCCCATAAGCTAATTTGAAAGGAGTTAGTCCTGTTGTTACCTTATAAGTTGTTCGGTATGCCCACAGCATGGCAGGTAACAGTTGATCCCATCTTTTCGGTGCTTCCATAATCAATTTTTGAAGTATATTTAGCAAAGGGTTTTTGGTACTTTTGGCCAGACCATTAGCACGAGGATAATATGGAGAACTAAATTTATGAGTGATGTGGAACGAATGTGTGAGTACCTTCATCAGATTGTTGATAAAGTGAGTGCCTTGATCTGAAACAAGTTCTAACGGTAAACCAAAACGTGGAAAGACATCTTTTAGTAGACACTTTGCTACTGCAACTGCGGTAGCAGACCGTAAAGCCCAGGCTTCTGCCCATCGGGTAGCATAATCAGTACATGTCAATATATAACGATTATTGCTGAAAATGGCCGGTGGTGTAATAGGGCCAATGAAATCTAAACCCCACTTCTGGAAAGGTTCTAATGGCAGAACAGGTTGTAGAGGGAAGTAATGGCATGGTAATGGCTGTCTAGATCTTTGGCAAGTATCACAAGTTTTGGTGAATTGCAAGACATCCCTGTACATAGTGGGCCACCAGAGTCCACTCTGCAGAATTTTCCAGTGGGTTAGATCTGCAGCAAAATGGCCACCTGAAGGAGTTGAATGAGCCAGAGTGATAACTGAATTAACTTCGTGTGGAGGAATACAACGAAGTAGAATCCCAGTATTATCGACATAATATAAATCTCCAGCGACCAACCAAAATATGCGACTAAACACTGCAATCTTCTTGCGTATCGTAGTAGAAGTCTGAGGGGGGAGGTATCCATCAGTAAGGAAGGTCAAGATCTGATCATAATATGAACATGGGGTAGGTGGGTCTGTAGAATCTTCATTAATTGGTTCTGACACATAAATTGCAGGTGTTGTGTCATCTACACCGACCGGAGCTTCACCGGAATCTAAGCGAGATAGAAAATCTGCTAAGGCATGGGAACTTCCTGGTCGATGAATAACTTCGTAGTCAAATTCTTGTAAGAGCAGAACCCATCGCACTAATTGACCTCCTAGATGCTGTTGCCGAACTAGATAAACAAGTGCAACATGATCTGTATGAAAAGTAAATTTACGGCCAAGCAGATAGTGGCGGAATTTCTTGACAGAGTAGACTAAACCTAGACATTCTCTTTCTGTTACAGAGTAACTCCTTTCAGCGGGAGCTAATCTTCGGCTTGCATAATACACTGGTCTGAACCACTTATCTCTTTGTTGCATTAGGACACTTCCAATGGCTATATCTGAAGCATCAACAAATACATGAAAGGGGTGATCCCATTCAGGAGGCTGTAAGATAGGAACTTCTGTTAATAAACACTTTCAACGATCAAATGCTATCTGACATTCCTGGGTCCATTCAAATTGCCGAGGAGTCTTGGAGATTAATTTTTTTAGGGGTATTGCCAAATGAGCAAGCCACCGTAAGTGTCTACCATGCCATCTTACTTGACCCATGAAACACATTACTTCCTTAGGTGTAGCGGGCACAGGTGCTTCTAAGACAGCTGAAATTTTATCTGGATCCACCTGTATACCTTGTGCAGATACAATGTGGCCAAGTAACTTTCCACATGAGACCGCAAACACTGATTTGTTTGGGTTCAAACAGAGCCTATATTCTCTGCACTTTTCAAAACAGGACCGTAAATTGAGCAGATGTACTACCATTTTTCCAAATACTGAAAAGTCGTCGAGATAAACTTGCATAAATGAAGTAAGGTAAGGGGAGAATATCTCTTGCATGCATCTTTGAAAAGTACTGGGGGCATTACGTAAGCCAAACCACATAACAGTACATGCGAACACACCCCAGTTGGTTATGAAGGCAGTCTTCGGTATATCCTGTTCGGCCATTCTAACTTGATTGTAGCCACTGTAGACATCTAGAAATGAATACATTTCATGCCCTGCTACTCTATCAAGCATGGTGTCAAGAAAAGGTAATGGGAATGGATCAGGCACCGTAGCTGCATTTAGCTTTCGGTAGTCTACACATATTCGTAACTGCTTATTCTTTTTAGGCACAATAACAATTGGTGAGATCCACTCAGCGTGCTCTACTGGTACAATAAATCCAACTTTCAATAATCTATCTAGCTCTACTTTTACCTCTGATGCATACTTTGGATTCATCTGGTAGCTTGGTTGTTTGATTGGCCTTGCTTCTGGCTTTAGCATAACTCTGTGTTGGTAGATGCGCGGGTCCAGACCCTTCATATCTTTGTAATCCCATGCAAATACATCGGAGAATTCTCTAAGAAGCTGAAGTAAGTCTGCTTGAAATAATTCCGGTAAGTTTTCCTTTATCTTGACAAGACGCAGATGGTCTTCATCTCCTAAATTATAAGTTACCAACTGGTCTTCTGGGACATAGAATTGTCGGGGTTTCTCTGTATCATCCGTTGGCTTAAAAAGTTGCTGCAGTTCGTCGTCATCTATAGTAGTAGCCTCTCCCTTCTTTTCTTCGTCTGTTACAGGCGTCATCGAACAGACTGAGGGACCCCAATTATCTACAACAGATTGTAGATCTACAGTTCCTAAAGAAATCAAATCAATGTTGTTCTTTAAAAACTCTTCTTCTTCATCATCTGACAGTCCATCTAGCATATGAACTGGTTCTGCAAAATACGGTCTAGCATGCAATTCGCAGGGCTGTATAGCATCTAATTTTACCACACATTTACGATTCTTATCTTTGAACGTGAGTTCCTGTGCAGACCAATCTTGTATCACCTTAGCTTGCTTCAGCCAAGGGCGACCAAAAAGGAGATTGTAATCTAGGGTGGATTCTGGTAATTCTAGAACGACAAAGGTCATCTTAAATGTGGTTCCCTGCAAAGTTATTGGTATAATACGGATAAGGCCTACTATATGGACTCTACATTGGTCAGCCATTCTAACAAAGAACTGGACTAGTTCGATTTCGGTCCATCCTAACTTTTTACACAGTGCAGCACTGGCAATGTTGACACTAGATCCTCCATCAATTAATACCTGTGTGATTTTATGACTTTTATACCATACCGTAATCAGAGGAACTGAGTGATCGACCATAGAATCTGGTTCCGGTTGTACTGTCACGGTGGCCGGAATGCAAGCAGACTCAGTAGTAAACTATTGTTGAAATTGCTGGCGGACCCCTAGTACTAATGCCAGTAATTGCCCAAGGGGAAGCGTAATGGATGCTTTCGATAAAACCTCCCAGGCTTGTTGTGATTGATTTGTATTTTCCACAAATTTTGAAGATGATGCACTGGTTGGTGATGATGTCTCTACTGCAGATGACGTTCCTGCTTCTGAGTTAGCAGCATGATCTTGTGTTGCTTCCTGGGTTAACGGAGCTTGGGTCACCGGAATTGGGTTAGGAAACACTGGCGGTACTGATGCGGTCCATTGATTAGTCTTTTCATATGTTCGTTGCTGTTCTTGAATGTCGGGTTCAAATATTTCAGCTGTTGGTTGTAATGGTCTACCAGATCTGGTCTGAACTACTGCAGCATGTGTCTCTACTAGTGTGATTTGCACCATATTAGTCATCGGGTTTTGGCGTTCTTTCTTCCTTTGGTCATACTCAGCTGCATCTTTACAAAATCTTTTGATATGCCCAAATTCGCCACAGAAATGGCATCGCGGTGGTGGCAAATTGGGGTTTTTCGATGCTGGTCTGGCCTGCCAGTGATTGGTATTGTAGTTGTTATTTCTCTGTCCTCGATAATTCTGGTAGCCTTGTTGCTGGTTGTTTCTCATTTGCGGTGGTACATAGTGGTTGGCTGGCTGACCCGGTTCCTGTATGATTGCATTGAATGTCGCTGTTCCCTGCACTTTAGCATTATAGGTGCAGTTTTCGGTGGTGTGTCCGGTGGTGTTGCAGATGGCACAAAATAGCTGATTCAGTGCACAAGTGGCACTCATATGGCCTGAATTCTTGTAGGTGGTGCAGTACATTTGCCTTGTTAGATCTTCTGCAACACTTTTGTTTGCCTTTAGCCACTCCAAATCTTCTATAAATCCTCCAACTTTGTTTTCCAGTTGCAGAGCCATCGCAATTACTGCATCCAGTGTCATTGCTCCGACACACCGTATGATCATAGTCTGTTTAAGTTGTGGGGTCAAACCATTGATAAACCACTTCACGATAACGTCATCTGGCAGATTGGCATGTGCTGGTGGCAATTGCCGCAAATGCGTTCTGAATAGGGTGGCATATTCCTGCACTGTTTGATTTACCCTCTGCCTGTTGTTTTGCAGATAATCAAAGATTTCAGCTGGATTTTTCTTTAGCCTGAATCTCTGCAGAAAGGCATCTTGTACTGCTTCATAGGTGCCGAAATGGTTAATATCATATTTTGTAAGCCATCTAGCCGCTTCATTGACCAAGGTGGAGTGGAAAACAATAGCCTTATACACCGGATCAGGTGGATGATTGAGCACTGCGTAACTAATCTTGAAAGTGCGCACATGCGCGTCTGGGTCATCTCCTGGGAATCCACCGAATTTAGTGTATGTTACCCCTATTGGCGTTGGTCTGGGTGGACATATCTGCTGCTATTGTTGTTGTTGCTGTCCGTTCATCGTGTCGATAGTTGTGTTATGAGTACCTTCGATATCCTGAAGCTGAATATCGAAATCTTTAGAATCAGTTTCCTCAGCCTGGGCTCTTTCCGGTTCGATAAGTTTGTTCAGTATGTTTCGAACCTCGGCTTCAAACAAACTACCTTCCTTCTTGATGTCTAATGTATGAATGCTTACTCCCAACAACGGTGACTGGGCTGAAGATTCACCAAAAAATGGTAAACCGTCACCAGAGTCCTGAGCGACTTGTACCGGAATGTCACCGAAATGTACTGATTTTTCACCAATACAGGGTGCTTTTCTTTCTTTACTGCTTTCTTTGGAAAAAATGCTTCTATTCGTAAACAAATTCGAATCTTTAGCCAAAATGGTTAGACTAACATCAGGCTGCGTCTCGGTAGATTCTGGAATTACTATATCTTCGACACACTGTGCCGAAATAGTACCGGAATCTATCTTAGGCGTAATGCGTTCTACCGGAATATGACCGGAATCGCTAAAAACGTTCTTTACTATTTTGGACCTTTCCGCGCTTCTACCTCCTGGAGGTGTCCTTAGCAAGTTAGGTATCCAAGGTTGTCGGATCTTGGGATACGTTTCCCCAGATCGAGTAACCGGCATATACTACGCGTACTAATCTTCTTTACGGTTGTTCCTAATCTATGACTCTTTTTACGAGCATTCTAAATGCCATGTTCCAACAGATAGATGGCAATCTTGCTACTACTTTCGACGGAAAACAGTAATCTTGATGCCACCTCCCCTGCGGGATCGCCAGTGTTAAACGGTACAACGCTTTGTTCCAACTGTCGGAAGTGCGTTTACCTGGTCCATGGGTTCTTGGGAGTGGTAGGGGTCTGTTAGACAGAGGCCCTGTACTTAATTCCCAAAACAATTACCTCAGGTACAGACACTAAGAACTCCTATGAATTATACTATTCTTAGACACTGCCGTCACTGTCTTAGCTCGTCTACGTGCATCAACCACACTATACCAGACTGATCAGTATCTTGGCACCGGATTAATTCAGAACAATCACACTACTATACGTTCGTAGCAGTAGTCCAACTTCCACTTAACGGCGTTCACATTCAAACGACAGAATCATAAGGGATTCCTAGCATTCCAAACCTACAGAACTTGACGATAAACACCTATCGGAATTACTCTTACTTAAGTAATTCGCACCGCACTATTACATATCATTAACAGCACGATTCTCAAGAACATTCTTATGGAAAAAGTATCATAGTCACACTAACTCATCAGCACTTCGCAATCAACAGACTGGGAGCATCACATCATGCGTCCTACCTTCATAAACCGTCACAACAATCCGCAGCGATCTCCTTCGGTAACGATCCACTTACTTACGAAATGAAATCAACACACAACGCAATGAGATCAATAGAGAACCGCACAGATACACAGATCACACAGACAACTCAGAAATAAACAAAACCACTTCAACGTTTAAACACACACAGACGAACAGTCTGGTGATTTCTCCACAAATCCCTAAAATCTCATCACCGAGCATCTCTTTTTCATTCCTTTATATAAGAATTTACAACTATGCATGTAAAAACCTTTCGCGCGTGTTTACAAAGATTTCCGTTACAGTTGCCCCACTCCGATGGTCGACTAACACAATGGAACCCTCTATTTCCAAAGACTGCCAGGAACACCTTCCACACTCTTGTAAAGCCCCGCACTTGCTATTATAAGAATTGACATAACAAATGATAGCCATACCAGTATCCATAAAAAAGTGATCAGTGACATATGAATTGGAGTAGCTTCATCACTACTGCATGAAAGGGCTTTGCTTTTCTTCTCTTTGCTATGGCCTTTGACTGAGACTGTTTCAACCTGAGTGATTTCCTCGTTTTCTTCATATGCTTCTTCTTTGCTTGAGTTTGGAAAAATTCCATAGCAGTAAGATGGATCTTCTGCATGGAGCCAAGCCAACATGTTTTCGTCTTCATATAAATCTGCTCCTTCAAATAGGTCTGCTTCTGGGTTGTCCAACAATCCTTCTTCCATACAAGTACCAATTGTCTGCATCATGCTAGTATTTTTCTGATTGTCTGGTCCTTCTTCTAAAATTATCTGCTGCAACTCTTTTCCCTCTTGCTTTACCCACATTGTGTCCTTGCCCCAGTCATGCAGCACATTGGCATGCCTTAACCAAGGTCTCCCAATTAACAGGGGGAAACTTCCTTCTACCTGTGGCAGCCTTAAAACAACAAAGTCCAAGTTAAAGATAGTACCTTGTATCCTGACTGGGACTCCAGGGACCACTCCCATAGGCCTTACTATGCTTTGGTCTGCCATTGTTATAGTGAAGTTGGCAGGTCGTGAAGGGTATAGTCCAATCTTTTTCATGGTATATTCAGGCATCAAGTTAATGCCAGAACCACCATCCAGAATAACTCCTTGAAACTCATGGCCTTTAATAGAGACTGTTAGCGGAGGGCTCTTGTAATCTGTGAGGGGTGCTTCCCCTACATTTTTATCTTTATGCAAAACAGCAGCCTTTGCCACTAAACTTGTTGTGGACACTTCATCAATTATCTGCAAGAGTTCTGACCTGAACTTCCCATCCATCTTTATTAAATAAAAAAATACTAACCTCCTTCTTCATGGACTTGAGCAGTCTGGAAGCTTCTGATTCCTTAAGAGCATGGGCTGCATTTGACTTATCAAACTCCTCATGAGCCCTGTTGAATGCATGTCCAATAGCATCACTAGTACCTATGAAATTTTCTTTTTGCCTTGTGTCTGCACATGTGGTGGCTTTGTTCTCAGATACACCTTTGTCTTTGTTCAATACATTAATCACTGATTCTTAACCTATGTCCACTAGAGCCTTCCCCTTGCTTCTTGTCTGCACTGTAAAAGATTCAAGTTCTTCTAACTGCACCACCCTGGTAGATGGTGATGGCACCTTAGTTTGATCTACCCTTTCTTCTTTGCACACAGAAATCATTTGAATGTGGGGCTCGAATGAAGAGGCTTGATTCTTAGGACAAAAATTTGTATAGTGGTCTCTGGCCTCTGGGCAGTTCCTGCAAGGAGGGGCATTTTCTGGGAGAGTGCACCTACTCTGATAGTGCCCACATTCTCCGCATCTGAAACAAATAATTGGCCTTCTTGGACCACTTCCAAAGTTATCCCTCTGTCTAGGGTTATAAGTGTTACCTTGATTGGGTGCAGCTGCCATCACATTTGCTTGTGGTAGGGGTCCTCCTTGTGTCCAGTATGTCGTTGCAGGTAGTCCCCTTGATTGGCATTCATGGGCCTCATGACCAACTTTCCTGCATAATTGGCAAGTTACACTTAGCAGAGGACACTCACTTACTATATGCCCTTGTTTGTTGCACATGGAACACCAAAGTCCACTCTTGATGCCACCTCCTCTGAGCTCCTGCAACTCCTATTGCAGCTGAGCCAATTCCTCTGCTTGGGCCTCCTCCTCCTTTTGGAGCTTTAGTGCTTCAATCTCCCTTCTCAACTGAGCCACAGTAGTCTCCTCCTCCTCTTTGTAGGGCTTATTCCTTTTTAATCCCTCCAGCTCCTTCCTTAGCTGGATGATTGGATCCTCCATTTCTGTAGCATATGTTGGTTGGGAAGAAGTTGCTCCATACTGGTGCCTTATCTGCTCCAAGTGTGTGGCTCTGTTGATGAACTCCTCTATGGAGGCTGTAGGTAACACTAATTCCTTTATTTTGCATTGAGTGGCCACTGGTAGGGGCTTAGCTAACCATTTCTTAACAAAGAAATCATGTGGTGGATCTGGCAATTTAGCCATTAGTGCTTTGGCCCTAGTCACAAACTGTTGGAAGCAGTCAGAGGCACAGTCAGAGGCACAGACGACATGGAAGCATGTAAAGACGGAGCAGGGAGCCAGTGGGATCATTTTTTCAAACAATTATGTTTTTATCTCTTCAAACATCCAACAGTGATTTTCATCACTCTTGTAACATATGTAATATAGACAAAACCCCACTTTGTAATTCATAGCTCCATTTTGTGCAAGCCGAGGAGTCCTCGAGCTTGAGGAGCTTAAGTAGAATGCTCGTACCAATTTTCATTATTTTTAGACATCGTTTACCCTTCCAAATAGCCTCTAGGACCTATTTTTTAACTATGCCGGTCACTAGATGTGAAACCGGTCAAAACTAGTCTAGAAACTATAAAAAGAGCTAGAGAGCTCATTTTTGAGGTTGGTTCATTTTGGTTAGTGTGAGCTTAGAGCTAGTTTGAGCTTGTAAGAGTATTCTTGAGTAATAGAGCTAATTTCCCACCTTCCATTGTGTCTTGCTTGTCTCTTCATTGTGTGTGTGTATGTGTGTGTGCATCTTTGTGCTTCTCACCTTCACTCTCACATCATCTCACGTTCACGATCTTCATATCACTCCTACCTCTCTCACGGATTGACATTAAGGAGGTGAAGCTTCTTAACGTGGTACTTACCATTGTGCTAGAGCAACACCAAATTTGGCGCCGTTGCCGGGGATCAAGTCTAGGACGAATGTGTGATGGTAAGAGTATAGCAAGAAGTGGCGTTGGAAGGTAAAAATTTCAGTTTTTGTTGTTGTTTTTACTTAGTTTTTAGTGTTTTTCACCTTCCCCATACTCCATCTTCATCATCGCATCATCATCTTCATTTCCAAAGAAATCAGAAAATTCACCATATCCACCCATTCACCTCATTTCCCCTCATTTGTGCATGCGAGAGAGGGAGAGAGAACTTTTGTGCTTGTGTGTGCTTGTGTTTTCTTGAGTTTTCTTGCAGGTACAGAGCTCCAGTGCATCAGGAAAGCTTGGAAAAGGTAAAAATTTACTCTCTGTCAAAGATTTGCCGAGTGTGGCGGACCATCGCGATGGTCTGCAACCTTCGGAATTCTTGGTAGGCGACCACACCACGAGGTAGGCGACCCTTGCGCATCTACGAATCCACAGGCGCATTTCAAAAATCATCAGTTTGGTGGACCATCGCGATTGGCTCGGACCATCGCGATTGTGTCGCACCATCGCGATAGGCTCACGCCATCGCGACGGCTCGGCCGGACCATCGCGAGGGTCTCGGACCATCGCGACGGTTCACTTGAGCCATCGCGACGGTCCACTTGGACCATCGCTATTGTTCAGTTGACCCCACACCATCGCGATTGGCTCACGCCATCGCGCCGACGGTGCCACGTGTCAAGATAGACCATCGCGACGGTTCGTTTTTCGGACCATCGCGATAGCCCAAAATCGGACCATCGCGATTGGCTCACGCCATCGCACTTGTGACCATCGCGACGGTTCACTTCGGACCATCGCGATTGTCCACCTTTGACCGTTGACCGCGCCATCGCGATTGTCCGCCTGATCACGCCATCGCGACGGTTCATTTTTCGAGCCATCGCGACGGTCCATTTTCACGCCATCGCGATCGTTCACTTCGGGCCATCGCGACGGTTCGACCTCACGCCATCGCGATCGTTCACTTCGGGCCATCGCGACGGTTCACTTTTTCGGGCCATCGCGATTGTCCAAACTCCACGCCATCGCGACGGTTCGCTTGGACCATCGCGACGGTCCCAGACCATCGCGATTGTGCACCCCCATCGCAAATTTTGGGCTCCAATTTTTGACCAATTTTGAGGGAATTTTTGAGAAATTTTTGGACCATTAGACTCATAGGAGACCCCTTAGCTCACATTTGAAGGATTACCTGATTGTCAGTTTTTACCCCCCAGGGCCTGAACGCTCATAACTTTTTCATCCGAAGTCCGTTTTTTGAGCTTAATAGCTCGTTAGAAAGCTCGCGACGAGTACTACGTGACCTCAACTGTTTTTTCATAAAGAATACATCTATTTTTGGATAAGCTATTTTGAGGTTCACCTAGTTTGGGACTAGGAAGCCAGGGGGCAAGTATTGAAATTTTGGGCAAAAAGGAAAGGGACTTAAAAGGTGTATGTACTCAAGCATTTGATCATCCTACTGTGAATTGGTCTAATATTGGATTTTTCCAGGTCTAGCAAGGACAATCAAAGGCAAGCAAGCAAGGCAGTGAAGACAGCAGAGCTTGGGAAGCGCGGCTTCTTGGGCATCAGAGCAACAGAAAAGCCGACTCGAGGTTGGAAGATTACTCAACCCCCTCAGTCAATTCTTAGCTTAGGCTAAACGGTAGTTGTGTATTAACGACGATAAGAACGCCTCAAGTTCAAGATACTTAATTCTTTCAAGTTTAAGACTACAAGTAAAGGTGTGTGTGACGAAAACCTAAAGGAAAGAACCTAAGTCTAACGGAACGAGAGCTCAAAATCATAACGGAAAGTCGAATTCCTGACGCATACATTAAGACAAGAATCTAAAGAAAATTAAAAAGAATCAAGAAAATAATAACAAAGAACCATTGACGATCTAAGTGTGTAATTGAGCGTGCAAGGAAGAAAATTAATGAACCTTAGATCCGGGAGACACATAGGTAAGTCAGACCGACGAAGCCTTAGATCATCAGAGGCAAGTGTAAGGACTACTGCACGGTCTTGGGCTCAGCAATTGAATAGTAATTACCCCTACGAGAGCTCAGAGACTAGCGAATCAGAAATGGCATTTAGCACAGACAGACCAGAAGGAGGGTCTCATGTAGCATACTTAGAAAAACCTGAAGGACCCTATAGAACGCAATTAGAGTTTCTTCGAACCAACCGACTAGGTGCTCGCATCTATGAGGATGGTTTGCAAAGGCAAGTGGTGCAACTGCACAACCCTGATCAACCCATTGGATTGGAAAGACCAGTGGTGAAATTTGAGAGAGACGCTTACATAGACAAAGAAGGAACCATGTACGTTCTAAGTACGCAGCCAAACGATACTAATGAGTTTGGCACAATTCAATTAGAGACGGAAGCGAAATTTCAAGGAAAAGAACCGTTAGAAGAACCTAGAACACCTAGAGGGAAATCCATATTAACAAGAGTACTCATCCCAGAATGGATCCCTCAAGATAACAGGAGTACCGAGTTGTTTGTAAATAAAGAGACAGATGAAGCCTTTTGGAGGTACAGAAAGGAACACCCTGGTGAGGTAGGCATCATTACAATTTATGAATTCAAGGACCCAGATACACCTGGAAAGGTTGTATACCTGGATGAGACTTCAGAAAGAGTCTTTGTGGTGCCGGAACGCGCTAAAAACACATACACATGGAGAGGTGAATTGATATTCCCTCCATCTAGAACAAACATGAATACAAGTCAACAAGGGGCAGGAACATCCTCAGCCCATGGAAATCAAAGAGAAGGAAATAAAGAGAGACCGGAAGTAAGCTTTAATCACCCCATAGGGAGAGATAGAACAACCACAAACACTAATAGAATGGATAGACAAAGAGAGCATGGAATACCCGGCGATAGAGATGATTTTCCTCTACCTAGGCCGCGTGAACACGCAAGAGTATTGAGACCCACTCAATTAGTGAAATCCATGAAGAATTACTTTGATGGGACAGGAGATCCCTATGACCATGTCGCAGAATTCAAGCAAGTATTAAGAGCAGAACAAGTCGAGGACATGTTCACGCAATACAATGCATTTGGACTAACGTTAAAGAATACCGCTTTAACTTGGTTCCAACCTCTGCAACAAAGGCAATTTAGAGACATCCATCACTTTTTAGAGTCATTCATCACCGAATTCTCTAAAAGTGGGATTAGACATGACACGTCTTCGTTAATTCATAGCTTTAAACAGACCCCTCAGGAAACAGTAAGACTGGCAGGTCGTAGATTCAGACAATATGTTGAACGATGCCCAATACAAGAGCTACCCTCACAAGCCAAACAAGTATCACTGTTCCTAGATGGCTTGTTGAGCGCTAAACTACGCTCTTATGTGTACCTAAAGGAACCCAGAACTCTAGAGGAGTGTGTAAGAATATGTATAGACATCGAGGACAACCTAGGAGATGAATTAGAACTCTCAAAGGTCTATAAAGACTCGGACTGTTCTTCTCTAGCATCCACAAAATTGTCTAATTCGATAGAGGACCTAGCAGAAAAAGTGGCCCAAAAACTAGGAGTTTCTAGTAAACAGGTGCCCAAGGTACCAACTAATGTACGTTGTTACACTTGTGGTGGAAATCATTTGGCAAACGTGTGTCCCAATGCACCACAACCTCAAGCCAATCCTAGCGGCCAATATTGTACAATTGAGAGAAGATACACGAATCATACGGCTCAGGACTGCCCATACAACAAACAAACCGTGAGACAGAACTACCCGCAAACATACCAGCAGCCAGGTAGGTATCAAGGCCAATACAATGCTCAGCCTTATTACTATAGGCCTCCCCAGAACTACCCATACCAGGCTCAACAGAGACCTCAACCCGTCTTAGCTCAGCAGCCACCCCCACCAGCGAATGTCATCTCAGTCAAATACGCTGCTACAGAAGAGAACCTAAGTAGGGCCTTAGTGCCTTCTTCACCCTTGATCACAGAAAGTGACCCGAACTCAAACAGTTTTGACTCTACTCATGTAACTAGTCCACCCGCTTATTACACGGAGTCACCAGAACATGTGGAGACATATCATTATGATAGTCCACCAATGGAACCTAGTTGGGAGCCAGACTATACTAATGTGATGTACACAAACCCAAACCCACGGCCCCAATTGAGACAACAGAGACCACAGGGCCCTAGAGGACCATGCTTTAGGTGCCAAGGAGATCACTTCATAAAGGATTGTCCACATCCCCCAATAGCAAGGCAATCACCGTACTATAGCATCCAAGGCTTTTGTGCCGACTGTGGCAAAGAGCACATAATCAAAGATTGTCCTAAGAACCCAGTTAACGCTTCGAATGTGACACCGATCAACGTGATAGGTATTGTAAACAACGCAGATGGATCCAACCCTACATACGTGCCTATCCAAGCCATAACCAGAGCCCAGGCGCTCTTACAAAACCAACAGCTTAATCATGAGAAAGTAGCCGGAACTAGTGAAGTTGCAGAATCTAGTAGTAAAAAGACAAAATCTTGGAAAGATTCTAGGGAAAGAATCAAGAGAAAGTGGAGTAAAAAGATAAGTGAGTTGGAAGGAAGTTTAAGGGAATCTAGAGCCAAAATACAAGAATTGACTTCACAAGAATTAAACCAAGAAAATCCAGCTCAAAAATCAGGATCGGTTTTAGCGGAACCCATACCAGAAGATCTAGACATGATGTTTCGTGCATATCAGGCTAGATTAAAAGAGGGACCCAAAGTAACGGAAATGAGTAAAAACTACCCTCGAGCTGATCTAGAAATTGAGAGAACTAAACTTTGCATGAAGATGGTAGAACTAGCACAAGCTTTGTTTGAAGCCTCTAGATATCTTAATTGGAATAACATGGCAAAACCAGAACTACACTTTCAAGGACTAATGGAGAGGCTAGAACACTTGATAGAAAGCAAAGAGAAAAAGGATTAGCTTAGGAACCCTATTGTCACAGAGACACAGGAAAGGAATGCACCATCCCTGTCTCAAGTTCCCAATACAGAAAGTCAAGACAATTTGTCTTCCATACATAGGTACTCTCATGAATTTTTGAGAGAAATACAAGAAGAGAAATGGAGAAAGGAACAAGGAACTCATCCTCCTATTCAAGAAATAGACGACTTGCAGGAACAATTTCCCCAAGACATCCCCTCTATATATGATGATGTAGAGGTGGAGCAACTGAGTGAACCCACAGGATTTGAATCTAATTCTCTACAAGAATTACCTCAGTTCACAGGACCTTGGGACGCAAAGTCTATTAGTATGAGAGCACCCACGATAATAGTGAGGAATGAAGAATCAGTGATCCCTAGGAACATGGAAGTGATCAAGAATACGAAAGTACAATGTAATCTCACTCTGGAGGAATTGTTAAAGGTAAAACCAGAATTGTGGAAGCATGTAGCAAATCAATTCCCTGAGCTTGCTACCACACCCTCTCAGATAGGATCACATAAGAAGGTACCAGAGATACCCGTGGAAAAGATTGGAGACGTAAGCGAAGGAGAGGAAGGTAACACATATCTTCCAATAACCCATCAGGGCTACACCACGAAAGCCATCTTAGATTCAGGAGCCGGAGTAGCCATCGCTACCACCGCTTTATGGAAACGTTGGGGTAAGCCAACACTCAGACCCACCAGGATGAAACTACAAATGGCTGATGGACACATAGAAAAACCATTAGGCTTACTAGAAGGCATATCTCTCACCACTTGTGGTGTAGAATTTGAGCATACTTTCGCCATTTGTGACTTTGCGAAAAATCGTGCTTATGAGATGATATTGGGACGACCATTCATGCGTCAGTTGCAAATTGTACAAGATTGGGGATCTAATTCTTTGTACTTGCAACATTTAGGAGTGACTACCAAAGTCAATCTTAAAGACTATTCACATAGAGATGTACCCCCAATACAATGGAATACCATCCATAAGACACCAGCAGAGACGGAATCCGTGCACTCATTAGAATCAGATCCTTCTTGGTTGCATGAGGATACCCATTTATGGATGTGTAAAGTAGCCAAACAAGAGGAAGAACGATTAGAAACAAGGACCTTAGGTGCAGAACAACATCCACGAACCCTTCAAGATCCAGCATATGCACCTGTAGTATTTCCAGACGAAGAGTTTGAACCCCATGGTTGGGCGGAAATTCTAGCAACCATGGATGTAGCCATCAATGAGGAACAATGGACACCCCACTGTGACGAGGATGGCTATGACATTTCAGTTTTCATGATAGAGCCAATCATGTGCGATGCAATTTTAGAAGAGTGTGAACCGAACACTGATGCATTCGAGGATGCAAGCGATTTCGATTTAGAATCAATTATCATGGACCCACCCTTTGCATCAGAAGAAGAATATTTCTATGAAGTAGAGACGCACACTCAGAGACATGAGGAAATTACGAATGAAGTGAGGTTAGCCACGGAAGTGACTAACAAGAGTGAAGGCAAGAAAAGAAAGAAGAAAGACACCAGGACAGAAAAAGAAGAATCTTTATTTGAAGTACCCGAGAATTTCAAGAAATATGAAATCGAAGATAGAAGAATCATGGTACGAATGCCTAATAGAAAAGCGAATGACGGACAAGTATACGATAACCGAGAGAAAACCAAGAAAGTAATAGTTGCCATAGAAGGAGAAGAAGAAAAATGTACATACATAGGGCATGATTTGACGAAGGAAGAAGAAGAAGAGTTAGTTGCCCTATTGCGCGAATATAGAGATGTTTTTGCTTGGAGTTACAAAGATTTGAAGGGAGTAGACCCAGATATATGTTCTCATAGAATCCCTATGACTCCAGATGCAAAACCGACAAAACAAAAACCGTACACGTATAATGATAACTACGCTGCGAAGATTAAAGAGGAGATAGATCGCTTGATAGAAGCAGGATTTATTTACGAAATTGAGCACACCGAATGGGTATCCCCCATTGTGGTTGTGCCCAAGAAGAATGGAAAATTGCGTGTGTGTATTAACCTTAAAAAAGTTAATGCCGCAACGATTAGAGACAGTTATCCTCTTCCTATCACAGAACATCTATTGGAAAGAGTTGCGGGCAAGGAAGTTTACAGCTTTCTTGATGGATTCTCAGGCTATAACCAAGTAGCCATTGCTCCAGAAGATCAACACAAGACGGCTTTTGCCACTGAATGGGGCATATTTGCATTTCGTGTGATGCCATTTGGCTTAACAAATGCACCCGCCACTTTCCAGCGACTCATGTGTCATGTTTTTAAGGAATTCTTACGCAAGAGCTTGGAATTTTACGTCGATGACTTATGTGCACATTCAAATGTAAGACAGACACATATCCCAGAGTTAAGACAAATATTTGACAAATGTCGAGAATATCAGGTTTGTTTGAACCCAGAAAAATGCGTTTTCATGGTCAGACAAGGCAAAATTCTAGGACACATTGTGTCGAAGAATGGAATCTCTACGGATGAAGAAAAGGTGGAGGTAATTGCAGAATTACCTAGACCAACTAATGTGAAAGAGGTACAGGCATTTATGGGCCATTGCGGTTATTATAGGAGATTCATACACATGTATGCAATCATTGCCAAGCCTTTGTACTCTCTTTTAACCAATTTTGAAATAACCTCCACACCTTCTACTCCTCTCTCACCTCATGTTTCACCAACCCATCCTGTATCCCCCGCACACCCACCTGCTCCTCCCACATCCACACCAGTCCATGGCAACATAGCCACAGCCTTTACACCGCCCATTCATGCCACCATGCCCGTACCCACCCCACCTCGTCTACATGTTAACCCCTTCACCCCTTCATCCTTCCCATCCTTTCCCCCACCTTTAAGACCCCCTTTCACCTTTCTAACCCCACTAACCTTCTCACCAGTTTCACCTCCCCAACCCACCATAACCCCTATATCCCCTTTTCACCAAGCTACTCCAGCCATCCCCCCTGTAAATTACTCTACATTTGTAAATCCCGTTTTCACACCTACACAACCACCCACTTACACACCGCTTTTCACAGTCACCGCACTTGACACGTCCAATGACATGGACATATCACCACCCACAGCACCCGCACCCACTCCACTCACAGCATCATCATATTTAGGTACGTCACAATTTTCCACAATCACCACTGCATCCACCTTCCCAACCCCATTTCCCATTCCCGCTGCATCTACTTCCACTGCATCCTCACTTAACACTTCATTACTATTATCGCCCACCATAGACACTGCACTTCAACAAATGTTCACATGCATGACACAAGTACGAGATGAGTTTGCATCTCTTGGCAACAACTATCAACAGCTGCAGAGGGCGACAAATGAATTACAGTCGTAGCTTAATTCATTATCGATCGAGAATGCCTCGTTAAATACGCGACACCAAGAACTAAGAGAGGCATATCATAAGCTAGAGCTAGAATGTGAAGAGAAGACAAAAGAAGCCACTGCTGATCTGGACAACCTGCTTCGAGCCCAAACAATTAGGAACGCGACGCTGACCAGAAATATGGGCCTACTCAGGAGGCACCTAGCCGCAGCCCAGGAGGAGAACGTGAGACTCCAAGCGTAGAATAGAGAAAATTTGGAAGCGGCATTGGATCATCCTGAACAGCCATTAAGTCCGAGCAGATTCAAGGCAATCCCATCTGAATCGATGCGGATGTTGCTAGATGACCACGTTCGACTGCTAGAGGACTACGATCGAATGAACGAAGAGCATCAGAAGCTAAAAGAAGATCACAAGTTACTACAGCTCAGAGAAACGGCACCACAACAACTACCAGTGGCAGCAGAAGTACCAGAACCTGTGGACCCCTCTCCTGAACTCATAGAGGAACTCAACGCACTACGGGCCCAGGTAACCACTCTCCAATCACGCATAGATGTATACGAAGCACCACCACGGCCTGATTCCCCACCGGAGATCCCAGCTGACGACGAGAACATAACCATTCCGGTGGAGGAAACGTTTGAAGAAGCATACGAGCCAATACCCATCCCAGGCGGACAAGTCACGGCCGAAGGCCAGATGACCTATGAACTTCCGACCCCTGCATGGATGAAGACTGTGGAGGAGATTGGAACAACGCACTCAGCTAGAGTCGGGGCCCAGCTACATGCTATGGCCATGATACAAGAACGAATTTTGCAATCTCCCTACTTTGCTCAATTGGCCCCACGCAGGTACATATCCGGGCATGAGCTTCAATACAAACCTTACTTCATGCTAATGGCCGAATACCAGCTGGCCATAGAACAGCGAACTGGCAAGAAGCCATCACATGCAACCCAGTTCGAGCCTGAAGACTTGCCACTGGATGCGCAACAAGGCACTATTTATCAACCAGATTGGCGTACACGTCTTTTACAGGAGTACCCAGAAATGATGAGCACATGGGTGAAAGCGCCCTTACATTTAAAGTATAATCCTTGCTGGGGACCAGTACCACGACGCCGCTCCTGGACTGCATTCGCTATCAAAGTACAAAACAATAGGCAGTGTCAGGATTGGCTGAATTACCCCTACTTCAAGCCGCCCACCGAGTTGCCCACTGTTGGTTATATGATGGCCACAATCCGTCACTGGCTCCCTCGCCTGAAGCATATGGATGATATCGCCGCGCATATGACTGTCAAAATTTTTGACATGATGCAAATGATATTTAAAGTCTTCCGACGCGTCAAGGCACCGCATGTAAACACCCCGGGATTTGAGCATGGTAACTTTGATCTAGTATATGATATGAGCACAACGCCATCGCTCCGGGTGTGTTATGCCTGGCACTGTAGAATAAAATACCTCCCGGCATGCTACAAACAAACCTTTGAAGAGATGTTCACCACCGGGTTTTGGGAATACCATTCCGAGGTATTCATCAGCAGGCCCACACATTTATTGGCAAAGAAGCGTAAGGAGGAAGAAAATAGAATACGAGCGGAAGCTCAGGCAGAAGCAATAGAACGCATTAAGCGCATGAAGCTAAGAAGACAAGGACTAGGGAGAGAACATTATAACCATCTGGAAACATCACCCAGGTATCCCATGGCCATGTGTCAAGTAAAGTCAACCACTCATCCTAGCATAGTGGACAGGAGACCATTCATTACAGTTAGGCTAGAGCACGGCAATCCTTGCCAAGAACTCAGGGCTTTAATTGACTCAGGTGCTGCGACTAGTGCGATTAGATGGTCCCACTATAAGGATTCAGGAATAGAAATGCGGCCAATTGAGGCATACCTCATAGGGCTAGGAGGCATGGAAACCCCTTGCATGGGTGAGGTGGACCTTCCTATCCTCATTAAGGATATGACCATGATAGCGAAGCTACTAGTGTGCCATGATGACGACCTAATAGAACCCCTAATCCTTGGCCAAGATTGGCTATACGATCACTCAGTGGACCTAAATCTTAGACAAGGCTCCTTACAGATTGGAACCTTAGAACAGAAGCGAGTGATACCGCTTGACTTCCCTAACGGCATTCCGACTGAGATTTGTAACCCTAGACCCTATGAAATACATGTGACGGAAGACCGGAAGATCTTTAATCCGACCAGTCAAGTTACGTCTACACCAACCCACTCGGGCTTGGCTATGGACAGTTGTCAATCAGAAGGACGACAGGAGATCTTCCCTGGGACTTCCTGCAAACTAGAAGAGGTAGCTACCCATCCGCTAGGGCAGATGGACACAATTAGCGGTCAGGTGGGTTACATCAGCGGCCAAATGAGCACAACACCCTGCGGTGCTCATCCTTCCAAACTTGTTGCGGACTGGCCTAGATCAAAGTTAAAGAACGAATCACTTCCTAATGGGCAGGTCACGCAAGTGTTGGATCTCCCTTCTTTTCCAAAGCAGAGCGTCCATCCGACCTCTCCACCTCAACCACGACAGAGTCAACCACGACAAAGGAACCCAGACCGACGGCAGTATCAGAAGACACAACAAGGAAAGCAGTTTAGGCCACAAGGGAAGCGGCACCAGACAAATATGGGTGCCAAAAGGACAAAAAGCACCGAAGAACTCCAACCAAGCAGAGATCGACAAGAAAAAGGCAGGGCAGAAACAGAATCGATATCCACCATCCCCTCGACCTTCTTCTACAGGTCTGAGCATTCGACAAATTTGGATCGCCAAGAAATACCTTACCCATAGACCCACACCCACGCAGATTTGGGTACCCAAACCATGTATCGTAGCTCAACCCTTAAGCCATGTAATATATACCCCTCACAAATCTTTCCATCCCTCAACACCACCACACCCGATACTACCTTTTTCCCCTCAACAGAAACCCACCACCCACTCAAAGACTCTTAGGAAATGGATACCGAAGCGTGTCCAACCGTCTTCCCCTAACCCATTCTCTAACTACCCCCCGACTAACATACAACCTTGTAATAAATCACTAACCTTTAAACCTTGTATAAATTCACCCACCATCATCACACATCACTCATAATCTCATCTCATCAAGAAACGTATGCATAATCTGAAACGTGTAGGTGTCTAGAGACCTGCACTAATGCTGCAAGAGGCATTGCATCCATCACATCACAGCACTTGGCTACACGGGTTACGCATCAGTTATGGAAAGGGATTGCGGTCTCACTTTAATGGGATCATAATTAATTTCCATGCTAATGTGTTAATCTTTTGTAGCAGATCTTTCTCATTAACACACCAGTCATCATGCAAACCGACGAAGGACCATCAGGAGCAGGCCCCAGTGTAGCTGCAGTGCCCCTCAACGTGTTACGAGCAGAATCCCACCCGACTGCTCCACCGCCAGAATTCCAAGGATTTCCAGGGCCCATGCCGATCGACAACCCACCTATGGGCTACACAGAAAAGATACACCGTAACTCCCACTGGTTTCAGGGACTTGCAGGACCCTTAGCGGACGCGGATTTCATATTTGAATCTACTTTGACATTTGATGACCGCACTTGGGGAAAATACCAATTCTTCTCCAGAGAGTTCGAAGCCCTACAGAACACCCAGGATTTAACTCACGTTTGGGCCAGAGCAGGCTTCACGGAGTATTTCAGTGATCCTCTGCCCAAACCTGACTTTTACAGGTGTTATTATTTAATCACTACTTTGCTGGCCTCAGAGAATAAGGATATCCCAGGAACTTTCATTTTGCCTTCTTTAGTGGATGATCCACCCTACAAAAGGTTTTACCTCTCAAAGGATTTAATCAGAGCGGCCATCAAAATTCATGGCACCCACACACCCACAGATCGAGAAAGATTAATTCCAGACCCTATGAAACGTGGGGATGTCACTAAGTGGGAGGAGATCTCAGCAATTACACCGGAGCTGTCAAAGCCACTAAGGATATGCATGCAACACTTCGCATTCCCCGCTCAGGACAGATTTACCATGCCACATAAAAGAATATAGTTTGGATTGTATTTGGCATGTACGGGACCTCAGACTGTTGATCTGGCGAGCTGGATCATTGATCAAATGTATTTGGCACAACACAGATGGGAACGCAAGAAAGTGCTTAATGGATGTTGTGCGCTCACAAGAATTGTTTATATGTGCTTGGCCTATGATTTGCCAATTGAATGTGCATTAACAGGAGAAGAGCTGAAGGCATTCAAAGGAACGACGAAGAAAGCCAGGAAGCCCAGTAGAACACGGGCAGGTAAGCGCATGAGAGGCACTATTCCTTGCCTTCAAGTGCCAGAGTCACCATCACCACAACCCTCTCCAGAGCGATCACCAACAGAAGCCGCTCCCACAATACAACCTATTCGCATAAGGTTATCTAGACCAGTGGTAACGGAGGGCACTACTAGTACCGTTGCACCTCAGGCAGCTACAACCACAGTACCCACCACCACGACCGCAGAAGCTCCCACCACTATTGGTGCGGACGCCTTTTCTTTCCCAATACCACACATGGAGGCAGAACCAATAAACACAACATTCGATTTTGAAATGCCTGATGCATTCTCCAATGAATTCCAGTTTTCAGAGGCACAAATGTTCTCTCAAGAATATGAACGCCCCAGCTACCCTACCACACCGCGGGATCTGCCACAGGGACAAGTTGTGTCGAGCTCTGATGACGAACGAACAGCCACCGACGATGACGAAGGTGATGACGAAGCCAGCCAGGGCACGCATGATTCCCAAGAACAAGGACAGACAGACGGCCAAGGCCAACAAACCGATGCACACGGTGACACCAGCACGCACGAAGAGGAGACTTTCGAAGCAGCAGCTTACACGCTGGCAATCAAGAAATTATATCGTACGATGGAGAAAGTCTGGGCACGGAAGAAATTGACTGAAGAAGAGAGCCAGGCCCTAATCGAACAAGAACTAGTCTCCGGAGGATTTGAAGAAGTCTACATCAGAGGGTTCAGAGAACTGGTCCAATCCATCGGCCCGGTCGAAGCACTGAGATATTTACAAAGGAAGCCACTCCCCCAATACGACCCTCGCAGAGTTCGACTGCTATCGAAGCCCGGTGAATATATTCGAGTTCCGGTAGGTGCTCAATCATCCCACCAGGCACAAGATGCACGCCTACGGCCGGAAAGATCCTTCACCGAAGAAGCCATCCTAGTCGACTCCCCGCCACGTACTACCGTTGTACATACTACCACTATCCTTGAAATAACCTCCACACCTTCTACTCCTCTCTCACCTCATGTTTCACCAACCCATCCTGTATCCCCCGCACACCCACCTGCTCCTCCCACATCCACACCAGTCCATGGCAACATAGCCACAGCCTTTACACCGCCCATTCATGCCACCATGCCCGTACCCACCCCACCTCGTCTACATGTTAACCCCTTCACCCCTTCATCCTTCCCATCCTTTCCCCCACCTTTAAGACCCCCTTTCACCTTTCTAACCCCACTAACCTTCTCACCAGTTTCACCTCCCCAACCCACCATAACCCCTATATCCCCTTTTCACCAAGCTACTCCAGCCATCCCCCCTGTAAATTACTCTACATTTGTAAATCCCGTTTTCACACCTACACAACCACCCACTTACACACCGCTTTTCACAGTCACCGCACTTGACACGTCCAATGACATGGACATATCACCACCCACAGCACCCGCACCCACTCCACTCACAGCATCATCATATTTAGGTACGTCACAATTTTCCACAATCACCACTGCATCCACCTTCCCAACCCCATTTCCCATTCCCGCTGCATCTACTTCCACTGCATCCTCACTTAACACTTCATTACTATTATCGCCCACCATAGACACTGCACTTCAACAAATGTTCACATGCATGACACAAGTACGAGATGAGTTTGCATCTCTTGGCAACAACTATCAACAGTTGCAGAGGACGACAAATGAATTACAGTCGCAGCTTAATTCATTATCGATCGAGAATGCCTCGTTAAATACGCGACACCAAGAACTAAGAGAGGCATATCATAAGCTAGAGCTAGAATGTGAAGAGAAGACAAAAGAAGCCACTGCTGATCTGGACAACCTGCTTCGAGCCCAAACAATTAGGAACGCGACGCTGACCAGAAATATGGGCCTACTCAGGAGGCACCTAGCCGCAGCCCAGGAGGAGAACGTGAGACTCCAAGCGTAGAATAGAGAAAATTTGGAAGCGGCATTGGATCATCCTGAACAGCCATTAAGTCCGAGCAGATTCAAGGCAATCCCATCTGAATCGATGCGGATGTTGCTAGATGACCACGTTCGACTGCTAGAGGACTACGATCGAATGAACGAAGAGCATCAGAAGCTAAAAGAAGATCACAAGTTACTACAGCTCAGAGAAACGGCACCACAACAACTACCAGTGGCAGCAGAAGTACCAGAACCTGTGGACCCCTCTCCTGAACTCATAGAGGAACTCAACGCACTACGGGCCCAGGTAACCACTCTCCAATCACGCATAGATGTATACGAAGCACCACCACGGCCTGATTCCCCATCGGAGATCCCCGCTGACGACGAGAACATAACCATTCCGGTGGAGGAAACGTTTGAAGAAGCATACGAGCCAATACCCATCCCAGGCGGACAAGTCACGGCCGAAGGCCAGATGACCTATGAACTTCCGACCCCTGCATGGATGAAGACTGTGGAGGAGATTGGAACAACGCACTCAGCTAGAGTCGGGGCCCAGCTACATGCTATGGCCATGATAGAAGAACGAATTTTGCAATCTCCCTACTTTGCTCAATTGGCCCCACGCAGGTACATATCCGGGCATGAGCTTCAACACAAACCTTACTTCATGCTAATGGCTGAATACCAGCTGGCCATAGAACAGCGAACTGGCAAGAAGCCATCACATGCAACCCAGTTCGAGCCTGAAGACTTGCCACTGGATGCGCAACAAGGCACTATTTATCAACCAGATTGGCTTACACGTCTTTTACAGGAGTACCCAGAAATGATGAGCACATGGGTGAAAGCGCCCTTACATTTAAAGTATAATCCTTGCTGGGGACCAGTACCACGACGCCGCTCCTGGACTGCATTTGCTATCAAAGTACAAAACAATAGGCAGTGTCAGGATTGGCTGAATTACCCCTACTTCAAGCCGCCCACCGAGTTGCCCACTGTTGGTTATATGATGGCCACAATCCGTCACTGGCTCCCTCGCCTGAAGCATATGGATGATATCGCCGCGCATATGACTGTCAAAATTTTTGACATGATGCAAATGATATTTAAAGTCTTCCGACGCGTCAAGGCACCGCATGTAAACACCCCGGGATTTGAGCATGGTAACTTTGATCTAGTATATGATATGAGCACAACGCCATCGCTCCGGGTGTGTTATGCCTGGCACTGTAGAATAAAATACCTCCCGGCATGCTACAAACAAACCTTTGAAGAGATGTTCACCACCGGGTTTTGGGAATACCATTCCGAGGTATTCATCAGCAGGCCCACACATTTATTGGCAAAGAAGCGTAAGGAGGAAGAAAATAGAATACGAGCGGAAGCTCAGGCAGAAGCAATAGAACGCATTAAGCGCATGAAGCTAAGAAGACAAGGACTAGGGAGAGAACATTATAACCATCTGGAAACATCACCCAGGTATCCCATGGCCATGTGTCAAGTAAAGTCAACCACTCATCCTAGCATAGTGGACAGGAGACCATTCATTACAGTTAGGCTAGAGCACGGCAACCCTTGCCAAGAACTCAGGGCTTTAATTGACTCAGGTTCTGCGACTAGTGCGATTAGATGGTCCCACTATAAGGATTCAGGAATAGAAATGCGGCCAATTGAGGCATACCTCATAGGGCTAGGAGGCATGGAAACCCCTTGCATGGGTGAGGTGGACCTTCCTATCCTCATTAAGGATATGACCATGATAGCGAAGCTACTAGTGTGCCATGATGACGACCTAATAGAACCCCTAATCCTTGGCCAAGATTGGCTATACGATCACTCAGTGGACCTAAATCTTAGACAAGGCTCCTTACAGATTGGAACCTTAGAACAGAAGCGAGTGATACCGCTTGACTTCCCTAACGGCATTCCGACTGAGATTTGTAACCCTAGACCCTATGAAATACATGCGACGGAAGACCGGAAGATCTTTAATCCGACCAGTCAAGTTACGTCTACACCAACCCACTCGGGCTTGGCTATGGACAGTTGTCAATCAGAAGGACGACAGGAGATCTTCCCTGGGACTTCCTGCAAACTAGAAGAGGTAGCTACCCATCCGCTAGGGCAGATGGACACAATTAGCGGTCAGGTGGGTTACATCAGCGGCCAAATGAGCACAACACCCTGCGGTGCTCATCCTTCCAAACTTGTTGCGGACTGGCCTAGATCAAAGTTAAAGAACGAATCACTTCCTAATGGGCAGGTCACGCAAGTGTTGGATCTCCCTTCTTTTCCAAAGCAGAGCGTCCATCCGACCTCTCCACCTCAACCACGACAGAGTCAACCACGACAAAGGAACCCAGACCGACGGCAGTATCAGAAGACACAACAAGGAAAGCAGTTTAGGCCACCCAAGGGAAGCGGCACCAGACAAATATGGGTGCCAAAAGGACAAAAAGCACCGAAGAACTCCAACCAAGCAGAGATCGACAAGAAAAAGGCAGGGCAGAAACAGAATCGATATCCACCATCCCCTCGACCTTCTTCTACAGGTCTGAGCATTCAACAAATTTGGATCGCCAAGAAATACCTTACCCATAGATCCACACCCACGCAGATTTGGGTACCCAAACCATGTATCGTAGCTCAACCCTTAAGCCATGTAATATATACCCCTCACAAATCTTTCCATCCCTCAACACCACCACACCCGATACTACCTTTTTCCCCTCAACAGAAACCCACCACCCACTCAAAGACTCTTAGGAAATGGATACCGAAGCGTGTCCAACCGTCTTCCCCTAACCCATTCTCTAACTACCCCCCGACTAACATACAACCTTGTAATAAATCACTAACCTTTAAACCTTGTATAAATTCACCCACCATCATCACACATCACTCATAATCTCATCTCATCAAGAAACGTATGCATAATCTGAAACGTGTAGGTGTCTAGAGACCTGCACTAATGCTGCAAGAGGCATTGCATCCATCACATCACAGCACTTGGCTACACGGGTTACGCATCAGTTATGGAAAGGGATTGCGGTCTCACTTTAATGGGATCATAATTAATTTCCATGCTAATGTGTTAATATTTTGTAGCAGATCTTTCTCATTAACACACCAGTCATCATGCAAACCGACGAAGGACCATCAAGAGCAGGCCCTAGTGTAGCTGCAGTGCCCCTCAACGTGTTACGAGCAGAATCCCACCCGACTGCTCCACCGCCAGAATTCCAAGGATTTCCAGGGCCCATGCCGATCGACAACCCACCTATGGGCTACACAGAAAAGATACACCGTAACTCCCACTGGTTTCAGGGACTTGCAGGACCCTTAGCGGACGCGGATTTCATATTTGAATCTACTTTGACATTTGATGACCGCACTTGGGGAAAATACCAATTCTTCTCCAAAGAGTTCGAAGCCCTACAGAACACCCAGGATTTAACACACGTTTGGGCCAGAGCAGGCTTCACGGAGTATTTCAGTGATCCTCTACCCAAACCTGACTTTTACAGGTGTTATTATTTAATCACTACTTTGCTGGCCTCAGAGAATAAGGATATCCCAGGAACTTTCATTTTGCCTTCTTTAGTGGATGATCCACCCTACAAAAGGTTTTACCTCTCAAAGGATTTAATCAGAGCGGCCATCAAAATTCATGGCACCCACACACCCACAGATCGAGAAAGATTAATTCCAGACCCTATGAAACGTGGGGATGTCACTAAGTGGGAGGAGATCTCAGCAATTACACCGGAGCTGTCAAAGCCACTAAGGATATGCATGCAACACTTCGCATTCCCCGCTCAGGACAGATTTACCATGCCACATAAAAGAATATGGTTTGGATTGTATTTGGCATGTACGGGACCTCAGACTGTTGATCTGGCGAGCTGGATCATTGATCAAATGTATTTGGCACAACACAGATGGGAACGCAAGAAAGTGCTTAATGGATGTTGTGCGCTCACAAGAATTGTTTATATGTGCTTGGCCTATGATTTGCCAATTGAATGTGCATTAACAGGAGAAGAGCTGAAGGCATTCAAAGGAACGACGAAGAAAGCCAGGAAGCCCAGTAGAACACGGGCAGGTAAGCGCATGAGAGGCACTATTCCTTGCCTTCAAGTGCCAGAGTCACCATCACCACAACCCTCTCCAGAGCGATCACCAACAGAAGCCGCTCCCACAATACAACCTATTCGCATAAGGTTATCTAGACCAGTGGTAACGGAGGGCACTACTAGTACCGTTGCACCTCAGGCAGCTACAACCACAGTACCCACCACCACGACCGCAGAAGCTCCCACCACTATTGGTGCGGACGCCTTTTCTTTCCCAATACCACACATGGAGGCAGAACCAATAAACACAACATTCGATTTTGAAATGCCTGATGCATTCTCCAATGAATTCCAGTTTTCAGAGGCACAAATGTTCTCTCAAGAATATGAACGCCCCAGCTACCCTACCACACCGCGGGATCTGCCACAGGGACAAGTTGTGTCGAGCTCTGATGACGAACGAACAGCCACCGACGATGACGAAGGTGATGACGAAGCCAGCCAGGGCACGCATGATTCCCAAGAACAAGGACAGACAGACGGCCAAGGCCAACAAACCGATGCACACGGTGACACCAGCACGCACGAAGAGGAGACTTTCGAAGCAGCAGCTTACACGCTGGCAATCAAGAAATTATATCGTACGATGGAGAAAGTCTGGGCACGGAAGAAATTGACTGAAGAAGAGAGCCAGGCCCTAATCGAACAAGAACTAGTCTCCGGAGGATTTGAAGAAGTCTACATCAGAGGGTTCAGAGAACTGGTCCAATCCATCGGCCCGGTCGAAGCACTGAGATATTTACAAAGGAAGCCACTCCCCCAATACGACCCTCGCAGAGTTCGACTGCTATCGAAGCCCGGTGAATATATTCGAGTTCCGGTAGGTGCTCAATCATCCCACCAGGCACAAGATGCACGCCTACGGCCGGAAAGATCCTTCACCGAAGAAGCCATCCTAGTCGACTCCCCGCCACGTACTACCGTTGTACATACTACCACTATCCTTGAAATAACCTCCACACCTTCTACTCCTCTCTCACCTCATGTTTCACCAACCCATCCTGTATCCCCCGCACACCCACCTGCTCCTCCCACATCCACACCAGTCCATGGCAACATAGCCACAGCCTTTACACCGCCCATTCATGCCACCATGCCCGTACCCACCCCACCTCGTCTACATGTTAACCCCTTCACCCCTTCATCCTTCCCATCCTTTCCCCCACCTTTAAGACCCCCTTTCACCTTTCTAACCCCACTAACCTTCTCACCAGTTTCACCTCCCCAACCCACCATAACCCCTATATCCCCTTTTCACCAAGCTACTCCAGCCATCCCCCCTGTAAATTACTCTACATTTGTAAATCCCGTTTTCACACCTACACAACCACCCACTTACACACCGCTTTTCACAGTCACCGCACTTGACACGTCCAATGACATGGACATATCACCACCCACAGCACCCGCACCCACTCCACTCACAGCATCATCATATTTAGGTACGTCACAATTTTCCACAATCACCACTGCATCCACCTTCCCAACCCCATTTCCCATTCCCGCTGCATCTACTTCCACTGCATCCTCACTTAACACTTCATTACTATTATCGCCCACCATAGACACTGCACTTCAACAAATGTTCACATGCATGACACAAGTACGAGATGAGTTTGCATCTCTTGGCAACAACTATCAACAGCTGCAGAGGACGACAAATGAATTACAGTCGCAGCTTAATTCATTATCGATCGAGAATGCCTCGTTAAATACGCGACACCAAGAACTAAGAGAGGCATATCATAAGCTAGAGCTAGAATGTGAAGAGAAGACAAAAGAAGCCACTGCTGATCTGGACAACCTGCTTCGAGCCCAAACAATTAGGAACGCGACGCTGACCAGAAATATGGGCCTACTCAGGAGGCACCTAGCCGCAGCCCAGGAGGAGAACGTGAGACTCCAAGCGCAGAATAGAGAAAATTTGGAAGCGGCATTGGATCATCCTGAACAGCCATTAAGTCGGAGCAGATTCAAGGCAATCCCATCTGAATCGATGCGGATGTTGCTAGATGACCACGTTTGACTGCTAGAGGACTACGATCGAATGAACGAAGAGCATCAGAAGCTAAAAGAAGATCACAAGTTACTACAGCTCAGAGAAACGGCACCACAACAACTACCAATGGCAGCAGAAGTACGAGAACCTGTGGACCCCTCTCCTGAACTCATAGAGGAACTCAACGCACTACGGGCCCAGGTAACCACTCTCCAATCACGCATAGATGTATACGAAGCACCACCACGGCCTGATTCCCCATCGGAGATCCCCGCTGAAGACGAGAACATAACCATTCCGGTGGAGGAAACGTTTGAAGAAGCATACGAGCCAATACCCATCCCAGGCGGACAAGTCACGGCCGAAGGCCAGATGACCTATGAACTTCCGACCCCTGCATGGATGAAGACTGTGGAGCAGATTGGAACAACGCACTCAGCTAGAGTCGAGGCCCAGCTACATGCTATGGCCATGATAGGAGAACGAATTTTGCAATCTCCCTACTTTGCTCAATTGGCCCCACGCAGGTACATATCCGGGCATGAGCTTCAATACAAACCTTACTTCATGCTAATGGCCGAATACCAGCTGGCCATAGAACAGCGAACTGGCAAGAAGCCATCACATGCAACCCAGTTCGAGCCTGAAGACTTGCCACTGGATGCGCAACAAGGCTCTATTTATCAACCAGATTGGCGTACACGTCTTTTACAGGAGTACCCAGAAATGATGAGCACATGGGTGAAAGCGCGCTTACATTTAAAGTATAATCCTTGCTGGGGACCAGTACCACGACGCCGCTCCTAGACTGCATTCGCTATCAAAGTACAAAACAATAGGCAGTGTCAGGATTGGCTGAATTACCCCTACTTCAAGCCGCCCACCGAGTTGCCCACTGTTGGTTATATGATGGCCACAATCCGTCACTGGCTCCCTCGCCTGAAGCATATGGATGATTTGGCCGTGCATATGACTGTCAAAATTTTTGACATGATGCAAATGATATTTAAAGTCTTCCGACGCGTCAAGGCACCGCATGTAAACACCCCGGGATTTGAGCATGGTAACTTTGATCTAGTATATGATATGAGCACAACGCCATCGCTCCGGGTGTGTTATGCCTGGCACTGTAGAATAAAATACCTCCCGGCATGCTACAAACAAACCTTTGAAGAGATGTTCACCACCGGGTTTTGGGAATACCATTCCGAGGTATTCATCAGCAGGCCCACACATTTATTGCAACTTTTTGCCTGTGAGCGAATGGTTTATTCAACGCATTATCAACTCCCGCCACCCGACGAACCGCAACCGATCGACTGGGAGAAGCTCGAGGCTGATCTGGCCCGAGGCATTCGAGTATCTGAGCACACCCTCGCTCATGACCTCCTACAAAACTACGTCCGGCAGACCGCACAACAAGGTTCTGTCGAGGACGACAGAAGCGAGAGGGAGGGGGGTGTTGGAAGCAGTCAGAGGCACAGACGACATGGAAGCATGTAAAGACGGAGCAGGGAGCTAGTGGGATCATTTTTTCAAACAATTATGTTTTTATTACCTCTTCAAACATCCAACAGTGATTTTCATCACTCTTGTAACATATGTAATATAGACAAAACCCCACTTTGTAATTCATAGCTCCATTTTGTGCAAGCCGAGGAGTCCTCGAGCTTGAGGAGCTTAGGTAGAATGCTCGTACCAATTTTCGTTATTTTTAGACATCGTTTACCCTTCCAAATAGCCTCTAGGACCTATTTTTTAACTATGCCGGTCACTAGATGTGAAACCGGTCAAAACTAGTCTAGAAACTATAAAAAGAGCTAGAGAGCTCATTTTTGAGGTTGGTTCATTTTGGTTAGTGTGAGCTTAGAGCTAGTTTGAGCTTGTAAGAGTATTCTTGAGTAATAGAGCTAATTTCCCACCTTCCATTGTGTCTTGCTTGTCTCTTCATTGTGTGTGTGTATGTGTGTGTGCATCTTTGTGCTTCTCACCTTCACTCTCACATCATCTTACGTTCACGATCTTCATATCACTCCTACCTCTCTCACGGATTGACATTAAGGAGGTGAAGCTTCTTAACGTGGTACTTACCATTGTGCTAGAGCAACACAAACTCTGGGAACTTTTCTCCTGGACCCAATCTCAAATTTTCTAGTTCTTCTATGATGATCTCCGCAGTGTTGCCATGCTGGAATTGATTTTTAAATGCATCTTTCATCACATCCCAAGTGGAAAATGGTTTTCAGCAAACTGGCTGAACCACTTATCTGCTAATCCCTCTGATGTGGCAGGGAAGAGAATAAAAAAGGAATCCTCCCTACCCATTAAGCCTCTAGTCTTACATAGTGCCAAAAGCCTTCTAATGTGTTCATCCGGATCCTCCTAAGCTAGGCCTTTGAAAGAAGGAAACTTTATATTTAATCTTGAGAGTAAGGTTTCCAAGTCTACCTGTCCCGCCATGCTCTTTACTGATGATGTTGAAGATAGTGGACTGGAGGATCTTCTAACAACCTTCCTTCTTGTTTGCTTGCAGGTGACCCTCAATGTTTGGGACCGGGTTGCGGTCATGAGCAGCTCATAGCCCACTTAGTATGAGACACTTGATAAGAATATTTACCTTTTGGTTGATGAAGTAGCACTGTAGTGACACTGTAGACACGTGACCTCTCCTTGGAAGTCCCACCGGGCGTGCCAAATTTTGTTGGGGGATTCTTAGACAAGAAGGGATTTGAGTGTTTGTAGGAGAAATAAATAAGACAAGATGAGAAAATACACAGTGGAAGCCTCTGTTGGTTGATTATAGTAAGACAAATACAATATTGAAGCACAATACAAGCCAATACTTCTGTGCACAATCCTACAGAGTGCGCAATGAAAAAATACCAAATACCCAAAGTCTTCTTACAGCCGGCCTCCTCTGCACCAGACCTCCACCTACTTCAATCTTATCCTTGTGCACACCTTGCACCAAGCTTCCACTAAGGGGGTGTATATGTATATGTATATGTATATGTATATGTATATGTATATGTATATGTATATGTATATGTATATGTATATGTATATGTATATGTATATGTATATGTATATGTATATGTATATGTATATGTATATGTGTATGTATATGTATATGTGTATGTATATGTATATGTATATGTATATGTGTATGTATATGTATATGTATATGTATATGTGTAGGTATAGGTATATGTATATGTGTATGTATATGTATATGTATATGTATATGTATATGTATATGTGTATGTGTATGTATATGTATATGTATATGTGTATGTATATGTATATGTGTATGTGTATGTGTATGTGTATGTATATGTATATGTGTATGTATATGTATATGTATATGTGTATGTATATGTATATGTATATGTATATGTATATGTATATGTATATGTATATGTATATGTATATGTATATGTATATGTACATGTACATGTATATGTATATGTATATGTATATGTATATGTATATGTATATGTACATGTATATGTATATGTATATGTATATGTATATGTATATGTATATGTATATGTACATGTACATGTATATGTATATGTATATGTATATGTATATGTATATGTATATGTATATGTATATGTGTTGCTCTAGCACAATGGTGAGAACCACGTTAAGAAGCTTCACCTCCTTAATGTCAATCTGCGGAAGAGGTAGGAGTGATATGAAGATCGTGAACGTGAGATGATGTGAGAGTGAAGGTGAGAAGCATCAAGATGCACACACACATACACACACACAATGAAGAGACAAGCAAGACACAATGGAAGGTGGGAAATTAGCTCTATTGCTCAAGAACACTCGTACAAGCTCAAAATAGCTTTAAGCTCACACTAGCCAACATGAACCAACCTCAAAAATGAGCTCTCTAGCTCTTTTTATAGTTTCTAGACTAGTTTTGACCGGTTTCACATCTAGTGACCGGCCTAGTTAAAAAGTAGGTCCTAAAGGCTATTTGGAAGGGTAAACGATGTCTAAAAATAACAAAAATTGGTACGAGCATTCTACCTAAGCTCCTCAAGCTCGAGGACTCCTCGGCTTGCACAAAATGGAACTATGGATTACAAAATGGGGTTTTGTCTATATTACATATGTTACAAGAGTGATGAAAATCACTGTTGGATGTTTGAAGAAGTAATAAAAACATAATTGTTTTGAAAAAATGATCCGACTGGCTCCTTACTCCGTCTTTACATGCTTCCATGTCGTCTGTGCCTCTGACTGTGCCTCTGACTGTGCCTCTGACTGCTTCCAACACCCCCCTCCCTCTCGCTTCTGTCGTCCTCGACAGAACCTTGTTGTGCGGTCTGCCGGATGCAGTTTTGTAGGAGGTCGTGAGCGAGGGTGTGCTCAGATACTCGAATGCCTCGGGCCAGATCAGCCTCGAGCTTCTCCCAGTCGATCGGTTGCGGTTCGTCGGGTGGCGGGAGTTGATAATGCGTGGAATAAACCATTCGCTCACAGGCAAAAAGTTGCAATAAATGTGTGGGCCTGCTGATGAATACCTCGGAATGGTATTCCCAAAACCCAGTGGTGAACATCTCTTCAAAGGTTTGTTTGTAGCATGCCGGGAGGTATTTTATTCTACAGTGCCAGACATAACACACCCGGAGCGATGGCGTTGTGCTCATGTCATATACTAGATCAAAGTTACCATGCTCAAATCCCGGGGTGTTTACGTGCGGTGCCTTGACGCGTCGGAAGACTTTAAATATCATTTGCATCATGTCAAAAATTTTGACAGTCATATGCGCGGCGATATCATCCATATGCTTCAGGCGAGGGAGCCAGTGACGGATTGTGGCCATCATATAGCCAACAGTGGGCAACTCGGTAGGTGGCTTGAAGTAGGGGTAATTCAGCCAATCCTGACACTGCCTATTGTTTTGTACTTTGATAGCGAATGCAGTCCAGGAGCGGCGTCGTGGTACTGGTCCCCAGCAAGGATTATACTTTAGATGTAAAGGCGCTTTCACCCATGTGCTCATCATTTCTGGGTACTTCTGGAGGAGATCTTTGCGCCAATCAGGTTGATGGATCTCTCCTCTTTGCGCATTTGGTGGCAAGTCCGCCGGCTCGAACTGTGTAGCATGCGTGGGTTTCATGCCGGTTTCTTTCTCTATAGCTAGCTCATATTCAGCCATTAACATGAAGTATGGCTTATACTGCAGCTCATGCCCAGATATATAGCGTCGGGGGGCCAAATGAGCAAAGAAGGGGGATTGTAAGATTCTCTCTTCAATCATGGCCATGGCATGTAACTGTGCCTCTACTCTGGCCGAATATGTCGTTCCAAGTTCTTCGATCATTTTCATCCACGCGGGGGTAGGAAGTTCATAGGTCATTTGGCCTTCGGCCGTGACTTGTCCGCCTGGGATGGGTATTGGCTCGTATGCTTCTTCAAACGTTTCCTCCACCGGAATGGTTATGTTCTCGTCGTCGACTGGAATCTCCGGTGGGGAATGAGGCCGTGGTGGTGCTTCGTATACATCTATGCGTGATTGGAGAGTGGTTACCTGGGCCCGTAATGCGTTGAGTTCCTCTATGAGGTCAGGAGAGGGGTCCACAGGTTCTGGTACTTCTGCTGCCACTTGTACTTGTTGTGGTGCCGGTTCTCTGAGCTGTAGTAACTTGTGATCTTCTTTTAGCTTCTGATGCTCTTCGTTCATTCGATCATAGTCCTCTAGCAGTCGAACATGGTCATCTAGCAACATCCGCATCGATTCAGATGGGATTGCCTTGAATCTGCTTGGACTTAATGGTTGTTCAGGATGGTCCAATGCCGCTTCCAAATTTTCTCTATTCTCCTCTTGGAGTCTCTGGTTCTCCTCCTTGGCTGCGGCTAGGTGTCTCCTGAGTAGGCCCATATTCCTTGTCAGCGTCGCGTTTCTAATTGTTTGGGCTCGAAGCAGGTTGTCCAGATCAGCAGTGGCTTCTTTTGTTTTCTCTTCACTTTCTAGCTCTAGCTTATGATATGCCTCTCTTAGTTCTTGGTATCGCGTATTTAAAGAGGCATTCTCGATTGATAATGAATTAAGCTGCGACTGCAATTCATTTGTCATCCTCTGCAGCTGTTGATAGTTGTTGCCCAGAGATGCGAACTCATATCGTACTTGTGACATGCATGTGAACATTTGTTGAAGTGCAGTGTCTATGGTTGGCGATAGTAGTAATGGAGTGCTAAGTGAGGATGCAGTGGAAGTAGATGCAGCGGGAATGGGGAATGGGGTTGGGAAGGTGGATGCAGTGGTGATCGTGGAAAATTGTGACGTACCTAAATATGATGGTGCTGTGAGTGGAGTGGGTGCTGGTGCGGTGGGTGGTGAGATGTCCATGTCATTGGACGTGTCAAGTGCGGTGACTGTGAAAAGCGGTGTGTATGTGGGTGGTTGTGTAGGTGTGAAGACGGGATTTACAAATGTAGAGTAATTTACAGGGGGGATGGCTGGAGCAGCTTGGTGAAAAGGGGAAATAGGGGTTATAGTGGGTTGGGGAGGTGAAACGGGTGAGAAGGTTAGTGGGGTTAGAAAGGTGAAAGGGTGTCTTAAAGGTGGGGGAAAAGATGGGAAGGATGAAGGGATGAAGGGGTTAACATGTAGACGAGGTGGGGTGGGTGCGGGCATGGTGGCATGAATGGGCGGGGTAAAGGTTTGGGTTATGTTGCCGTGGACTGGTGTGGCTGTTGGAGGAGCAGGTGGGTGTGCAGGGGATACAGGATGGGTTGGGGAAACTTGAGGTGAGAGAGGAGTAGATGGTGTGGATGTTATTTCAAGGATAGTGGTAGTATGTACAACGGTAGTATGTGGTGGGGAGTCGACTAGGATGGCTTCTTCGGTGAAGGGTCTTTCCGGCCGTAGGCGTGCATCTTGCGCCTGGTGGGATGATTGAGCACCTACCGGAACTCGAATATATTCACCGGGCTTCGATAACAGGCGAACTCTGCGAGGGTTATATTGGGGGAGTGGCTTCCTTTGTAAATATCTCAGTGCTTCGACCGGGCCGATGGATTGGACCAGTTCTCTGAACCCTCTGATGTAAACTTCTTCAAACCCTCCGGAGATGAGTTCTTGTTCGATTATGGTCTGGCTCTCTTCTTCAGTCAATTTCTTCCGTGCCCAGACTTTCTCCATCGTACGATATAATTTCTTGATTGCCAGCGTGTAAGCTGCTGCTTCGAAAGTCTCCTCTTCGTGCGTGCTGGTGTCACCTTGTGCATCGGTTTGTTGACCTTGGCCCTCTGTCTGTCCTTGTTCTTGGGAATCATGCGTGCCCTGGGTGGCTTCGTCATCCCCTTCGTCGTCGTCGGTGGCTGTTCTTTCGTCATCAGAGCTCGACACAACTTGTCCCTGTGGCAGATCCCGCGGTGTGGTAGGGTAACTGGGGCGTTCATATTCTTGTGAGAACATCTGTGCCTCTGAAAACTGGAATTCATTTGAGAATGCATCAGGCATTTCAAAATCGAATGTTGTGTTTATTGGTTCTGCCTCCATGTGTGGTATTGGGAAAGAAAAGGCTTCCGCACCAATAGTGGTGGGAGCTTCTGCTGTCGTGGTGGTGGGTTCTATGGTTGTAGCTGCCTGAGGTGTAACGGTACTAGTAGTGCCCTCCGTGACCACTGGTCTAGACAACCTTATGCGAATAGGTTGCACTGTGGGAGCGGCTTCTGTCGGTGATTGTGCTGGAGAGGGTTGTGGTGATGGTGACTCTGGCACTTGAAGGCAAGGAATGGTGCCTCTCATGCGCTTACCTGCCTGTGTTCGACTGGGCTTCCTGGCTTTCTTCGTCGTTCCTTTGAATGCTTTCAGCTCTTCTCCTGTTAATGCACGTTCAATTGGCAAATCATAAGCCAAACACATATAAACAATTCTTGTCAGCGCACAACATCCATTAAGCACTTTCTTTTGTTCCCATCTGTGTTGTGCCAAATACATTTGATCAATGATCCAGCTCGCCAGATCAACAGTCTGAGGTCCGGTACACGCTAAGTACAATCCAAACCATATTCTTTTATGGGGCATGGTGAATCTGTCCTGAGCGAGGAATGCGAAGTGTTGCATGCATATCCGTAGCGGCTTTGACAGCTCAGGTGTAATTGCTGAGATCTCCTCCCACTTAGTGACATCCCCACGTTTCATAGGGTCTGGAATTAATCTTTCTCGATTTGTGGGCGTGTGGGTTCCATGAATTTTGATGGCCGCTCTGATTAAATCCTTCGAAAGATAAAACCTTTTGTAAGGTGGATCATCCACTAAAGAAGGCAAAATAAAAGTTCCTGGGATATCCTTATTCTCTGAGGCCAGCAAAGTAGTGATTAAATAATAACACCTGTAAAAGTCAGGTTTGGGCAGAGGATCACTGAAATACTCCGTGAAGCCGGCTCTGGCCCAAACGTGAGTTAAGTCCTGGGTGTTCTGTAAGCCTTCGAACTCTCTGGAGAAGAATTGGTATTTTCCCCAAGTGCGGTCATCAAACGTCAAATTAGATTCAAATATAAAATCCGCGTCCGCTAACGGTCCTGCAAGTCCCTGAAACCAGTGAGAGTTACGGTGTATCTTCTCTGTGTAGCCCATAGGTGGGTTATCGATCGGCATGGGCCCTGGAAATCCTTGGAATTCGGGCGGTGGAGCAGTAGGGTGGGATTCTGCTCGTAACACATTGAGGGGCACTGCAGCTACACTGGGGCCTGCTCCGGATGGTCCTTCGTCGGTTTGCATGATGACTGGTGCGCTAATGAGAAAGATCTGCTACAAAAGATTAACACATTAGCATGGAAATTAATTATGATCCCATTAAAGTGAGACCGCAATCCCTTTCCATAACTGATGTGTAACCCGTGTAGCCAAGTGCTGTGATGTGATGGATGCAATGCCTCTTGCAGCACTAGTGCAGGTCTCTAGACACCTACACGTTTCAGATCATGCATACATTTCTTGATGAGACGAGATTATGTGTGATGTGTGATGATGGTGGGTGAATTTATACAAGGTTTAAAGGTTAGTGATTTATTACAAGGTTGTATGTTAGTCGGGGGGGTAGTTTTGTCAGACATGGGGTTAGGGGGAGACGGTTGGACACGCTTCGGTATCCATTTCCTAAGAGTCTTTGGGTGGGTGGTGGGTTGCTGCTGAGGGGCAAAAGGTAGTATCGGGTGTGGTGGTATTAAGGGATGGAAAGATTTGTGAGGGGTATATATTACATGGCTTAAGGGTTGAGCTATGATACATGGTTTGGGTACCCAAATCTGTGTGGGCGTGGGTCTATGGGTAAGATATTTCTTGGCGATCCAAATTTGTCGAATGCTCGGACCTGTAGAAGAAGGTCGAGGGGATGGTGGATACTGATTCTGTTTCTGCCCTGCCTTTTGCTTGTCGATCTCTGCTTGGGTGGAGTTCTTCGGTGCTTTTTGTCCTTTTGGCACCCAGATTTGTCTGGTGCCGCTTCCCTTGGGTGGCCTAAACTGCTTTCCTTGTTGTGTCTTCTGATACTGCCGTCGGTCTGGGTTCCTTCGTTGTGGTTGACTCTGTTGTTGTTGAGGTTGAGAGGTCGGATGGACACTCTGCTTTGGAAAAGAAGGGAGATCCAACACTTGCGTGACCTGCCCATTAGGAAGTGATGCGTTCTTTAACTTTAATCTAGGCCAGTCCGCAACAAGTTTGGAAGGATGAGCACCGCAGGGTGTCGTGCTCATTTGATCGCTGATGCAACCCACCTGACCGCTGATTGTGTCCATCTGCCCTAGCGGATGGGTAGCTGCCTCTTCTAGTTTGCAGGAAGTCCCAGGGAAGATCTCCTGTCGTCCTTCTGATTGACAACTGTCCATAGCCAAGCCCGAGTGGGTTGGTGTAGACGTAACGTGACTGGTCTGACTAAAGATCTTCCGGTCTTTCGTCGCATGTGTTTCATAGGGTCTAGGGTTACAACCGTCAGGCGGAATGCCGTTAGGGAAGTCAAGCGGTATCGCTCGCTTCTGCTCTAAGGTTCCAATCTGTAAGAAGCCTTGTCTAAGATTTAGGTCCACTGAGTGATCGTATAGCCAATCTTGGCCAAGGATTAGGGGTTCTATCAGGTCGTCATCATGGCACACTAGTAGCTTCGCTGTCATGGTCAAATCCTTAATGAGGATAGGAAGGTCCACTTCACCCATGCAAGGGGTTTCCATGCCTCCTAGGCCTATGAGGTATGCCTCAATTGGCCGCATTTCTATTCCTGAATCCTTATAGTGGGACCATCTAATCGCACTAGTCGCAGCACCTGAGTCAATTAAAGCCCTGAGTTCTTGGCAAGGGTTGCCGTGCTCTAGCCTAACTGTAATGAATGGTCTCCTGTCCACTATGCTAGGATGAGTGGTTGACTTTACTTGACACATGGCCATGGGATATCTGGGTGATGTTTCCAGATGGTTATAATGTTCTCTCCCTAGTCCTTGTCTTCTTAACTTCATGCGCTTAATGCGTTCTATTGCTTCTGCCTGAGCTTCCGCTCGTATTCTATTTTCTTCCTCCTTACGCTTCTTTGCCAACGTGAGTCGTCTAAGCATATCCTCAGTAAGAGGTTCTTGATATAGCTTGACTCTACAGCCACTAATGTAATTAGGCATTATATCTCCTTCTAAGGTGGCTAACTGTACTGCTCCACTAGTGGAAAGTCTGTTAATGATCATAGGTCCATAACCTCGCTTTTCTAACTTCTGTGCGTGCTGTTTCAGCGTATACACTAGAACTAAATCTCCTTCTTTTAAACCTTTATCTTTCACATGTGCATCAAAATATGCTTTATGTCGCTTCTTCGCTGCGTATATTGCTGCTGCTCCCTTGAGCCTGGTTTCTCCTAATCGTTCCAAGTCCATTATTCTCGCTGATAATTCATGGCCGGTCCACTGATGTTCTTGTGCAACCTTAAGGGTAGGTATCAAGAAGTCCAAAGGAAGCACAACATTCTGACCAAAAACCATCTGAAAGGGAGTTGCATTGAGTACGGTCTTGTAGGCCACTCGATATGCCCAAACAGCGTGGTGTAGCTGTTTGTCCCAATCTGAACGTTTGTTGTTCACGAGTTTCGTCAGTACGTTACAAAGTATCTTGTTAGTGCTTTCAGCCTGACCATTGGCCTGAGGATGATATGGTGCAGATTTCTTGTGAATCACCATAAAATCCTGTAACAAATATTCAATGACTTGGTTTAGAAAGTGAGAGCCTCGATCGCTCACTAACTCTATAGGCAATCCATATCTTGTAAAGACATTTTCAAATAAGAATTTTGCAGTCGTGTGAGCATCATTCTTTTTTGTGGCTTTTGCCTCTACCCCTTTGGTTAGATAATCTGTGGCAACAATAATGTATTCCGCATGTGTACCTTTTGCAGGGGGGTTGATGGGTCCTACAAAGTCTATACCCCACTTAGAAAATGCACGTCCGCCCATCATGGGTTTCAATGGCATTTCATCTCTGCGAGTAGGAAACTGAGTTCTTTGGCACACATCACATCTCTTTACATAGGTATGAGCATCCATGTGAAGAGTGGGCCACCATAATCCTGCAAAGAGAATGGCTTTGACTATCCTATCGGGTCCAAAATGACCTCCTGCAACACCTTGGTGTGCAGTCTCTAGTATGCTAAGATATTCGCTCTCATGAACACATTGTCTTAGATATCCATCTCGTCCTCTTTTGTATAGGTTATCGCCAATAAGTGAATAGTCTTGAGCTTCCTGCTCTAGACTGCGTTGTCGAGCTAAAGTCATGCCTTGAGGGAATGTGTTCGTCCTCAAGTATGTCACTAAAGGTTCACTCCAGTCTGGTGTGAGAGACACGTGATATAGTGTAGCATGCTCTACTGGTGGTCTTTCACAACACACCTGGCATTCTTTGCATAACTTGTAGACATCTGCTTCCATCGTAGGCCAATATACTCCTAGTCTTTGCAGAGTCTGTAGTGTTCGATGTTTTGAATGATGTTGCTTTAGTGCACCTATGTGTGCTAATTGCAACCAATTCGCATGTTCTGATTCATCTACACAACAAGCAAGAATCTTTTGATTATCCTGTTTATATATGCTTCCTGCCATTATTTGATATTTCTGAGACTTGGTAATCTCTCCTTCTTTGATCTTTATCCTAGGATTCTTGGGTCCGTATGTCAGAATAGGGACTATAGGCTTAGCCCATTCCGGTGCTATCTCAAGGTTAAACAAGTATGCATCTGGTAATTCATCCGCGACTCCTTGAGGAGCTTCTCCTGAGGTTAATCTCGAAAGGTGGTCAGCTCTAAGATGTGTCTTTCCTTTCCTAACTACCACTTCAAAATCATACTCCATGAGTAATAGAAACCAATGTATCAATCGTCCTGTGTTACATGGTTTGTTGACTAAGTACAATAGGGCTTGATGATCTGTAAAGAACTTGAATTTGTTGGCCAACAAGTAGTGCCTAAACTTCTTTACCGCGTAGATCATCCCTAATCCTTCTCGTTCCGTCGTGGTGTAATTTCTTTCTGCTGCGTTCAATTGTCTGCTAGCGTAAGCTATGGGGAGATCTATGTTACCTTCCTTCGTGGGTTGTGCTAACACACATCCTATGGCGTAATTGGATGCATCCACATGTACATGGAATGGCTTACTCCAATCTGGGGTTGTCAATATAGGTGCTGAGCACAAGCGTCGTTTAAGTTCATTGAATGAATTTTCACATTCATCTGTCCACTCAAAATTGGTTGAAAGAGAGTACAAAGGCTTGGCTATGATTGCATACATGTGTATGAATCTCCTATAATAACCGCAATGGCCCATAAATGCTTGTACCTCTTTCACATTAGTTGGTCTAGGTAGATCCGCAATTACCTTCACCTTTTCCTCATCCGTGGAGATTCCATTTTTTGACACAATGTGTCCTAGAATTTTGCCTTGTCTGACCATGAAAACGCATTTTTCTGGGTTCAAACAAACCTGATATTCTCGACATTTGTCAAATATTTGTCTTAACTCTGGGATATGTGTCTGTCTTACATTTGAATGAGCACATAAGTCATCGACATAAACTTCCAAGCTCTTGCGTAAGAATTCCTTGAAAACATGACACATGAATCGCTGGAAAGTGGCGGGTGCATTTGTCAAGCCAAATGGCATTACACGAAATGCAAATATGCCCCATTCAGTGGCAAAAGCCGTCTTGTGCTGGTCTTCTGGAGCGATGGCTACTTGATTATAGCCTGAAAAACCATCAAGGAAGCTGTAAACTTCCTTGCCCGCAACTCTTTCCAGTAAGTGTTCCGTGATAGGAAGAGGATAACTATCTCTAATCGTTGCGGCATTAACTTTTTTAAGGTTAATACACACACGCAATTTTCCATTCTTCTTGGGCACAACCACAATGGGGGATACCCATTCGGTGTGCTCAATTTCGTAGATGAACCCTGCTTCTATCAAGCGATCTATCTCCTCTTTAATCTTCGCAACGAAGTTATCATTATACGTGTACGGTTTCTGTTTTGTCGGTTTTGCATCTGGAGTCATAGGGATTCTATGAGAACATATATCTGGATCTACTCCTTTCAAATCTTTGTAACTCCACGCAAAAACATCTCTATATTCGCGCAATAGGGCAACTAACTCTTCTTCTTCTTCAGTCGTCAAATCATGCCCTATGTATGTGCATTTTTCTTCTTCTCCTTCTATGGCAACTATTACTTTCTTGGTTTTCTCTCGGTTATCATATACTTGTCCATCATTCGCTTTTCTATTAGGCATTCGTACCATGATTCTTCTATCTTCAATTTCATATTTCTTGAAATTCTCGGGTACTTCAAACAAAGATTCTTCTTTTTCTGTCATGGTTTCTTTCTTCTTTCTTTTCTTGCCTTCACTCTTGGTAGTCACTTCAGTGGCTAACCTCACCTCATTCGTTATTTCCTCGTGTCTCTGAGTGTGAGTCTCTACTTCGTAGAAATATTCTTCCTCTGATGCAAAGGGTGGGTCCATAATAATTGATTCTAAATCAAAATCGCTTGCATCCTCAAATGCATCAGTGTCTGGTTCACACTCTTCTAAAATTGCATCGCACATGATTGGCTCTATCGTAAAAACTGAAATGTCATAGCCATCCTCGTCACAGTGGGGTGTCCATTGTTCTTCATTGATGGCTACATCCATGGTCGCTAGAATTTCTGCCCAACCATGGGGTTCAAACTCTTCGTCTGGAAATACTACAGGTGCATATGCTGGATCTTGAAGGGTTCGTGGATGTTGTTCTGCACCTAAGGTCCTTGTTTCTGATCATTCTTCCTCTTGTTTGGCTACTTTACACATCCATAAATGGGTATCCTCATGCAACCAAGAAGGATCTCATTCTAATGAGTGCACGGATTCCGTCTCTACTGGTGTCTTATGGATGGTATTCCATTGTATTGGGGGTACATCTCGATGTGAATAGTCTTTAAGATTGACTTTGGTAGTCACTCCTAAGTGTTGCAAGTACAAAGAATTAGTTCCCCAATCTTGTACAATTTGCAACTGACGCATGAATGGTCGTCCCAATATCATCTCATAAGCACGATTTTTCGCAAAGTCACAAATGGCAAAGGTATGCTCAAATTCTACACCACAAGTGGTGAGAGATATGCCTTCTAGTAAGCCTAATGGTTTTTCTATGTGTCCATCAGCCATTTGTAATTTCATCCTGGTGGGTCTGAGTGCTGGCTTACCCCAACGTTTCCACAAAGCGGTGGTAGCGATGGCTACTCCGGCTCCTGAATCTAAGATGGCTTTCGTGGTGTAGCCCTGATGGGTTATTGGAAGATATGTGTTACCTTCCTCTCCTTCGCTTACATCTCCAATCTTTTCCACGGGTATCTCTGGTACCTTATTATGTGATCCTATCTGAGAGGGTGTGGTAGCAAGCTCAGGGAATTGATTTGCTACGTGCTTCCACAATTCTGGTTTTACCTTTAACAATTCCTCCAGAGTGAGATTACACTGTACTTTCGTGTTCTTGATCACATCCGTGTTCCTAGGGATCACTGATTCTTCATTCCTCACTATTATCGTGGGTGCTCTCATACTAATAGACTTAGCTTCCCAAGGTCCTGTGAACTGAGGTAATTCTTGTAAAGAATTAGATTCAAATCCTGTGTGTTCACTCAGTTGTTCCACCTCTACATCATCATATATAGAGGGGATGTCTTGGGGAAATTGTTCCTGCAAGTCGTCTATTTCTTGAATAGGAGGATGGATTCCTTGTTCCTTTCTCCATTTCTCTTCTTGGATTTCCCTCAAAAATTCGTGTGAGTACCTATGTATGGAAGACAAATTGTCTTGACTTTCTGTATTTGGTACTTGAGACAGGGATGGTGCATTCCTTTCCTGTGTCTCTGGGACAATAGGGTTCCTATGCTGATCCTTTTTCTCTTTGCTTTCAATCAAGTATTATAGCCTCTCCATTAGTCCTTGAAAGTGTAATTCCGGTTTTGCCATGTTATTCCAATTAAGATATCTAGAGGCTTCGAACAAAGCTTGTGCTAACTCTACCATCTTCATGCAAAGTTTAGTTCTCTCAATTTCTAGATCAGCTCGAGGGTAGTTTTTACTCATTTCCGTTACTTGAGGTCCCTCTTTTAATCTTGCCTGATATGCACGAAACATCATGTCTAGGTCTTCTGGTATGGGTTCTGCTAAAACTGATACTGATTTCTGAGCTGGATTTTCTTGGTTTAATTCTTGTGAAGTCAATTCTTGGATTTTGGCTCTAGATTCCTTCAAACTTCCTTCCAACTCGCTTATCTTTTTACTCCATTTTCTCTTTATCCTTTCTCTAGAATCGTTCCAAGATTTTGTCTTTTTACTGCTAGATTCTGCAATTTCACTAGTTCCGGCTACTTTCTCATGATTAAGCTGTTGGTTTTGTAAGAGCACCTGGGCTCTGGTTATAGCTTGGATAGGCACGTATGTAGGGTTGGATCCATCTGCATTGTTTACAATACCTATCACATTGATCGGTGTTACGTTCGAAGCATTAACAGGGTTCTTAGGACAATCTTTAATTATATGCTCTTTGCCACAATCGGCACAAAAGCCTTGTATGTTATAGTACTGTGATTGCCTTGCTATTGGGGGATGTGGACAATCTTTAATGAAGTGATCTCCTTGGCACCTAAAGCATGGTCCTCTAGGGCCCTGTGGTCTCTGTTGTCTCAATTGGGGCCGTGGGTTTGGGTTTGCGTACATCACATTAGTATAATCTGGCTCCCAACTAGGTTCCATTGGTGGACTATCATAATGATATGTCTCCACATGTTCTGGTGACTCCGTGTAATAAGCGGGTGGACTAGTTACATGAGTAGAGTCAAAACTGTTTGAGTTCGGGTCACTTTCTGTGATCAAAGGTGAAGAAGGCACTAACGCCCTACTTAGGTTCTCTTCTGCAGCAGCGTATTTGACTGAGATGACATTCGCTGGTGGGGGTGGCTGCTGAGCTAAGACGGGTTGAGGTCTCTGTTGAGCCTAGTATGGGTAGTTCTGAGGAGGCCTATAGTAATAAGGCTGAGCATTGTATTGGCCTTGATACCTACCTGGCTGCTGGTATGTTTGCGGGTAGTTCTGTCTCACGGTTTGTTTGTTGTATGGGCAGTCCTGAGCCGTATGATTCGTGTATCTTCTCTCAATTGTACAATATTGGCCACTAGGGTTGGCTTGAGGTTGTGGTGCATTGGGACACACGTTTGCCAAATGATTTCCACCACAAGTGTAACAACGTACATTAGTTGGTAGCTTGGGCACCTGTTTACTAGAAACTCCTAGTTTTTGGGCCACTTTTTCTGCTAGGTCCTCTATCGAATTAGACAATTTTGTGGATGCTAGAGAAGAACAATCTGAGTCTTTATAGACCTTTGAGAGTTCTAATTCATCTCCTAGGTTATCCTCAATGTCTATACATATTCTTACACACTCCTCTAGCGTTCTGGGTTCCTTTAGGTACACATAAGAGCGTAGTTTAGAGCTCAACAAGCCATCTAGGAACAATGATACTTGTTTGGCTTGTGAGGGTAGCTCTTGCATTGGACATCGTTCGACATATTGTCTGAACCTTCGTCCTGCCAGTCTAACTGTTTCTTGAGGGGTCTGTTTAAAGCTATGAATCAACGAAGACGTGTCATGTCTAATCCCACTTTTAGAGAATTCAGTGATGAATGACTCTAAAAAGTGATGGATGTCTCTAAATTGCCTCTGTTGCAATGGTTGGAACCAAGTTAAAGCGGTATTCTTTAACGTTAGTCCAAATGCGTTGTATTGCGTGAACATGTCCTCGACTTGTTCTGCTCTTAGTACTTGCTTGAATTCTGCGACATGGTCATAGGGATCTCCTGTCCCATCAAAATAATTCTTCATGGATGTCACTAATTGAGTGGGTCTCAATACTCTTGCGTGTTCACGTGGCCTAGGTAGAGGAAAATCATCTCTACCACCTAGTATTCCATGATCTCTTTGTCTATCCGCTCTATTAGTGTCCGTGGTTGTTCTATCTCTCCCTATGGGGTGATTAAAGCTTACTTCCGGTCTCTCTTTATTTCCTTCTCTTTGATGTCCATGGGCTGAGGAGGTTCCTGCCCCTTGTTGACTTGTATTCATGTTCGTTCTAGATGGAGGGAATATCAATTCACCTCTCCATGTGTATGTGTTTTTAGCGCGCTCAGGCACCACAAAGACTCTTTCTGAAGTCTCATCCAGGTATACAACCTTTCCAGGTGTATCTGGGTCCTTGAATTCATAAATTGTAATGATGCCTATCTCACCAGGGTGTTCCTTTCTGTACCTCCAAAAGGCTTCATCTGTCTCTTTATTTACGAACAACTCGGTGCTCCTGTTATCTTGAGGGATCCATTCTCGGATGAGTATTCTTGTTAATACAGATTTCCCTCTAGGTGTTCTAGGTTCTTCTAACGGTTCTTTTCCTTGAAATTTCGCTTCCGTCTCTAATTGAATTGTGCCAAACTCATTAGTATCGTTTGGTTGCGTACTTAGGACGTACATGGTTCCTTCTTTGTCTATGTAAGCGTCTCTCTCAAATTTCACCACTGGTCTTTCCAATCCAATGGGTTGATCAGGGTTGTGCAGTTGCACCACTTGCCTTTGCAAACCATCCTCATAGATGCGAGCACCTAATCGGTTGGTTCGGAGAAACTCTAGTTGCGTTCTATAGGGTCCTTCTGGTTTTTCTAGGTATGCTACATGAGACCCTCCTTCTGGTCTGTCTGCGCTAAATGCCATTTCTGATTCGCTAGTCTCTGAGCTCTCGTAGGGGTAATTACTATTCAATTGCTGAGCCCACGATCGAGCGGTAGTTCTTACACTAGCCTCTGATGATCTAAGGCTTCGTCGGTCTGACTTACCTATATGTTTGCCCGATCTAAGGTTCATTAATTTCCTTCCTTGCTCACTCAATTACACACTTAGATCGTCAATGGTTCTTTGTTATTACTTTCTTGATTATTTTTGATTTTCTTTGGATTATTGTCTTAATATATGCGTCAGGAATTCGACTTTCCGTTATGATTTTGAGTTCTCGTTCCGTCAGACTTATGTTCTTTCCTTTAGGTTTTCGTCACACACCTTTATCTTTAGTCTTGAACTTGAAAGAATTAGGTATCTTGAACTTGAGGCGTTCCTATCGTCGTTAATCCACAATGCTAACGTTTAGCCTAAGCTAAGAATTGACTGAGGGGGTTGAGTAATCTTCCAACCTCGAGTCGGCTTTTCTGGTTGCGTTGATGCCCAAGAAGCCGTGCTTCCCAAGCTCTGCTGTCTTCACTGCCTTGCTTGCTTGCCTTTGATTGCCCTTGCTAGACCTGGAAAAATTCCAATATTAGACCAATTCACAGTTGGATGATCAAGCACTTGAGCATACACACCTTTTAAGTCCCTTCCCTTTTGCCCAAAATTTCAATACTTGCCCCCTGGCTTCCTAGTCCCAAACTAGGTGAACCTCAAAATAGCTTATCCAAAAGTAGTACTCGTCACGAGCTTTCTAACGAGCTATTAAGCTCAAAAAACGGACTTCGGATGAAAAAGTTACGAGCGTTCAGGCCCTGGGAGGTAAAAACTGACAATCAGGTTTTCCTTCAATTATGAGCTAAGGGGTCTCCTACGAGTCTAATGGTCCAAAAATTTCTCAAAAATACCCCCAAAATTGGTCAAAAAATGGAACCCTAAATTTGCGATGGGGGTGCACAATCGCGATGGTCTGGGACCGTCGCGATGGTCCAAGCGAACCGTCGCGATGGCGTGGGATTTGGACAATCGCGATGGCGCGAAAAGATGAACCGTCGCGATGGCCCGAAGTGAACGATCGCGATGGCGTGAGGTCAAACCGTCGCGATGGTCCGAAAAATGAACCGTCGCGATGGCCCGAAGAATGAACCGTCGCGATGGCCCGAAGTGATCGATCGCGATGGCGTGGAAATGGACCGTCGCGATGGTCCGAAAAATGAACCGTCGCGATGGCCCGAAGTGATCGATCGCGATGGCGTGGAAATGGACCGTCGCTATGGTCCGAAAAATGAACCGTCGCGATGGCGTGATCAGGCGGACAATCGTGATGGCGCGGTCAACGGTCAAAGGTGGACAATCGCGATGGTCCGGGGTGACCTGTCGCGATGGTCACAAGTGCGATGGCGTGAGCCTATCGCGATGGTCCGATTTTGGGCTGTCGCGATGGTCCGAAAAACGAACCGTCGCGATGGTCTATCGTGACACGTGGAACTGCCGTGGCGATGGCATGGGCCAATCGCGATGGTCCGGGGTCAGCTGAACAATCGCGATGGTCCAAGTGGACCGTCGCGATGGCTCAAGTGAACCGTCGCGATGGTCCGAGACCATCGCGATGGTCCGGCCGAGCCGTCCCGATGGCGTGAGCCTATCGCGATGGTGCGACACAATCGCGATGGTCTGAGCCAATCGCGATGGTCCACCAAAGTGATGATTTTTGAGATGCGCCTGTGGATTCGTGCAAGCGCAAGGGTCGCCTACCTCGTGGTCTGGTCGCCTACCAAGAATTCCGAAGGTTGCAGACCATCGCGATGGTCCGCCACACTCGGCAGATCTTTGACAGAGAGTGAATTTTTACCTTTTCCAAGCTTTCCTGATGCACTGGAGCTCTGTACCTGCAAGAAAACTCAAGAAAACACAAGCACACACAAGCACAAAAGTTCTCTCTCGCTCTCTCGCATGCACAAATGAGGGGAAATGAGGTGAATGGGTGGATATGTTGAATTTTTTGATTTTCTTGGAGATGAAGATGATGATGCGATGATGAAGATGGAGTGTGGGGAAGGTGAAAAACACTAAAAACTAAGTAAAAAAAACAACAAAAACTGAAATTTTTACCTTCCAACGCCACTTCTTGCTATACTCTTACCATCACACATTCGTCCTAGACTCGATCCCCGGCAACGGCGCCAAATTTGGTGTTGCTCTAGCACAATGGTGAGAACCACGTTAAGAAGCTTCACCTCCTTAATGTCAATCCGCGGAAGAGGTAGGAGTGATATGAAGATCGTGAACGTGAGATGATGTGAGAGTGAAGGTGAGAAGCATAAAGATGCACACACACATACACACACACAATGAAGAGACAAGCAAGACACAATGGAAGGTGGGAAATTAGCTCTATTGCTCAAGAACACTCGTACAAGCTCAAAATAGCTCTAAGCTCACACTAGCCAACATGAACCAACCTCAAAAATGAGCTCTCTAGCTCTTTTTATAGTTTCTAGACTAGTTTTGACCGGTTTCACATCTAGTGACCGGCCTAGTTAAAAAGTAGGTCCTAAAGGCTATTTGGAAGGGTAAACGATGTCTAAAAATAACGAAAATTGGTACGAGCATTCTACCTAAGCTCCTCAAGCTCGAGGACTCCTCGGCTTGCACAAAATGGAACTATGGATTACAAAATGGGGTTTTGTCTATATTACATATGTTACAAGAGTGATGAAAGTCACTGTTGGATGTTTGAAGAAGTAATAAAAACATAATTGTTTTGAAAAAATGATCCGACTGGCTCCCTACTCCGTCTTTACATGCTTCCATGTCGTCTGTGCCTCTGACTGTGCCTCTGACTGCTTCCAACAATATGTATATGTATATGTATATGTATATGTATATGTATATGTATATGTATATGTGTATGTATATGTGTATGTATATGTGTATGTATATGTATATGTGTATGTATATGTGTATGTATATGTATGTATATGTATATGTATATGTATATGTATATGTATATGTATATGTATATGTATATGTATATGTATATGTATATGTATATGTATATGTATATGTATATGTATATGTATATGTATATGTATATGTATGTGTATATGTATGTGTATATGTATATGTATATGTATATGTATATGTATATGTATATGTATGTGTATATGTATGTGTATATGTATATGTATATGTATATGTATATGTATATGTATATGTATATGTATATGTATGTGTATATGTATATGTATATTTATATGTATATGTGTATGTATATGTATATGTATATGTATATGTTGTTGGAGTTTATTGATCTCCAAAGTACAGCTAGAAGTAGGTGAAACCCAACAGGACCTAGTTGACTTTTTCACAAACTTGTATGCACATACCAGTTTTCTTGCAGAGCAAACTGCTCTTTATTCACTTAGAATTTTCCAAAACTGTTTTACGCACATAAACTAGACTCTAAGAGCTTTCCAACAAGCTATAGAACACCTCAAACGGATAAATACACAATGAGCTATGACCTCTGCAATATGCAGCTTTAATGGAGACCTTGAAACAAAGATGAACCGGAGGACACACATCACTTGCAGAGACTACTGCTCTTAACTCACAAAATGTTGACCAATGTCCTTGTATCTTTCTTTATGTTATTCAACTCATTTTTGAGTTGAATCTTCTTTGCTCGTGTACTTGTAGCATACAACCTTTCCAATGCAAGCCAAACATCTCTACTTGTGTCTAGATCTTGTATGTGTCCTACCATTGAATCTTGAATATTTTGTGATAAAATGAATATAACCCTTTTGTCTCTCTCATTCCAAAGCCTAAATTCCCTCAATTGGTGCTGATTTGGGTCCTCTGGTAATGTGGGTTTGATATTCGTGCCATCAATCAGACCATACAAGCCTCTACCTTGCAAGTATGCTGTGATTCTAAACTTCCATGCTTGATAATTGGTCTTATCAAGCTTCTCTATTTGTGCATGTTGGTCTCCCATAATACAAATGCTAAGCTTCCTCCTTTAAGCCTTCTTTCCAATGTGTGTGATGAGAAGAAATATAATATTTACCTTGTAAATGAGGTATGTGCACCTTTCTTTGCTTGGATGTTGCTTGAGATGCCTCCTTGCGATCTTCTTCTACCTGTGTGTAGTGTTGATGATGAACTGCTTCTTTGATAGCTTCGAATTCTTCATCAAGGTATGATAAACTTCTCCAAGCCTTCAAATACTTGCTCTGATACCAATGTTGGAGTTTATTGATCTCCAAAGTACAGCTAGAAGTAGGTGAAACCCAACAGGACCTAGTTGCCTTTTTCACAAACTTGTATGCACAGACCAGTTTTCTTACAGATCAAATTGCTCTTTACTCACTTAGAATTTTCTAAAACTGTTTCACATACATAAACTAGACTCTAAGAGCTTTCCAACAAGATTTATAACACCTCAAACGGATAAATACACAATGAGTTATGACCTTTGCAATATGCAGCTTTAAAGAGATAAATTTGTAGTTGATGAAGATGAAGTGGTGCTTCAAAAACATTGCACTACACCTGCCAAATGAACTTTAGAGATATGTGGTGGGCTTTAGCTTGCCAAAGGATGTATTAGACATCCTATGTACCTTGGAAGATCACTCCCAAAAAGATGAATCAAAATAGATAAGTTGAAGTAGATTTAAAAGCCAAAAACTTCCTATTTATGTTCATAGACCTGTCCAAAGTTTTGAACAATTCTTTGGCCACAGCAGTAATTGACTTGATTCCTTTTGGGGAACTCTTATTAGCTTAATAAGCTAACAATCAAGAGTTATCCCATCAAAAATGATGGACTACACAAGGAGAAAAGAACTAAGCGAGTCATAGGACCATCTCAATTTTCACGGGCTGTAGCAGTGCTCAGACCCATGAGCAGAAAAATGGCAATATCTCACGATTCAAGAATCCAATGCTTATGAAATTTTGTATGAATATATAAGATAGTATACAGATTCTAACAAGCTTTGAATCATGGAAAATGGGGAAGTTAACATTGACAAAACAGATATGAGAAAATGACTATTCTAAGAGAGTGCTGAGAGAGAAGTAGAAAATGAAATGATACAATCCACTTCAAATGAACATAGCTGATGACTAAAACATCCAACTACAATGAAAATCTGCGAATATATAGTAGACTTAGAGACCTAACTTAAACAAGTTGAATCATTATAAATGATGCACCAAGCTTAGAGAAATCATCTCTGCAATTTGATTGAGTAAACTGAGAGATATGGCAGTACACTTCACAAGAGCATGAAAATATGAACTCAAATGATCAGGAAAATGGAAGTATATTGATTGTAAATTACAATGGACTTACTAATACATATGTGTGTCTTGAAACAACACCTTGATATGGCATAAAGCTCAGCTCATGGAGGTCTTTAGAAATGCGACTAGAAGGCCATGTATTTATAGTGATCTTTGGACCCAATATTTGAATTTAAATCTTCCTATAATCACTCTCCAAACTTTTTAGTGTTTGTTTTGAGTCTCCAAGTACCTTAAATCACAAATTTGTGGCTTCTTTTCCCTTTTTTCATCAATTGGAATCAACCATTTTAGATTCCTTTTACTTTTACATCAAGTAAAGGCTCAAAGATTTACAAGGGATAGTTCAAGCCAATACTTAGGCTTGTCATAGACTTGCTCCAATAGATATTCTGTAGATTCATGTTTGTGTTGTTGTTTCTGTTGCACCTATTGCAGAGAAAAATCATTGGGATAGCAAAGATGATCAAGCACATGCATGGATAGCTTTGTCTATCAAACTTGCCATTATTCCTCACATTTGCTCTTAAAAAACAGCTAAGGATGCTTGGGATACACTTAGCACATTGTACCAAGCTAGGAATGAGGCTCGTGTTGCTTACCTCTGAAAACAATTGGAGAGTAAGCACATGAATGAAGGTGATTCTATGGATAGTCTTCTCATAAAGATCAAGGATTTGAAAGAACAGTTGATTTCTACTGAAAGGTTATACTTGATATCTCACTTGTGCATACCGTTCTGAATGTTCTTCCTGATTTATATCAAATTTTTGCCTCTACTCTTTGTTTGATGATGAAAGGCAGTCCAAATGCCTTTTCATTTGAGGAGTTAGTTTGTGTTCTGTTGTAGGAAGATCAGTTTGGGCAGAACATGCCTATTATGCATGTTGCAGATCAAGCTAGTCAAAAGGGTAAAGGTAAATGGAGCTCATCTACTAGCAAGCAAAAATCTACAAATGCTACACATTCGAAGAAGGAAGTTAAAGATGAGAAGAAATAAAAAAAGCAAAAAAAATTTTACAAGTATTTTAAAGGAAATTACCATATCATAAAGAACTATCCAAAACTGGCTGCTAAAGAGGTAAAGAAGAAAGAGGCCAGAATGGTTGTTGCAACGGCCTCTACAGTGAAAATAGAGTCTGCTAATCTTGTGTAGGAAGAAGAATGGTCAATTTCTATTGTTTGCTGTTTTGACTCATCTTCTCATGAGCAGTGCATGTCTCCAGTAGACTCAGATGTGTGGTACTTTGATAGTGGGGTGACCAAACATATTACCTCACAGCATAGTTTCTTCTCTTCACTCGAGCCTGCCCCTACAAGAAATACTATTACATGTGCCAACAACTCCTTCTATCCTGTTATGGGAGTTGATAAGATCATTTTGACTACTACTGATGGTAGTTCTTTCACTTTGTTAGATGCCTTGTTTGTGCCAAGGATCAAGAAAAATCTGTTATCAGTTTCTGTTGGAGTTAGACGTCTGCGAAAGCACGTGAAAAGCACAAGGAAGAAGAAGAAGCTTGGAGCACAACACACAAGACTGAATGTATTACTAGAGAATGTACAAAGATAAGTAGCCCATTAGGGCAATAGGCATATATACAAGCGGGGGGAAAAAAACCTCCTAAAGAGGGAAAAAAGTGCCCCGGCGGTCCTAGAGTGTTCACACACATCACTACCTAAATATATCAACAAATCCCCCCTGGGAGTGATGCGGTGAACAAGGAGCTGGCACTCATGTATAAGGAAGTGCCAAGCTATGTGGAAATCACTCCACAAAAGGAAGTAAGCCCAAAGCTTTGCGGAAAGCTTCAAACTTCTCCCTAGGCAGAGCCTTCGTGAAAAGGTCTGCAATGTTCTCCTGCGTGGGCACATATGCCAAGCTGATCTCCCTAGCAGAGAACCTCTCCCTGAGATAGTGATAATGCACCTCAATGTGCTTAGTGCGAGCATGGAACACAGGGTTCCTCGCAACTGCCAATGCGCTCTGACTGTCAGTGAAGATGGTGGTGGCAGAAGACTGGCCAACACCCAAATCAGCCATAAGGCGTCTGAGCCACACACACTCAACAGTCGCTGTGAAAGCTTCCCTATACTCAGCCTCACAACTAGAAGTGGCCACAGTAGGCTGCTTCTTGCTCAACCAAGATATACATGAGCTACCAAGCATGAAGCAAAAACCACTGGTGGACACACGAGTGTCATAGCAACCAGCCCAATTTGAGTCAGAAAAAGCATGCAAATCTGGCGGTAGTGATCCCCCCTTGGGATAAAACAACCCAAGTAGCCGAGTACCACTCAAGTAGCGAAAGATGCGCTCAACCGCTTTCCAATGCGTGACTCCTGGGCAATGCATAAACCTGCTTATCTGTGAGACAGCAAACTGAATATCTGGCCGATTAATGCATAAGTAAATCAAGCATCCAACAGCCTGTTGATAGAGAACAGCATCAAATGCATCTCCAGCATCATGAAGACTCAATCGTAAACCTGTCTCCACAGGAGTGGCAATAGGCTTATAGTCTTCAAGGCCAAAACGCTACAATAATGTGTCAATATATTTCGTTTGACACAAAGCCATTCCACCATCAACTTGCATAAACTGAATGCCCAAATAGTGATGCAAATGCCCCAAATCAGACATCTTAAATGAGGCATGCAAATCAGCCTTGAAATTAGCAATATGCTTCTCAATAGGTCCAGTGAGCAGCATGTCATCAACATAGACAACAATGATCAGAAGCACATCATTAGCACGCTTAACATATAAGGTGCTTTCAGTTGGACTGTTCTCAAAACCATGTGCAATCAGATAGGCATGTATCTTCTCATACCAAGCACATGGTGCTTGCTTTAAACCATATAATGCTTTCTTTAACCTGCACACCTGGTTTTCATGCCCTTTCTGCACAAAGCCATGGGGCTGAAAAACATACACTTCTTCATGCAAGTCACCATTCATAAATGTTGTTTTAATGTCCAACTGATGTACATTCCAACCATGATGGGCTGCAAGTGCACAAATGCTCCGAACAGTAGTCATATGGCATGTAGGTGCAAAGGTCTCATCAAAATCAATGCCTCTTTCCTGTGCATAACCCTTTGCAACAAGCCTAGTCTTATACCTGTCAACTGTACCATCAGGTTTACGCTTCAGCTTGTATACCCACTTAGTGCCAATGGCCTTCTTGCCAGGAGGCAAGTCACATAAAGACCATTTCTTCATTATAGCATCATATTCAGATTGCATGGCAGCCATCCAATTTTCTGAATTCTGTGCTTCATCAAAGGAAACAGGCTCATTCTCATCACAGAGACTAGACACAGCCATAGCATAGCAATCTGATGCAAAGGAGGCACTATGAGAGCCTGAACGAGTACGATATGACAAAGGTGCATCTAATTTGTTGTCACGCAAAGTCTGCACCAGCCATTTTGGCATTGTTTTTGCCTGTTCAATATTAGCTCTCTCATCAACAAGTGCATCATGTAAATCTGCATCAGAAATAGAATGATCTGCATCATCATATGAAACCTGCAAAGGTTGAGAAGTTGCCTCATTAGGACTAGCACTAGACCGTCCACCTGTAAAAAGAGGCATCAATGTATCATACATGTCTTTGGAGCTAACAGATGTCTCCTTAGTACATGAAAGCAATGGCTGAATAGCATCTTCCACAAAGACAACATCACGGCTAACCAAAATGCGTTTAGTCTGTGGATGATACAGACGATAGCCTTTACTTTCAGAACTGTACCCAACAAAAATACATTTTACTGCCTTATCATCCAATTTTCTGCGATGTTGTTCAGGCACTAATGCATATGCCAAACAACCAAAAACACGTAGATGAGCAACAGATGGCTTGCGGTCATGCCAAGCCTCATATGGAGTGATAGACTGCAGTGCTTTAGTGGGACACCTGTTCAGTACATATGCTGCACACATGACAGCCTGAAGCCAAAAACTATGTGGTAAAGCCTGACTTTTGACCATGCACCTCGCCATCTCCATGAGTGACCTGTTCTTTCGTTCAGCAACTCCATTTTGTTGAGGTGTATACGACACTGTACATTGGTGTTTTATCCCACGTTCAGCCAGAAATGCATTAAAATCTGAAGACATATATTCCCCCCCTCGATCAGAACGGAGGGTGCCCATTTTACATGCTGACAGATTTTCAGCCAAAACCAAAAACTGTTTGAAGCACACGAACACTTCGGACTTTGCTTTGAGTGGATATACCCATGCATGCCTGCAAAAATCATCAATGAAAGTCACGAAGTAAAGGTAATTTCCAAAAGAGGGTGTCTGCATAGGACCATAGACATCACTATGTACAAGCTGCAATTTCTGTGTAGCCCGAACTGAACCATCTTTTGGAAAGGAAGAATGCTGCATTTTGCCCAAAATACAGCCTTCACAAACATGTTTTCCAGGTGCCTCAAGTTTGGGCAAAGAGGACACCATTTCATATTTCTACAGGCATAGCAAACTCGCAAAATTCAGATGACCAAAGCGTGCATGCCAAAGCTTTGCATGTGACATAGCCTGAGAATCATGAACTGCACATGCCAAATCATTCACAGATCTTTCATAGTCTATGAGCTTATACAGCCCACGACATAAAATGCCAGAAGCAATAATCACATCGCCATTTGACAGATCATGAACTGTACACCTGTCATCAACAAATTTCACAACCAAGCCAATCTTGGCTAATGCAGAAACTGATAACAGGTTCTTTTTGATCCCTGGCACAAATAGAGCATCTGACAAAGTGAAAGAACTACCATCAGCAGTAGTCAAAATGATCTTACCAACTCCCATAACAGGATAAGAGGAGTTTTTGGCGCATGTAACAGTATTCCCTGTAGGGGCAGGCTCGAGTGAAGAGAAGAAACTGCGTTGCGAGGTAATATGTTTGGTCGCCCCACTATCAAAATACCAAACATCTGAGTCTACTGCAGACATGCACTGATCATGAGAAGATGGGTCAAAACTACAAACAGTAGTAAACGCCCATTCTTCTTCCTGCACAAGATTTGCAGACTCTGTTTTTGGTGTAGAGGCCTCTGCAACAACCATTCCAGCCTCTTTCTTCTTTGCCTCTTAGCAGCCAGTTTTGGACAGTTCTTTATGATATGATCGTTTCCTTTACAGTACTTGCAAAACAATTTCTGCTTTTCTGATTTCTTCTCATCTTTATCTTGGTTCTTCGATTGTGCAGCATTTGCAGATTTCTGCTTACTAGTAGAAGAGCCCCATTTTCCTTTGCCCTTCTGACTAGCTAGGAAAGCTTGATCTGCAACTTGCATAATGGACCTATTCTGCCTGGACTGATCTTCCTGCAACAGAACAGAGACTAACTCCTCAAATGATAAGGCATTCAGATTGCCTTTCATCATCAACCGAAGAGTAGAAGCAAAACTCTGATATGAGTCAGGAAGACCATTCAGAATTGTCTGCACAAGTGAGCTATCAGGTATAACCTCATTAGCAGAAATCAAATGTTCCTTCAAATCTTTGATCTTCGTTAGGAAACTGTCCATAGAATCACCTTCATTCATGTGCTCACTCTCCAACTGTTTTCGGAGGTAAGCAACACGAGCCTCATTCCTAGCTTGGTATAATGTGGTAAGTGTATCCCAAGCATCCTTTGCTGTTCTGCAAGAGCGAATGTGAGGAATAATGGCACGTTTGACAGACAAAGCTATCAATGCATGTGCCTGGGCATCTCTGCCATCCCAGCGAATCTTCTCTGCAGTAGGTGCAACAGAAACAGCAGCACGAATAGGAATCTGCACAATATCATCTTCGACACCATCTTCATCAGCTCCAGCACCTCCAACACCTGTATTTGCAGTATGTGTAGTTGCAGGTGTAACAGGACGTCTTTCAACACCCTGCACAATGTTCCATAGTCCTTTTGCAACCAATACATGTCGCATCATATAAGCCCATAATGGGTAGTTGGTACCATCCAACTTATCCTCAACAGCCAACATACGGAATACATCACTGCTTTCAGCCATGGCCGGTGACTAAAATACCTTGATGCAGAAAATTGACTGTATCTCAAAAAGTTGAACGGAACTGCCCAGACGAGTTCTGCTAGACCTGTAGTAGACTTCGAGACGCTTAAACTGGCGAACAAAAACTGATATATACCTTTGGCACAAAATGACAAAATAGCCTGCACAAGCGCTATGATAGTGTGTTCGGAGGCCGAAACGAGCTCAGATCGCGATTTCGGCACCACAGAACGAAGCTGTTTTGATCTCGAAAACACGCTGAGTATGCTCACCAAAATTCGTGCGGTTCTGAGATTGCAAACGGAGGAGTGTCGACGGCGCCCTAGATGAAGCGACAACCTCCTCTGATACCAATTGTTGGAGTTAGACGTCTGCGAAAGCACGCGAACAACACAAGGAAGAAGAAGAAGCTTGGAGCACAACACACAAGACTGAATGTATTACTAGAGAATGTACAAAGATAAGTAGCCCATTAGGGCAATAGGCGTATATACAAGCCGGGGGAAAAAAACCTCCTAAAGAGGGAAAAAAGTGCCCCGGCGGTCCTAGAGTGTTCATACACATCACTACCTAAATATATCAACAGTTTCTGCATTAGCCAAGGTTGGCATGGTTGTGAAATTTGTTCATGATAGATGTACAATTCATGATCTTTCAAATGGCGAGGTCATTATTGCTTTGGGAATTTTATGACATGGGTTGTATAAGCTCATAGACTATGAAACATCAGTGAATGATTCGACATGTGCAATACATGATTCTCAGGCTAGGTGTTGCTCTAGCACAATGGAGAGATCCACGTTAAGAAGCTCCACCTCCTTAATTGTCAATCCGTGGAAGAGATAGGAGTGATATGAAGATCGTGAATGTGAGATGAAGTGAGAGTGAAGGTGAGAAGCACAAAGATGCACACACACATATACACACACAACGAAGAGACAAGCAAGACACAATGGAAGATGAGAAATCAACTCTATTGCTCAAGAACACTATTACAAGCTCAAGATAGCTCTAGGCTCTTCTCTACTCAAACAAGCTAACCCCCAAAAATGAGCTCTCTAGCTCTATTTATAGTTTCTAGACTAGTTTTGACGGGTTTCACATCTAGTGACCGGCATAGTTAAAAAATAGGTCCTAGATGCTATTTGGAAGGGTAAACGATGTCTAAAAATAACCAAAATTTGTATGCGCATTCTACCTAAGCTTCTCAAGCTCGAGGACTCCTCGGCTTGCACAAAATGGAGCTATGGATTACAAAATGGGGTTTTCTATGTTACATATGTTACAATTAGTGATAAAAATCACTGTTGAGTGTTTTGAGAATTGATTAAAAACATATTTGTTTGAAAAACTTGATCCGACTGGCTCCCTACTCCGTCTTTACATACTTCCGCATCGTCTGTGCCTCTGACTGCTTCCAACACCCCCCTCCCTCTCGCTTCTGTCGTCCCTCATAGAACCTTGTTGCGAGGTCTGCCAGATATAGTTCTATAGGAGGTCTTGAGCGAGGGTGTGCTCGGAGATACGAATGCCTCGGGCCAGATTGGCCTCGAGTTTCTCCCAGTCTATTGGTTGCGGTTCTTCTGGTGGCGGGAGTTGATAGTGTGTGGAATAGACCATTCGTTCACAGGCAAATAATTGCAATAAGTGTGTAGGCCTACTTATGAATACCTCAGAATGGTATTCCCAGAAGCCGATTGTGAACATCTCTTCGAAAGTCTGCTTCTAGCACGCCGGTAGATACTTTATTCTGCAATGCCAGGCATAACACACCCGTAGCGATGGCGTTGTACTCATATCATAGACTAGATCGAAATTGCCATGCTCAAAGCCCGGGGTGTTTACTTGAGGTGCCTTGACGCGTCGGAAGACTTTAAAAACCATTTGCATCATGTCAAAGATTTTGACAGTCATGTGCGTTGCTATATCGTCCATATGCTTTAATCTAGGGAGCCAGTGGCGGATTGTAGCCATCATGTAGCCCACTGTTGGTAACTCCGTGGGTGGCTTGAAATAGGGGTAATTTAACCAATCCTGGCACTGCCTATTATTTTGTACCTTGATAGCCAATGCTGTCCAGGATCGGTGACGTGGTACTGGTCCCCAGCACGGGTTATATTTTAAGTGCAAAGGCGCTTTTACCCATGTGCTCATCATCTCAGGATATTCTTGTAATAAGTTCTTCCGCCAATTTGGTTGAAATATCACTCCCCGCTGCGCATCCATTGGCAAATCTTCTGGTTCGAATTGAGTTGCGTGGGAGGGCTTCTTGCGTGTTTCTTTCTTGATGGCTAGCTGATACTCGGCCATTAACATAAAGTACGGCTTGTACTGGAGCTCATGCCCTGATATGTATCTACGGGGGGCCAAATGAGCAAAATATGGAGACTGTAAGATTCGTTCTTCTATCATAGCCATGGCCTGCAACTGCGCCTCTACTTTGGCTGAGTGGGTCGTTCTAATTTCTTCGATTGTCTTCATCCATGCGGGAGTCGGAAGTTCATAGGTCGTCTGGCCTTCATCTGTGACGCATCCGCCTGGGATGGGTTGTGGCTCGTATGCCTCTTCAAATGTTTCCTCCACCGGAATGGTTACAGTTTCCTCATCAGCTGGTAGCTCTGGTGGGGAGTCTGGCCTTGGTGGTTGTTGGCATACATGTCAGATGAAGAGCATACTAGCACAAAGGAGCAATCATGCACAATATGGCAACAAGGCCTAATCATTTTTTCCAAGAACTATTCACAACTCAAGTGGCTTTAATCACTACACAAACATTGTAAATTCTGTTTTTGATAGAACAGACTCCATTTTGTTCAAGCCGAGGAGTCCTCAAGCTTGAGGAGTATTAGAACTAGCTCCATATCATTTTTCATAATTTTTAGACTCCGTTTGAGCCCTCAAATAGGCTCGAGAACCTAATTTTTAACTAGGCCGGACACTAGGTCTGGACAAGGCCAAAGCTAGTGAGAAAACTATAAAAAGAGCTAGAGAGCTCATTTTTGGGGGGTAGATTGTTTGTGAATGAAGCTTATGTAAAAGACTTTTTGACTAATGCAAAGAACTCCATTGTTCCTCTCCTTGTTCTTGCCTTGTGTGCGCGTGTGTGTATGTGTGTGCATGTATGTGTGCTTCTCACTCACACACTTGTGCCTTCACTTGCTCATAGTCTTCATACTAGTCCTCAAGTCTCCACGGATTGACAATTATGAGGTGGATCTTCTCACGTTGGTACTCACCATTGTGCTAGAGTGACACCAAATTTGGCGCCGTTGCCAGGGAGAGAGCTTCGAGGACGAGCGTGTGATGGTAAGACGTAGAGTTGAGACATTGGAGTTATAGGTAATTTACTTTCTTCCTCTATCTTTCTTCATTTTTTCTTGTTTTGGCATCACCATCATCACCATCATCATCCTCATCACCTCCCACCTCCATCTCCATCTCCACAAAAATTTCAGTTTTTTGGTCATATTCCACTCCCCACCTCATTTTCCTCATTCCATTTGTGAGAGAGAGCGAGAGAGAGCTTGCATGCTATCAGTTTTTGTGTGTTTTTTGAGCTTTTGCTGCAGGAAATAGCGGTACCACCATCTCCAGCAGCTTGCGCAGGTACGACAGACTCTGCACAGTTCCCGGGACGACGATCTCTATCTATCGCGACAGACAAAAAAAGTTAACATTTTTTGAATGCATGTTTGGCATGATAACCTACACAATGAGAGCACTCCAAATCACTAAAAAGTTCTAAAAGATTTGCGTTTTTTCAGTCTATCGTGACAGACACCGTCTATCGCGACAGACACCATCTATCGCGACAGACACCGTCTATCGCGACAGACAGAACCCCACGATAGAGGCCGTCTATCACGACAGACACCCGTCTATCGGGACAGACCAAAATCCACGACAGACTCAGTCTATCGCGACAGACACTGTCTATCGCGACAAACCAAAAACACGACAGACGATAGACCCCGTCTATCGTGACAGACACCCGTCTATCACGATAGACAGAGACCCACGATAGACACTGTCTATCGCGACAGACACCGTCTATCGCGACAGACCACTCTATCGCGACAGACACCCGTCTATCGTGACAGACCACTCTATCGCGACAGACACCGTCTATCGCGACAGACACCCGTCTATCGTGACAGATAGAGACCCACGATAGACACCGTCTATCGCGACAGACACCGTCTATCGCGACAGACCACTCTATCGCGATAGACACCCGTCTATCGCGACAGACCACTCTATCGCGACAGACACCGTCTATCGCGATAGACCGCTCTATCGCGACAGACACCGTCTATCGCGACAGACAACCCCACGCGACAATTAGTGTCTATCGCGACAGACACCGTCTATCGCGATAGATAGACATTTTCGGCAAAAAAATAAAGGGGTAACTTCTGGGAAATTTAGGCTAAAATTGGGCATAATTGCATACTCAAATACTCATACACTTACAAAGACCTTAGAAAAATGCACTAAACCCCTGAAAGGTTCTGTTTGTCTGTTTAACCCCCTAAACCCTGAACGGTCATAACTTTTTCATACGAAATTCATTTTTTGAGCTCTAGGGCTTGTCAGAAAGCTCATGGGGTGGGGACACACTGAGGAGTGGGGACACCAAGAGAGCTCTAGAGGAAATTTTTTGGCAATACAAAAGGGGGAACAAGGGTCATTAAAAGTGTCTGATTTGAATTGTCTGTCAATAGAAGATAAATACTTGAGCTAAACTTGGAACTTTTACAGGATCATCGAGAGCTCTTAGAGAAAATCAAAGTAAGTGCCAGTGCGAACAAGCTTGGGGACGTGCTTCCTAGGCAGACAAGCATAGCAAGGAGAAGCGACTTGAGGTTGGAACATCTCTTAACCCCCTCAGTCCATTCTTAGCTTAGGCTAAGTGCGAGTAGTTGGCATGATTGACTAGGGGTACGATAGGAATACTCAAGTTCTAAGAAACTCTAACTTCTCAAGTCCAAGAATAGGTTAAGTTGCAGTCAAGGGACAACATAAAGGAAAAGAACATAAACTAAGTGGACGAAGAACATCAAGTACGACACATTCATGTATTCCTGACGACACACAATTAAAAACAAGAAAACACATACAAAGGAACTCAAAAGGAACAAGTGATTGATATCAAAGAATCAGCAACGTGGTTGTACGAGGATCATAGAGTTAATTGGAAGGGCATATGAACCTTAGATCAGGAAGACACCTAGGTAGAGACCGTCAAAGTGTTAGATCCTCTGAGGCAAGTGTCAACCATACAGCCAGATCTTGGGCTCAGCAGTTGAGTGACTACCCTTACGCTCTAGACTCAGAAACTAGTGACTCTGAGATGTCTTACAACATGGAAAGACCTGTAGGTAGCTCAGGAGTGGCCTACCTAGAAAGACCAGAAGGTCCTTACAAGACTCAATTGGAATACATCCAGACCAACCGCCTAGGTGCACGCGTCTATGAGGATGGTCTGCGAAGATCTGTTGTCCTAATTAAAAATCCTAATCAGCCCATTGGACTAGAGCACCCAGTAGTCAAGTTCGAAAATGGTTCCTACATTGATAAAGAAAGAACAATGTATGTGGTTACTAGCCAACCAGAAAGAACAGATGAATTTGGCAACATAATCTCAGAAGCTGAAATAGGTGACATAGAGCAAGGGAACCTAGGGAAAGAGCCAAAAACCCCTCGGGGTAAGTCGGTCCTAACGAGAATAATCACTCCAGAGTTAGTTCTCCAGGACAATAGGAGCATAGAATTTTGTTGGGGGATTCTTAGACAATAAGGAGTTTGAGGGTTTGTAGGAGAAAAGGGGAAGAAATAAGAAGAGAAAATACACCTGGAAGCTTCTGCCGATTGATTACACTAAGCCAAGTACAATGTTTGAAATACAAGATAAACCAATACCTCTGTGCACAATCCCACAGAGTGCCCAATTACAAAATACCCAATATCCAAAAATCATAAAAAATCCAAAAATCCTGGGGGGCCCTTTTTTTTAATGGAAAATAACTCAAAATAGAGAAAAATGAAGGAAAAATCCGAAAAAAAAGCCAAAAAATGGCCCAAAAATTCTGAAAAATTTCTCATTAAATTTTCTACATGGTTAGCCTAAAAATCCTTCATCAAACCACAGAGAGCCTCCATTTATTCCTCACATTTGGCAAGAAAAAGACCCATGGAAAGGGAGAAAAATACTAGAAAAACTCCAAAAAATGCATGAAAAATTCTAAAAAAATTTCTAAAAACTCCAAAAATTGTACCTTTGCAAAGTGGATGAAATGACTGCTAAATTTGCTAAAAACTAAAGAAACAAGCATGAAATGGATAAAGAAAACTACTAAAACTTAAGTAAAAATGACGAGAAAAGACTATGTACAACTTGGACAAATATTGCAGGTTCCAGGTGATCCATAAAACTTCAGTTGGCTTGATACTAGGCCTTGAGCCTTGTATTGTTGACTCAGAGAGACTCCTCCATAATCTGCATTTGTACTGCACTTCATTGATTTAGTCTTCTCCTGGGGCACACTGGCCATCTGAGAGGGGTACCCTAAATCCTTCATTAGAATGTTATCTCCGCCAGCAACTTTATGATTTAATTTGCAAAATTTTAATTTTACTATTCCGGCTTCTTCATCCAGTGGAACCCTATGTTCCCAAAGACTGGAAGTAGCACCTTCCACATTCTTGTAAAGCCCTGCACTTGCTACCATAAGAATTGAAATAACAGATGATAGCCATACCAGTATCCATAAAAAATTGGCCATTGATATATGAATAGGAGTAGCTTCATCACTGCTGCATGTAAGGACTTTGCTTTTCTTCTCTTTGCTATGGCCTTTGACTGCTACTGTTTCAACCTGAGTGATTTCCTCTTTTTCTTCATATGCTTCTTCTCTACTGGAAAAATTCCATAGCAGGAAGATGGGTCTTCTACATGGAGCCAAGCCAACATGTTTTCATCTTCATATAAATCTGCTCTTTCAAATAGGTCTTCTTCTGGGTTGTCCACCACTTCTTCTTCCATACAAATACCAATTGTCTGCATCATGCTAGTATTTTTCTGATTGTCTGGTCCTTCTTCTAAAATTATCTGCTGCAACTCTTTTCCCTCTTGCTTTACCCACATTGTGTCCTTGCCCCAGTCATGCAGCACATTGGCATGCCTTAACCAAGGTCTCCCAATTAACAGGGGGAAACTTCCTTCTACCTGTGGCAGCCTTAAAACAACAAAGTCCAAGTTAAAGATAGTACCTTGTATCCTGACTGGGACTCCAGGGACCACACCCATAGGCCTTACTATGCTTTGGTCTGCCATTGTTACAGTGAAGTTGGCAGGTTGTGAAGGGTATAGTCCAATCTTTTTCATGGTATATTCAAGCATCAAGTTAATGCAAGAACCACCATCCACAATAAATCCTTGAAACTCATGACCTTTAATAGAGACTGTTAGTCGAGGGCTCTTGTAATCTGTGAGGGGTGCTTCACCCACATTTTTATCTTTATGCATAACAGTAGCCTTTGCCACTAAACTTGTTGTGGACATTTCATCAATTATCTGCAAGAGTTCTGACCTGAACTTCCCATCCATCTTTATTAAATAAAAAATACTAACCTCCTTTTTCATGGACTTGAGCAGTCTGGAGGCTTCTGATTCCTTAAGAGCTTGGGCTCCATTTGACTTATCCAACTCCTCATGAGCCCTGCTGAATGCATGTCCAATGGCATCACTGGTACCTGTGAAATTTTCCTTTTGCCTTGTGTCTGCACTTGTGGTGGCTTGGTCTTCAGACACACCTTTGTCTTTGTTTAATCCATTAATCAATGATTCTTGGCCCATGTCCACTCGAGCCTTCCCCTTGCTTCTTGTCTGCACGGTAAAAGATTCGATTTCTTCTAAATGCACCACCCTTGTAGATGGTGATGGCACCTTAACTTGACCTATCCTTTCTTCTTCCTGCACAGAGACCATCTGAATGTGGGGCCCTGAGGAAGAGGCTTGATTCTTAGGACAACAAATTGTATAGTGGTCTCTGGCCTCTGGGCAGTTTCTGCAAGGAGGGGCATTTTCTAGTAGGGTGCACCTACTATGGTAGTGCCCACATTCCCCACATCTGAAACAAATAATTGGCCTTCTAGGCCCATTTCCAAAATTATCCCTCTGTCTAGGGTTATAAGGGTTACCTTGATTGGGTGCAGCTGCCATCACATTTGTTGTTGGTAGGGATCCTCCTTGTGTCCAGTAAGTCGTTGCAGGCATTCCCCTTGATTGGCATTCATGGGCCTCATGGCCAACTTTCCTGCATAATTGACAAGTTACACTTAACGGAGGGCACTCACTTACTGTATGCCCTTGTTTGCTGCACATGGAACACCAAAGTCCACTCTTGATGCCACCTCCTTTGAGCTCCTGCAACTCCTGTCGCAGCTGAGCCAATTCCTCTGCTTGGGCCTCCTCCTCCTTTTGGAGCTTGAGTGCTTCAATCTCCCTTCTCAACTGAGCCACAGCAGTCTCCTCCTCTTTGTAGGGCTTATTTCTTTTCAAGCACTCCAACTCCCTCCTCAGCTGGATCACTGGATCCTCCATTTCTGTACCATATGTTGGTTGGGAAGAAGTTGCACCATACTGGTGCCTTATCTGCTCCAGTCTTGTAGCCGTGGTGATGAACTCCTCTATGGAGGCTGTAGGTAGCACTAATTCCTTTATTTTGCATTGAGTGGCTACTGGTAGGGGTTTGGCTAACAATTTCTTAATAAAAAAATCGTGTGGTGGATCTGGCAATTTAGCCATTAGTGCTTTGGCCCTAGTCACAAACTCTGGGAACTTTTCTCCTGGACCCAATCTCAAATTTTCCAGTTCTTCTATGATAATCTCCGCAGTGTTGCCATGTTGGAACTGATTTTTAAATGCATCTTTCATCACATCCCAAGTGGTAAAATGGTTTTCAGCAAACTGACTAAACCACTTATCTGCCAATCCTTCTAATGTGGCAGGGAAGAGTATAAAAAATGCATCCTCCCTACCCATTAAACCTCTAGTCTTGCATAATGCCAAATATCTTCTAATGTGTTCATTTGGATCCTCCTGAGCTAGGCCTTTGAAAGAAGGAAACTTTATATTTAATCTAGAGAGTAAGGTTTCCAAGTCTACCTGACCTGCCATGCTCTTGACTGATGATGTTGAAGATACTGGACTGGAGGACCTTCTAACAACCTTCCTTCTTGTCTGCTTGCAGGTGACCCTCAATGTTTGGGACCGGGTTGCGGTCATGAGCAGTTCATAGCCCACTTGAATATGAGGCACTTGATAAGAATATTTTACCTTTTGTTTGATGAAGTAGTATTGTGGTTGTGGTTCTGTCGACACTTGCTCTCTTCTATGCTTTGCACTTGATTTCTCCTAAGCTCAAATCTCCTTGGAGTCCCACCGGGCGTGCCAAATTTTGTTGGGGGATTCTTAGACAATAAGGAGTTTGAGGGTTTGTACGAGAAAAGGGGAAGAAATAAGAAGAGAAAATACACCTAGAATCTTCTGCCGATTGATTACAGTAAGCCAAGTACAATGTTTGAAATACAAGATAAACCAATACCTCTATGCACAATCCCACAGAGTGCCCAATTACAAAATACCCAATATCCCAATGTCTTCTTGCTGCCGGCCTCCTCTGCAACAGACCTCCACCTGCTTCCAGCTTATCCTTGTGCACACCTTGCACCAAGCTTCCACAAAGGGGGAGGAGTGAATACCTGCTGTCGGCACGCGCACACTGCCAAAGGACCTTGAGATACGTGGGGGACTATAGCTCAGCACTTCTCTGCACAAATCCTTGGTCACTCCCTATGCACCTTGCACTTCCACTTCTGTGCGACGTACCCTGGTGACTCTTGCACTCCCTCTTGCTCCACTTAGCCTATGCTCCTCTTGCTTACTCTAAGATTGCTACAAGAATAGACCTTTCCTTGATTTGAGTGTGTCGATCACGTACGCTCCTAACTGCAAGTGAATCTTGGTGCTCACTTTGATGTCCCAAGATTGTCCTCACAAGTAGCAGCCAACGACTCATTGTTTTGTCCTGTAGTGACTTTAGTCTAAAACCAAAAATTTTAATGGGGGGGCCATACTTTCACCTGTGCGTACACTTTGCCGCTTCACATGCCTTTACATTTCCTTTTAATTCTTCACTTTTGCACATAAGGGGGGTTCACCTGAACCTTCCAAAACACTTTAAAACACACTTTGAACCTTAGGGGAAATTAGAGAAAATACCTCTGCAACCTGCAACCCTCTTTCTCCAGTTTACCCTTTGTGGACAATTAATTGTGCACCACCTATGCACTTTAACACCTGCACTTGAGCACTTTGACTTTGCACCTGTTGACTTTGACATTGACCTTGTTGACTTTGATCGGTTGACTTTGACCTATTGACTTTGACTGCAGTTGACTTTGATCAACATGACTTTTATGGGCTCAACAAATTGTTTATGAATCGAGAGACAGATGAGGCTTTTTGGAGGTACAAGCCTGAGAAGCCTAAAGAAGTGGGAGCTCTTACCATCTATGAATTCAAAGATCCTGATAGCCCAGGCAAAGTGACCTATTTAGATGATGCTTCACAGAGGATCTTCGTGGTCTCAGAACATGGAAGACACATCTACACTTGGAAGGGTGACTTTATCCTTCCCCTACCTCGATCCAATGTGTCTCATGGTCACCAAGGAGCTGGAACATCTCAGGTATTTGGAACACAATGAGAGCGGATTAGAGAGGGACCTGAGGTGAGCTGTGCTAATCCACTTGGAAGAGAGAGAACAAGGACAGAGACTGATAGGCAGGGTAGAGAGAGACATAGGGACCCACGGAATCCAAGAGATACAGATGACTTCCCTCTCCCAAGGCCTAGAGAACATGCTAGAACCTTAAGGCCTACACAGTTGGTTAAGTCCATGAAGAATTGCTTCGATGGCAGAGGAGATCCATATGACCATGTAGCAGAGTTTAGGCAGGTTTTGAGATCTGAACAAGTGGAAGACTTGTTCACTCAATACAATGCTTTTGGCCTAACACTCAAGAACACTGCATTGACCTGGTTTCAACCACTTCACCAGGATCAGTACATAAATATAGACCAACTTCTCGAAGCATTCATCACCGAATTTTCCAAAAGTGGCATTAGGCATAACACATCTTCCTTGATATACAACTTCAAACAAACACCTCAAGAGACAGTAAGGCTCACAGGAAGAAGGTTTAGACAATATCTAGAGAGATGCCCAGCTCCAGAGTTACCTACTCCAGCCAAACAAGTGGCCTTGTTTCTAGATGGATTGTTAAGCACAAAGCTGAGATCCTGTGTGTACTTAAAGGACCCTAGATCCATAGAAGAATGTGTACGCATGTGCATAGACATTGAGGATAATCTAGGGGAGGAATTAGAACTCTCAAAAATCTATAAAGATTCAGAAAGTTCTAGTAGCCTCAATTCCTCACAATCCACATCAATTGAGGAGCTAGCAGAAAAGGTAGCTCAGAAATTGGGTGTCTCTAGCAAGCAGATTCCTAGATTTGCCCCAGGAAAACGATGCTATACATGTGGAGGAGACCATATGGCTAATGTGTGCCCTATTATGGCCCAGCCCCAAGTGAACCCTAACAGTCAGTACTGCACCATTGAAAGGAGGTACACCAATCACACAGCACAAGACTACCCATATAACAAACAAGTAGTTAGGCAAAATTATCCTCAGCCTTATCCACAACAAGGAAAGTACCCTAATTAATACCCACAACAACAGTATGCTAGGCCCCAGCAAACCTATCCACCACCCTACCAAGGGCAGAAAAGACCTCAACCTGTCCTAGTGCAACAACCCCCCGCCCCCACCAACGTGATTCCAGTAAAGTACGCAGCTGCAGAAGAAAATTTAAATAGAGCTTTAGTGCCAGTGACTTCCTCGCTTTCAGAAAGTGATCCAAGTGATCATAGTTTTGACTCCACCCATATTGAGAGCCCCTAGGCTTACTACATGCAATCACCCGAGCACAGTGAGTCATACTCTTATGAAGAACCAAGTGACTCTAGTTGGGAGCCAGAATACGCTAACATCATGTATGCAAATCCCAACTCTAGACCTCAACCTAGGCAGATAAGACCTCCATTTCCAAGAGGACCATGCTATCGCTGCCAGGGGGACCACCTCATTCAGGATTGCCCTCTACCTGCACCTACTCAAACCCAATCTGTGACAATTCAAGGCTTTTGTCTAGATTGCGGAAAGGAACATTTGTTACGAGAGTGTCCCAAGAACCCTGCCAATATGCCAAAAATTGCTCCTATCAATGTTATTGGCTTGGTGGTAGACTCCACAGGAAGTGTGACATCCACGGCCCCAGTGCAAGTCATCACGAGAGCTCAGGCAATCAAGCAAAACCAGGACTTAGGCCAGAAAAAGAATTCGGAGGTTAGCGAGACTGAGAGCCAGAATAAGAAGAGAACTAGAGCTTGGAGAGACAGCCGTGAACGTATGAAAAGGCAATGGGCAAGAAAGATGAGCGAACTCGAGGAAAGTCTGAGAGAAACAAAATCCAAAATAATAGAAATCACGTCTCAAACGCACTCTCACACATCACCCCCGCTACCATCCCCACCACCTTCCATTCCTCAACCTTCTAATCCACCACCCATAACCCACCCACCACCCCGAGTAGGACCAGTCTTAGCCGATCCCACTCCCGAAGACATAGATATGATGCTTAGAGCATATCAGGCCAGCATCCACGAAGGGCCAAATGTAACGGATCATGAAAAATGCTACCCTAGGGCGGACTTAGAGCTTGAACGAACCAAGTTGTGTGCTAAGATGGTGGAATTGGCTCAGGCCATGTTTGAGACCAGTCGCCTCTTCAATTGCTCTAGCTCCTCTAGGACACCAATGCATTTTGATGGTCTATTGGATAGATTGGAAATGATAATTGCGAAGTCTGCAAAGGAAGCCAACGTCCAGGCCAAGGAGAAGGCAAGCTATGGAATAAGCATTCCTCCTACAGAAGCTTATGTGCCTAACTACACTGAACCAGACACCTCTTCTTCTATGAAGAGATATTCACCAGAATTCCTGAGAGAGATTCAAGAAGAGAAATGGGCCAAAGAGAGTGAAGTTCCTCCTCCCATTGAACTTGTGGATGACACACACGATCAATTCCCACAAGACCTTCCTTCCATTTATGGAGACCAAGAGAGTGCCCAATCTCAAGATAGATTAGACGTCGAGTCCAATTCCTTATAGGAGCTACCCCATTTCACAGGTCCATGGGAAGCTAAGTCTACTTGCATGAGAGCACCGACTATCATGGTAAGAAACGAAGATTCAGTCATACCTAGGAACACGGAGGTAGTGAAGAATACTAAAGTGCAGTGCAATCTCACTTTAGAGGAGCTACTCAAGGTTAAGCCTGAAGTGTGGAACCATGTAGCCAAGCAGGTGTCAGGCATGTCAAAACCTCGTTCCCAGGTAGGATCTCATAGAACAATACCGGAAATACCTTTGGACAAGATAGGGGACATGAGTGAAGGAGAAGAAGGAAACACTTATCTTCCTATCACTCATCAAGGTTACACCACCAAAGCAATTTTGGACTCAGGCGCAAGAGTTGCGATTGCTACCACTTCCTTATGGAAGCGTTGGGGCAAGCCAGCACTCAGGCCAACAAGAATGAAGTTGCAAATGGCTGATGGTCACATTGAGAGGCCCTTAGGGCTACTAGAGGGATTAACTCTCACCACTTGTGGTGTAGAGTTTGAACATACTTTTGCTATATGCAACTTTAGCAAAAATCAAGCATACGAGATGATTTTAGGAAGACCATTCTTGAGACAATTGCAAATCGTACAGGATTGGGGAACCAATTCCTTATATTTGCAACACTTAGGTGTCACAGCCAAAGTCAATCTCAAGGATTTCTCTCATAGAGATGTGCCCCCCATTCAATGGAACCCCATTCATAGAGCCACAGATGATACGGAGTCAGTGCATTCCATAGGATCGGGATCCTCATGGATGCATGAAGACACTCACTTATGGATGTGTAAAGTGGCCGAAGAGGAAGAAAAGAGAGAAAAAGCAAGAGAGGTAGGTGCGAAGGAGACTCATAGATCAGTTCAAGACCCAGCCTATGCACCTATAGTATTTCCCGATGAAGAGTTTGAGCCTCATGGTTGGGCAGAAATCCTCGCAACTATGGATGTAGCCATTAATGAAGAACAATGGACACCCCACTGCGACGAGGATGGCTATGACATTTCAGTCTTTTCAATAGAGACAATCATGGGGGATGCAGTTTTAGAGGAATGCGAACCTAGCCCTGATGCATTTGAAGATGCGAGTGACTCCGATCTTGAGTCAATCCTCATGGATCCACCATTTGCATCTGATGAAGAATATTTCTTTGAAGTCGAAGCTCACCCTCAGAGACACGAAGAAATTACAGATGAGGTGAGACTAACCACACAAGTGATGACTAAGAGTGAAGGAAAGAAGAGGAAGAAGAAAGAAATCTCACCAGAGGAGGAAGAATCTTTGTTTGAGGTCCCTGAAAATTTCAAGAAGTATGAAATAGAAGACAGGAGAGTCATGGTAAGAATGCCAAAACGTGATGCACAAGCAGGAGAGGCCTATGATAACAAAGAAACCACCAAGGAAGTAGTGGTAGCCTTAGAAGAAGGAGAGGAGCGATGTACATACATAGGACACGACTTAAGTGAAGATGAGGAGCAGGAATTGATAGCCCTACTGCGGGAATATAGGGATATGTTTGCATGGAGTTATAAGGACCTAAAAGGTGTAGATCCCGAAATATGCTCCCATACAATTCCCATGACCTCAGATGCCAAACCCTCTAAGCAAAAGCCATACACATATAACGATAATTATGCTGCCAAGATCAAAGAAGAGATAGATCGCTTGGTTGAAGCTAGATTCATCTATGAAATTGAGCACACTAAATGGGTATCCCCATTGTAGTGGTGCCCAAAAAGAACGGCAAGTTACGCGTATGCATTAATTTGAAGAAGGTTAATGCAGCCACTATCAGAGATAGTTATCCGCTTCCTATCACTGAGCATTTATTAGAAAGGGTAGCAGGCAAGGAAGTGTACAGCTTCCTAGAGGTTTTCAGGCTACAATCAAGTAGCCATTGCTCTAGAGGATCAGCATAAGACGGCTTTTGCCACAGAGTGGGGCATATTTGCCTTTCGAGTAATGCCATTCGGGCTTACCAATGCTCCTGCAACCTTCCAGAGATTGATGTGCCATGTATTTAAAGAGTTCTTGAGAAAGAGTTTGGAAGTCTATGTTGACGATCTTTGTGCTCATTCCAACATTAGACAAACCCATATACCGGAACTCAGACAAATCTTTGACAAATGTAGAGAATATCAAGTCTGCCTGAACCCAAAAAAGTGCGTTTTCATGGTCAGGCAAGGCAAGATTTTAGGGCACATAGTGTCAAAGAACGGTATCTCCACTGACGAAGAGAAAGTGAGGGCTATTGCCGAACTACCTAGACCCAAGAATGTCAAGGAAGTGCAAGCTTTCATGGGGCATTGTGGCTATTATCGACGTTTCATACACATGTATGCCATCATTGCAAAGCCTCTATATGGACTTTTGACTAATTTTGAGTGGACCGATGAATGTGAGAATTCCTTCAATGAGCTTAAAAGAAGGTTGTGTTCAGCACCAATCCTGACCACACCGGATTGGAACAAGCCATTCCATGTTCATGTGGATGCATCCAATTACGCTATTGGATGTGTAATCGCACAACCTACTGGTGAGGGTAATATGGACCTTCCCATTGCCTATGCTAGTCAACAGTTGAATGTGACTGAATGGAACTATATGACCACCGAACGAGAAGGATTAGGCATGGTATATGCAGTTAAAAAGTTTAGACACTATTTGCTTGCAAATAAGTTTAAATTTTTTACTGATCATCAGGCGCTGCTATACTTGGTAAACAAGCCATGCAATACGGGCAGATTAGTAAGATGGTTCCTCTTACTAATGGAATACGACTTTGAGGTAGTGGTGAGGAAAGGCAAGACCCACCTGAGAGCAGATCACCTCTCAAGGCTCACATCAGGAGAGGCCCCACAAAGAGTATCAGATGACCTTCCTGATGCTTACTTGTTCAATTTGGAAGTGGTACCACAGTGGGCTAAGCCTCTAGTGCCAGTGTTGACATACGGGCCTAACCATCCGATAGTAAGCACACAAGATAAGGAGGTAGTAAAGGCCCAGACGTACCACATCATGGCAGGAAGTATGTACAAGCACATAGATCAAGGAATATTAGCTTGTTGTGTGGAAGAAGATGAGTACGCAAAATGGTTGCAATTAGCACATGTAGGTGCATTAGAGCAACACTACTCGAGACAAAGAACTTTACAAACATTAAAAAGACTAGGAGTGCACTGGCCAACTATGGAAGCTGATGTTCATAGGATGTGCAAAGAATGTCCAATTTGCCGCACTAAACCACCAGTGGAACACGCCACTCTCTATCGAGTGTCTTTAGTGCCAGATTGGAGTGAACTGTTAGTAGCATTCCTAAGAACGAAAACATTCCCTCAAGCGATGACATTGGCTAGGCAAAGGAGCTTGGAACAAGAAGCTATGGACTATACTCTCATTGGAGATAATTTATACAGACGAGGAAAAGATGGGTATCTTAGAGCATGGGTTCATGAGAGTGAATATCTTAAAATCTTGGAAACTGCTCACCAAGGCGTAGCAGGAGGACACTTCGGACCAGATAGAGTAATCAAGGCCGTGCTTTTTGCCGGTCTTTGGTGGCCAACCCTTCACATGGATGCACATGCCTACGTGAAGAGGTGTGATGTTTGTCAACGAACTCAATATCCTATACGAAAAGATGAGATGCCTCTGAAACCTATGATGGGTGGACGTGCATTCTCTAAGTGGTGAATAGACTTTGTCGGTCCTATTAATCCCCCAATTAAGGGTTCCCATGCTGAGTACATCATTGTTGCCACTGATTATCTGACCAAATGGGTAGAAGTGAAAGCCACGACTAAGAACGATGCTCAAACTATAGCAAAGTTCTTATTTGAAAATGTATTCACCAGATATGGATTGCCAATAGAGCTCGTAAGTGATAGAGGCACACACTTCTTGAATGAAGTCATTGAAAATCTTCTCCAAGAATTCTTGGTGATACACAAGAAGTCTGCCCCCTATCATCCACAAGCTAATGGACAGGCTGAGAGCACGAATAAGATTCTTTGCAATGTGCTCACCAAATTAGTGAATAATAAACGCTCTGATTGGGACAAATAGCTACACCATGTTGTTTGGGCATACAGAGTTGCCTATAAAACGGTACTCCAAGCCACTCCTTTTCAGATGGTGTTTGGCCAGAACGCAGTGCTACCATTGGATTTTCTGATACCTACCTTGAAAGTAGCACAAGAGCATGAATGGACAGGCCATGAGCTATCCTCTAGGACCTTCAATCTTGAACGATTAGGTGAAACACGACTGAGAGCTACCGCAGGGATTTATGCAGCCAAGAAAAGGCAGAAAGCCTACTTTGACGCACATGTAAAAGATAAGGGCTTGAAAGCAGGAGACCTAGTCCTAGTCTACACCTTGAAGCAACATGCACGGAAGTTAGAAAAGAGAGGCTATGGACCAATGATTATCAATAGGATCTCCACAAGTGGAGCAGTTCAATTAGCCACACTAGAGGGCGATGTTCTACCAAGTTACATAAGTGGATGCAGAGTCAAGTTGTATGAGGAACCCCTCACTGAGGAGATGTTAAATCGACTCAACACTGCCAAGAAACGTAAAGAAGAAGAGAAACACATTCGAGAAGAAGCACAGGCAGAAGCTTTAGAACGCATCCGACGAATGAAACTGAGAACACAAGGTAGGGATCAGCCTAGGCCTGACACTCAAGAATCTTTAGGCTATCACATGGCCATGTGCGAGGCTTTAGGCAGACATTCCCGTAGAATAATCGATCGACGACCTTTTGTGACCCTAGAAGTAGGACAAGGAGAGAGTGCAAGGTCTATAAGAGCTTTAATCGACTCAGGAGCAGCCACTAGTGCAGTTCGACTTTCTTACTGCCAAGAATTGCAATTGGAGGTTAATCCTATAGAGGCATATCTCATAGGATTAGGAGGTGTTGAAACCCCTTGCATGGGAGAGGTGGAACTTCCTCTCTACATTCAAGAAGTTCCAATGGTAGTCAAAGTGCTAGTATGTGAAGACGAGGATCTTACCGAACCTCTTGTCTTGGGCCAAGACTGGATCTATGATCATGCAGTCAGCCTTAACCTAAGAAGCAGACTTCTTCAGGCGTGGGTAGGTCAAAACCACATCACACTCGAATTAGAAAATCACGCACTTAGGCCACTAGAAGAGGCACCAAATCCTGGTCCTTCCAGGAATGCATCTGCAGATAACAATGTTGTTCTTGTCCCAAGTTCTATGGTACAGAAGATTGTCACACTTGACGAAGGAGTAGAAGTCAACAAGGAGTTCCCTTCTTTTCCAAAGAGGATTCAAAGGAAGCAAGGTGGGAAACACACGACACAAAGGAGGCCAATGATCAAGAAGTACGAGCACCAACTGGTACAACATAGAGTACCTCAGGGCGTGAAGAAGATGTGGGTACGCAAGGGTGAACAACCCACGGCTCCAGATACAGTGCCTCAAGGAAGCACCAAACGAGCTACCCCATTGGGGATCACAACGAGAGAATACCCTAGGCAACAAGTTGAACACTCCATCTCTATTTGGGTTCCGAAGCGGTCAATGAAGGCTAGGCCAAATACTCGACAGATATGGGTGCCCAAGACCTGCTTACAAGCCCAAATAGCTTCACCTCCATTCACAAGCTCTAATCACCACACACAAGCACCCATGGCACAAACCCCAGCGCAAACATCTACGTTCCACACCATCACATTTTCGATCACATTTAAGAATGTATGGAAATGGGTACCCAAAAGGTCTCAAATCCAACACAATCCTGTCAACAAACCTTCAAATGTCATCACCACTAAGAGCTACAATTCCACAATCAAAGTTTGGAGACCCAAACCCCATATCAAACCACCCGACCCAATTTTGTAAATCAGTCCCCTCTGATATAGGAGCATTCTGAGTTAATTGCACATCCAAAGTATGCATCTAGGATGAACACTAACCAACTAACCTCACTTACACACATCACGAACACTTCTCCCAATAACCTCTAACCACTCGGATTGTCATGTTGGTATTGTGGAGGGAACACCATAACATCATGTTTCCAATGCAATGCTAATGTGCCTCTCTTTTCTTCTAGCAGACAAGCATCAACAACTACAAGCACTCTCATGGCTGAAGCAGCAGGTCCGAGCTCTCAAGCAGGAGTAAATACTACAGGAATTGATGTGGATAGTTTACCTATTGAGGTGCCTCCAACTGAACGACCAGTGGAGTCGCAACACATGCAACAAATACCTATAACTGATCCTCCCACAGGGATAACAGAGAGGGTCCATGCCAATTCTCATTGGTTCAGTGGTATGCCACGATCCTTAGGAGAGGCAAAATATATCTGGGAGTCCAAGTGCGAGGATGATAAGCAATGGGTCAGATTCCAGTTCTTTTCTAAAGAGTTTGAGACTCTCCAGAACACACAGGATCTGCAAACTGTATGGGAACGTGCAGGATTAGCCGAATACTTCGCAACACCTTTGCCCAAGCCAGATCTCTTACGGTGTTACTACTTGGTTTCAACCTTAAAAGCGCACGAAGAAAAAGATAAACCTGGATCATTTGTCATTCCTTCCTTGTTGGATAGCAATGAATTGAAGAGATTTGAACTCACTTTGGAATTGGTGAGCTCAACATTCAGCATGCATGGCACACATGTATCGTCGGAGAAGGATCCTCTAATTCCCCCTAACATGAAGAATAGGAAGCTCCAAAAACTGAAAGATATGGCGGCACTCACCCCTAACGTGTCAATTCCTCTTCGCATGTGCATGCAACACTTTGCATTTCCTGGACAAGATCGGTTCACTCAACCCCACAAGCGGATTTGGTTTGCACTTTACTTGGCAGAGACAGGTGTGTTACCCATTAAACTTCCTGTATGGATTATAGAGCAGTTGTATGAAGCAAATAAGAGGGCACATAGGAAGCTAGTGGTGAATGGATGCTGTGCAATCACGTGCATCATCTACAAGTGCTTGGCATATGATGTACCTGTTGAACGTGCTTTAACATGGGCCCAACTACAAATGTTCAAGAGACTCAAGTCCACCACACATCAATCCAAGCGCATGAGGGGTTCGATTCCTTGTGTCCAGACGCATGAAGTTTTGACTACTCCTGAAATATCGCCACGAGGGGAGACTACTGTACCTCCCTTCACCATTAGATTACAAAGGTCTGGATCTGACGCTACAACACAAGCTGGGCCCTCGGCTCCCCCTATACCTCCTGAATTCGAATTTCCTGCAACTGGGAGCGCTGAAGGGATTAGTACCTTCGATTTTGAATCATTCCTGCAGAATACACAACTCTCGGATGTCGAATTCTATTCAGATGCAGAAGAAAAGGGCACATCTTCCCAAAGAAGGAGGAAACCTATAGAAGGCCGCCATGTACACTGGGATGACAAACAACAAAGAACCTTGTCACAACAACTAGAACACTCAGAGGCAGAAGAAGAAGGAGGAGAAGGAGCTGATGAAGAAGAGACCACTGAAGCCCCAGCTTACACAGCTGAACTCCGAAGGCTGTTTCAAATCATGGAACAAGTGCGATCGCAGAAACTGCTCACCGAAGAGAGTAGCAGAGTGCTCTTGGCGCAGCTATTGGAAGAAGCAGGAGTGGATTCTGAATACAGCGAAGGCCTACTCCTGGTGGCTGAAATGTATGGGGTAACGGAGGCAGTTCGATCAGCAATTGAGAGACCTCCTGTTCAATATGATCCGCGGAGATTTCACACACGGCCACGATCAGGTAAAACCATCCAGATTCCCATAACTACAACGGAAGAGCCCATTATTACATCCGAACCCATTGAGACAACCTCCCAAGCAACAGTGACCGCTAGCCAAGAACATACGATCATCCATGAAGAGTCCACTGAATCACTACCACCAACACCCCCACCATCGCCCCTCGAACAGAAACTGTAGATACCGTATTAACCACCCAAACCACCGAGCAAACTTTTAATTTCCGTAGTCCAACCTCTAGTTCCACTTTGTTTTCCTCCTTCGAAAACCCCCCATATAATACCACCACTATCGTAACTGCATCCCTCATAGAGCCTGTCCTAGGACAACCATCTCCCATACCCTCAGCCATAGGCCACCCTGACTTGAGATCCATATTCATGGGATTCCCTACCACCACACCACCCCTCATGACCGCCCAGCCTCTATAACCTCAACTCCCCATCCCCATCCCTCCAGTTCTCCAACCCCTCCATGACTTTCTTGCAAGAACATTTCGGCCCAGGTCTCAATCATTTCCTTTATTTTCAGATCCCAACCCCACTTCTCATCTATTCACCACTTTCACACACACACCACCTACCATTTCAATGTATATGGTAGACACCACACTCGCATCCACTCCTGAACACATGGACATTTCACCACCCACGGCACCTCCCCCCACACTTCCACCTTCTCCCATTCCCCCTCCACCACCCACACACACATCTCCAATAGACACGTCATTCACTCTTCCCCTTCCCCAATCCCCTCCCCATGCATCCTCCACTATACAAACAACACCCTCATTCGTAGGCAATGCACTGGATACCATGCTAGCGTGTATTTCACAGTTAAGAACAGAGTACAATCAGCTCCAGCAACATAACGCACGGCTGCAAGAGCACTCAAAGGAGTTACAACACCGCCTTGCTACACTAGAAGAGGAGAATGCTCGCCTCCATACTCAGTTCCAAACATTACAAGAGGCTCATAGCATATTGGAGGTGCAGTTACAGAACACAAATCAAGAAGCAATACAAGTGGTAGAAGGTCATGTACGGACACAACTCGGACACAATTCTAAGCTTCAGCGGAATATGGCCCTACTCATGCGACACCTTGCCGCCGCTCATGAAGAGAATCGACGTCTGCAACTCCAGAATCAAGAAAATCTAGAAGCGGCAATCGAAAGCACACCGGGGGCACCCATCAGCCCCTCCAAATTTCAAGTTGTGACCCCCGACAATATCAAGATCATACTGGAAGATTATGCTACGTTGCTTGATGCACATGATAAGTTATCAGAAGAACTGGATCAACTGAAGCAGAAACAACAAAAAGACACAACGACTACCCCTCACACCACCTCCTCCACAACCTCACTTCTCACAGACTCAGAGGCACTAAGGGATCTCCAACAACAGGTCATGGAACTGCAAGCACGCCTCCTACAATATGAAAGACCACCTTCTCCACCAGAGGCTCCCACCGATGAAGAAACAGTGCAAATTCCTATGGAACAGACGTTTGAGGAAGAGTATGACCCACAACCCTTCCCAGGAGGCCAGCAAACAGAAGAAGGTCAAGACGTTTGAAGCACCACGACCCCCATGGCTAAGACAAGTAGAGGAAATCGGGAGTTCTCATGAAGAGCGCACTGTAGTGCAAAATCAGGCTATGAGAGTCATAGAGGAGACGGTGTTACAATGCAACTACTTCAAAAATCTGTCATCTCGACGCCTTATTCTCTCATCAGAACTCCAATACAGGCCATACTATATCATTTTGGCAGATTATAACGTAGAAATATAGAGAGTCACAGGCAAGATTCCTACCTTTGCTACCCAGTTTCAACCGGAAGACCTTCCTCCAGGCGTGCAAAAGGGCAAAATTCGTCAACCAACATGGCGCCAGAAACTTCTAGAGACCTATCCTGAAATGCTGCGGACATGGAACCATGCGCCTTTACATCTCCTATACAATCCATGCTATGGCCCTGTTCCACGACGCCGTTCATGAAAAGCGTTCAACATCAAGGTGCAGAATAATGCTCAGTGTAAGGAATGGCTCAATTACCCATACATAGCGCCATCGCAGGGACCACCATCAGTAGCCTATATGATGGCTACAATTCACCATTGGATGCCTCGATTGAAGCGCATGCCAGATGTTGCGGCCCAAATGCTGCTTAAAATTTTGGATATGATGCAGATAGTTCTCAAAACCTTTAGAAATGCAGCAGCCCCATAGGTACAGCTACCGGGGTTCACTAATGGAAACTACGATTTGGTGTACGACATGAGCACCACCCCCAGCATTAAAGTAGCTTATGCCTGGCATGCACGAATAAAATATCTTCCTGCATGTTATAAACAAACATTCGAAGAAATGTTCAGATCAGGTTTTTGGGAGTATCACTCGGAGGTCTTTGCACCAAAACCTACACATCTACTTCATCTTTTTGCATGCGAACAAGCTATGTACTCCGAGTACTACACTACACCTCAACCAGATGTTCCGGGTGCAATAAACTGGGATGCATTGGAAGCTGATCTTGCAAGAGGATTAAGGATAGGTGAACACAAGCTTGCCACCAATGACATCCAATACTACATCCTCGAGCTTGAGGAGTATTAGAACTAGCTCCATATCAATTGTCATAATTTTTAGACTCCGTTTGAGCCCTCAAGTAGGCTCGAGAACCTAATTTTTAACTAGGCCGGACACTAGGTCTGGACAAGGCCAAAGCTAGTGAGAAAACTATAAAAAGAGCTAGAGAGCTCATTTTTGGGGGGTAGATTGTTTGTGAATGAAGCTTATGTAAAAGACTTTTTGACTAATGCAAAGAACTCCATTGTTCCTCTCCTTGTTCTTGCCTTGTGTGCGCGTGTGTGTGTATGTGTGTGCATGTATGTGTGCTTCTCACTCACACACTTGTGCCTTCACTTGCTCATAGTCTTCATACTAGTCCTCACGTCTCCACGGATTGACAATTATGAGGTGGATCTTCTCACGTTGGTACTCACCATTGTGCTAGAGTGACAGTGGTGCTTCATAGACTGCAATCCTGGATTCGAGATTTGATACCTGGGCCCGTAATGCGTTGAGTTCCTCTAAGACGTCAGGAGAAGGGTCCACAGGTGCTGGTATGTCTTGGTGTGCCGGTGCTCGTAACTGGAGTGATTTATAATCTTCTTTGAGTTTCTGTAACTCCTCGTTCATGCGATCGTATTCATCTAGCAGTCTTACATGATCCTCTAGCAGCATCTTCATTGATTCTGATGGAACTGCCTTGAATCTGCTAGGACTTAGAGGTTGTTCTGGATGGTCGAGGGCATCTTCTAAGTTTTCTCGGTTTTGATCCTGTAGGCGCTGATTTTCTTCCTTTGTTGCTGCTAGGTGTCTTCGTAGTAAGCCCATATTTCTCATTAGCGTTGCGTTGCGAATGGTCTGGGCTCTAAGCAAGGTGTCAAGATCAGCAGTTACTTCCTTGGTCTTTTCTTCGCTTTCGAGTTCTAATTTATGATATGCCTCGCGCAATTCTTGGTATCGGTTGTTTAGTGAGGCATTTTCAATCGAGAGTGAATTCAACTGTGACTGTAACTGATTCGTCGTGTTCTGCAACGTCTGGTAGTTGTTTCCTAGAGAAGTGAACTCATCTCGAACTTGAGTCATACAAGAAAACATTTGTTAGAATGCTGTATCTACAGTGGGTGATAATATTACAGATGTTCCTAGTGAAGATGTAGTGGGGGTAGATGCAATGGGAATGGGGAATGGGGGTGGGAGAGTGGATGCGGTGGTGATTGTGGAAAATTGAGATGTGCCTAAATATGGTTGTGAAGTGAATGAAGTAAGTGGTGGTGCCGTGGGTGGTGAGATGTCCATGTCATTGGACGTGTCAAGTGCGGTGACAGTGAATAATGGCGTGATTGTGGGTGCTTGTGATGGTGCAAATACCGGATTTACAATTGTTGACGAATAATTTACAGGGGGGTTTTCGTGTAGGCCTTGGTGGAAAGGGGAAAGAGGAATGGTAGTGGGTATAGTAGGTGAGACTGGGGAGAAGGTTAATGGAGGTAGAAATGGGAAGGGGTGTCTTGGAGGTGTGGGGAAGGATGGGAAAGATGGAGGGAGAAATGGACCATATGGAAAGAGGGACGTCCTAGGGGTTAGACTAGGTTGATTGGGTGTAGGAAGTGTTGAAGGGATGGTTGTGACAAAAGCTGATGCTACGACACTATCGAAGGACGGAGAGGGTCCGGGAGAGGTAGGGTGTACAGGGGGAATGGGATGTACAGGGGAGAGTGGATGGATGGGCGAAACGGGAGGTGAAAGAGGGGTAATCGGGGTAGCGGGTACTCCGGTTACAGTGGTAGTCTGTACATTAGTAGGGTGGGGTGGGGAGTCGATGAGGATCGCTTCTTCGATGGCCGAGCTTTCAGGAATCAGGCGTGCTTCACGGACCTGCTTGGATGACTCGATTCCTGTTGGTACATGAATATATTCACCAGGTTTTGATAATAAACGAACTCTGCGAGGGTCAAACTGTGGGAGTGGCTTTCTTTGCAAGTATCTGAGTGCTTCGTTGGAGCCTACTGCTTTGACCAGCTCTCTGAATCCTTTGATGTATGCGTCTTCGAATCCTCCTGTGGCAAGTTCTTGTTCTATCATCGCTTGGCTCTCTTCTTCCATTAGCTTCTTTCGTGCCCAAACTTTCTCCATAGTACGGTGCAACTTTTTGATGGCCAGTGTATACGTTGCGGCTTCAAAAGTTTCATCTTCATGAGTGTTAGTATCGCCGTGGGTGTCAGTATGGTGTTCTTGTTCATCTGTCTGTTCCTGTTCGTGAGATTCGTGTGTGCCCTGGCTGGCTTCATCGTCGCCTTCATCTTCATCCGTTTCGGTTCTTTCTTCTTCAGAGCTAGACACTACCCGTCCTTGTGGTTGATCTCGGGGAGTGGTCGGATAGCTCGGTCGTTCATATTCCTAGGAGAAGATCTGTCCTTCTGAAAACTGAAATTCACTTGACATTACATCTTGCATCTCAAAATCAAAGGTTGTATTTAGAGGTTCCGCCTCCATGTTCGGTATAGGAAAGGAAAAAGCTTCCGCACCAATAGTGGTGGGAACTTCTGTTGCAGTAGTAGTAGGCTCTGGAGCGGTGGCTGTGTGAGGGGTGACTGTACTGGTGGTGCCCTCTGTGATGACAGGTCTTGATAACCTTATACGAATAGGTTGTACAGATGTAGTGGCTTCTGTCGGGGATGGTTCTGGAGATGGTTGAGGAGAGGGTGATTCTGAGACCTGTAAGCATGGGATAGTGCCTCTCATTTGCTTGCCAGCATGTCCTTTGCTAGCTTTCCTAGCTTTCTTAGCTGTCCCTTTAAACGCTTTCAGCTCTTCACTTGTCATGGCACGCTCTATGGGTAAATCATATGCTAAGCACATATATACAATTCGCATGAGTGCACAGCATCCATTAATGACCTTCTTTCTTTCCCGCCAAATAAAGTTGATCAATGATCCAACTTGCTAAATCTACCGTCTGGGGTCCAGTACATGCTAAGTATAAACCAAACCAAATCCTTTTGTGGGGCATTGTGAACCTAACCTGAGCTGGAAAAGCGAAGTGCTGCATACATATCCGTAATGGCTTTGACAGTTCAGGTGTGATTGCCGAAATCTCTTCCCGTTTGGTCACATCTCCACGTTTCATGGGCTCGGGAATCAACCTTTCTTGTTCTGTTGGCGTGTGGGTCCCATGTATCTTGATTGCTGCCCGTATTAGGTCTTTAGTCAAATAGAACCTTTTATATGGTGGATCGTTTACCAAGGATGGCAAAATAAAGGTTCCTGGCAAATCTTTGTTCTCTGAAGCTATCAAAGTAGTGACTAAGAAGTAACATCGGTAGAAGTCAGGTTTAGGCAAAGGGTCACTGAAGTACTCTGTGAAACCTGCTCTTGCCCAAACATGTGTTAGGTCTTCGGTGTTCTGTAGGCCTTCGAACTCTCGGGAGAAGAATTGATACTTGCCCCAGGTGCGGTCATCAAAAGTTAAATTTGCTTCGAAAATAAAATCAGCATCAGCCAAGGGTCCAGCTAGTCCTTGAAACCAATGAGAGTTCCGATGTATCTTTTCAGTGTATCCCCTTGGGGGGTCGTCAATCGGCATGGGTCCAGGGAAACCTTGAAATTCTGGCGGTGGAGCCGTAGGATGTGGCTCAGCAAGTAGTTCACTGATATTGGGCCTGGGTAAACTAGTTCCAACTTTTGATGGTCCTTCGGCCTACATGATGTATGATGCGAATGCGTAGAAGATCTGCTACAAAAAGATTAACACATTAGTATGGAAATTAATTATGATCCCATTAAATTGAGACCGCAATCTCTTTCCAAGACCAATGCGTAACCCGTGTAGGCAAGTCTTGTGAAGTGATTCATGCAATGATGTTTGCAGAGCTAATGCAGGTCACTAGACACCTACATGCTTTCTGATGATGCATACATTTTTTGATGAGATTTTATTATGGGTGATGTGGGGTATGGCGTGTGTATTTATACAAGGTTTAGATGTGGGTGAATTAGTACAAGGGTGATGTTTAATAGGGGTGGGAGAATTGTTAGACATCGGTACATAAGGAGACTTCTGGACACGTTTCGGTATCCATTTCCTAAGAGTTTCTGAGCGGGTAACATGTTTTTGCTGAGGGACAAAAGGTGGTATTGGAGGTGGTGGGATCGAGGGGTGTAGAGATGTCTTCGGGGAGTATATTACAAGGCTTGGAGTTTGAGCTATGATACATTGCTTGGGTACCCATATCTGTGTGGGTGTGGATCGATTTACAAGATACTTCTTGGCGATCCATAGCTGTCGAATATTTGCACTTGTTGAAGAAGAGCGAGAAGGCTTTGGATATTGCTCTTGATCCTACTGCAACTTCTTCTTGTCATTGTTTGCATTGATGAAATCTATCTGTGCTTTCTGTCCTTTTGGCACCCATACTTGTCTTGTGCCTCTGGTTCTACTGTGCTAATATTGCTTTCCTTCTTGTGTTATTTGATATTGTCGTCGGTCTGGGTTCCTTCGTCGTGGTTGACTCCTTTGGGGTTGAGGTTGAGAGGTCCGATGGATGCTCTGCTTTGGAAAAGAAGGGAGGTCCAACACTTGCGTGACCTGCCCATCAGGAAGTGAGGCATTCTGTACCACAGATCTAGGCCAGTCCGCAGTAAGTGTGGAAGGATGAGCACTGCAGTTGATTGTGCCCATTTGACCATTGATGCAGTCCACCTGACCGCTGATGGTGCCCATCTGACTGCTAATGGTGCCCATCTGACTGTAGTCGGAGGACCCATGTAAAATCTCAGGACCAACGTTTATGTGGCAACTATCCATTGCCAAGCTCTCATGGGTTGACTTTGGAAGGAGCGTGCTTAACCGAGGGATTTGCCCAAATGTCTTTCGGTCCTTTGTCGTAAGCGTGTTATAAGGTCTAGGGTTACTAACCTCAGGCGGATTGCCATTAGGGAAGTCAAGCGGTATCACTCGCTTCTGATCTAAGGTTCCAATCTGCAAGGAGCCTTGTCTAAGATTTAGGTCCACTGAGTGATCGTATAGCCAATCTTGGCCAAGGATTAGGGGTTCTATCAGGTCCTCGTCATGGCACACTAGTAGCTTCGCTGTCATCGTCACATCATGTATGAGGATAGGAAGGTCCACCTCACCCATGCAAGGGGTTTCCATGCCTCCTAGCCCTATGAGGTATGCCTCAAGTGGCCACATTTCTAATCCGGAGTCCTTATAGTGGGACCATCTAATCACACTAGTCGCAGCACCTGAGTCAATTAAATCCCTGAGCTCTTGGCAAGGGTTGCCGTGCTCTAGCCTGACTGTAATGAATGGTCTCCGATCCACTATACTAGGATGAGTACTTGACTTTGCTTGACACATGGCCATGGGGTATCTGGGTGTTGTTTCCAGATGGTTATAATGTTCTCTCCCTAGTCCTTGTCGTCTTAGCTTCATGCGCTTAATGCGTTCTATAGCTTCTGCCTAAGCTTCAGCCCGTATTCTATTTTCTTCCTCCTTACGCTTCTTTGCCAACGTGAGTCTTCTAAGCATATCCTCAGTAAGAGGTTCTTGATATAACTTGACTCTACAGCCACTAATGTAATTAGGCATTATGTCTCCTTCTAAGGTGGCTAATTGTACTGCTCCACTTGTAGAGAGTCTGTTAATGATCATAGGTCCATAACCTCGCTTTTCTAATTTTCGTGCGTGTTGTTTCAGCGTATATACTAGGACTAAATCTCCTTCTTTTAAGCCTTTATCCTTCACATGTGCATCAAAATAGGCTTTCTGTCGCTTCTTTGCTGCATATATACCTGCTGTTGCTTTTAGACTGGTTTCTCCTAATCGTTCCAAGTCCATTATTCTTGATGATAATTCATGGCCGGTCCACTGATGTTCTTGTGCAACCTTGAGGGTCGGTATCAAGAAGTCCAAAGGAAGCACAACATTCTGGCCAAAAACCATATGAAAGGGAGTTGCATTGAGTACGGTCTTGTAGGCCACTCGATATGCCCAAACAACGTGGTGTAACTGCTTGTCCCAATCTGAACGTTTGTTGTTCACGAGTTTCGTCAGTACGTTACAAAGGATCTTGTTAGTGCTTTCTGCTTGACCATTGGCCTGAGGATGATATGGTGCGGATTTCTTGTGAATCATCATAAAATCCTGTAACAAATATTCAATGACTTGGTTTAGAAAGTGAGTTTCTCGATCGCTCACTAACTCTATAGGCAATCCATATCTTGTAAAGACGTTTTCAAATAAGAATTTTGCAGTCGTGTGTGCATCATTCTTTTTCGTGGCTTTTGCCTCTACCCATTTGGTAAGATAATCTGTCGCAACGATAATGTATTCAGCATGTGTACCTTTTGTAGGGGGGTTAATGGGTCCTACAAAGTCTATACCCCACTTAGAAAATGCACGTCCTCCCATCATGGGTTTCAATGGCATTTCATCTCTGCGGATAGGAAATTGAGTTCTGTGGCACACATCACATCTCTTGACATAGGTATGTGCATCCATGTGAAGAGTGGGCCACCATAATCCTGCAAAGAGGATGGCTTTGATTATCCTATCGGTCCAAAATGACCTCCTGCAACACCTTGGTGTGCAGTTTCTAGTATGCGCAAATAATCGCTTTCATGAACACACTGTCTTAGGTATCCATCTCGTCCTCGTTTGTATAGATTGTCGCCAATAAGTGCATAGTCTTGAGCTTCCTGCTCTAGACTTCGTTGTCGTGCTAAGGTCATTCCTTGAGGGAATGTTTTCGTCCTCAAGTATGTCACTAAAGGTTCACTCCAGTCTGGTGTGAGAGACACGTGATACAATGTAGCATAATCCACTGGTGGTCTTTCACAACAAACATGACATTCTTTACACAACTTGTAGACATCTGCTTCCATAGAAGGCCAATATACTCCTAGTCTATGCAGAGTCTGCAAAGTACGATGTTTCGAATGATGTTGCTTTAATGCACCTACATGTGCTAATTGCAACCAATTTGCATGTTTTGATTCATCTACACGACAAGCAAGAATCTTTTGATCATTTTGTTTATATATACTTCCTGCTATGATTTGATATCTTTGAGGCTTGGTAATCTCTCCTTCCTTGATCCTTACCCTAGGATTCTTGGGTCCATATGTGAGAATAGGGACAATAGGCTTAGCCCATTCTGGTGCTATCTCAAGGTTAAACAGATATGTATCTGGTAATTCATCTGCTATGCCTTGAGGAGCTTCTCCTGAGGTTAGTCTCGAAAGATGGTCAGCTCTAAGATGTGTCTTTCCTTTCCTGACTACAACTTCAAAGCCATACTCCATGAGTAATAGAAACCAACGTGTCAGTCGTCCGGTGTTACATGGCTTATTGACTAAGTACAATAACGCTTGATGATCTGTAAAGAACTTGAATTTATTTGCCAACAAATAATGTCTGAATTTCTTTACTGCATAAAACATTCCTAATCCCTCTCTTTCCGTCGTGGTGTAATTTCTTTCTACTGCATTCAACTGTCTGCTCGCATACGCTATGGGCAGATCTATATTACCTTCATTCGTGGGTTGTGCTAACACACATCCTATGGCATAATTGGAAGCATCCACATGTACATGGAATGGCTTACTCCAATCTGGGGTTGTCAATATAGGCGTTGAGCACAAACATCTTTTAAGTTCATTGAATGAAGTCTCACATTCGTTTGTCCATTCAAACTTAGTTAAAAGAGAGTACAGAGGCTTGGCTATGATTGCATACATGTGTATGAATCTTCTATAATAACCACAATGGCCCATAAATGCCTGTACTTCTTTTACGTTATTCAGCCTAGGTAAATCTACAATCACTTTTACTTTTTCTTCATCTGTCGAGATTCCATTCTTTGACACAATATGTCCTAGAATTTTGCCTTGTCTGACCATGAAAATGCACTTTTCTGGGTTCAAACAAACCTGATATTCTCGACATTTGTCAAATACTTGTCTTAGTTCTGGGATATGTGTCTGTCTTACATTTGAATGAGCACATAAGTCGTCGGCATAAACTTCCAAATTCTTGCGTAAGAGCTCCTTGAAAACATGACACGTGAGTTGCTGGAAAGTGGCGGGTGCATTTGTCAAGCCAAATGGCATTACACGGAATGCAAATATGCCCCATTCTGTGGCAAAATCCGTCTTGTGTTGATCTTCGGGAGCAATGGCTACTTGATTATAGCCTGAGAATCCATCAAGAAAGCTGTAAACTTCCTTGCCCGCAACTCTTTCCAATAGGTGTTCCGTGATAGGAAGAGGATAGCTATCTCTAATCGTGGCGGCATTAACTTTTTTAAGGTTAATACACACACACGCAATTTTCCATTTTTCTTGGGCACTACTACAATGGGGGATACCCATTCGGTATGCTCAATTTCGTAAATGAATCCTGCTTCTATCAAACGATCTATTTCCTCTTTAATCTTTGCAGCGTAGTTATCATTGTACGTGTATGGTTTCTGTTTTGTTGGTTTTGCATCTGGAGTCATAGGGATTCTATGAGAACATATATCTGGGTCTACTCCTTTCAAGTCCTTGTAACTCCACGCAAAAACATCTCTATATTCGCGCAGAAGGGCAACTAATTCTACTTCTTCTTCACTCGTCAAATCATGCCCTATGTAGGTACATTTCTCTTCTTCTCCTTCTATGGCAACTATGATTTTTTTTGTTTTCTCTCGGTTATCGTATACTTCTCCATCATTAGCTTTTCTGTTAGGCATTCGTACCATGATTCGTCTATCTTCTATTTCATACTTCTTGAAGTTCTCTGGAACCTCAAACAAAGATTCTTCTTTTTCTGACATGGTTTCTTTCTTCTTTCTTTTCTTTCCTTCACTCTTAGTAGTCACTTCCGTGGCTAACCTCACATCATTCGTTAGTTCTTCGTGTTTCTGAGGGTGAGTCTCTACTTCGTAGAAATATTCTTCTTCTGATGCAAAGGGAGAGTCCATAATAATTGACTCTAAATCAAAATCGCTCGCATCCTCGAATGCATCAGTGCTAGATTCACATTCTTCTAAAATTGAATCACGCATGATTGGCTCTATCGTGAAAACTGAGATATCATAGCCATCCTCGTCGTAGTGGGGTGTCCATTGTTCTTCATTGATCGCTACGTCCATGGTTGCTAGGATTTCTGCCCAACCATGGGGTTCGAATTCTTCGTTTGGAAATACTACTGGTGCGTAAGCTGGGTCTTGAAGGGTTCGTGGGTGTTGTTCTGCACCTAAAGTCCTGGCTTCTAATCGTTCTTCCTCTTGTTTTGCAACTTTACACATCCATAAATGAGTGTCCTCATGCAACCATGAGGGGTCTGACTCCAATGAGTGCACGGATTCCGTTTCTTTAGGTGTCTTATGGATGGTGTTCCATTGTATTGGGGGTACGTCTCTATGTGAATAGTCTTTAAGATTGACTTTAGTAGTCACTCCCAAATGTTGCAAGTACAAAGAATTAGTTCCCCAATCTTGTATGATTTGCAACTGACGCATGAATGGTCGTCCTAAAAGCATCTCGTAAGCATGATTTTTTCTAAAATCACAAATGGCGAAAGTATGCTCAAACTCTACACCACAAGTGGTGAGAGATATGCCTTCTAGTAAGCCTAATGGTTTTTCTATGTGTCCATCAGCCATTTGTAGCTTCATCCTGGTAGGTCTCAATGCTGGCTTACCCCAACGTTTCCATAAAGCGGTGGTAGCGATGGCTACTCCGTCTCCTGAATCTAAGATGGCTTTCGTGGTGTAGCCCTGATGGGTTATTGGAAGATAAGTGTTACCTTCCTCTCCTTCGCTTACGTCTCCGATTCTTTCTATAGGTATCTCTGGTGCTTTCTTATGTGATCCTATGTGTGAGGGAGTAGTAGTAAGCTCTGGGAATTGATTTGCTACATGTTTCCACAATTCTCGTTTAACCTTTAACAATTCCTCTAGAGTGAGATTACATTGTACTTTAGTGTTCTTGATCACTTCCGTGTTTCTAGGGATTACTGATTCTTCATTCCTCACTATTATCGTGGGTGCTCTCATGCTAATAGACTTAGCTTCCCAAGGTCCTCTGAACTGAGGTAATTCTTGTAAAGAATTGGATTCAAAACCCGTGTGTTCACTTAGTTGTTCTTCCTCTACATCATCGTAAATAGAGGGAATGTCTTGGGGAAATTGCTCCTGCAAGTCATCTATTTCTTGAATAGGAGGATGAGTTCCTTGTTCTTTTCTCCACTTCTCTTCTTGGATTTCTCTCAAAAATTCATGTGAATACCTATGTATGGAAGACAGGTTGTCTTCTTCCTGTGTGTTGGGTACCTGAGACAGGGATGGTGCGTTCCTTTCCTGTGTCTCTGAGGTGATAGGGTGCTTATGTTGATTCTTTTTCTCCTTGCTATCAATCAAATATTCTAGCCTCTCCATCAGTCCTTGAAAGTGTAATTCTGGTTTTGCCATGTTATTCCAATTTAGATATCTAGAGGCTTCAAACAAAGATTGTGCTAATTCTACCATCTTCATACAAAGTTTGTTCCTTTCAATTTCTAAGTCTGCTCGAGGGTAGTTCTTACTCATTTCAGTTACTTGGGGTCCTTCTTTTATTCTGGCTTGATACGCGCGAAACATCATGTCCAGGTTTTCCGGTATGGGTTCTGCTAAAACTGATCCTGATTTTTGAGCTAAATTTTCTTGGTTCAGTTCCTGTGAAGTCAACTCTTGAATTTTGGCTCTAGATTCCTTGAGACTTCCTTCCAATTCTGTTATCCTCTTACTCCATTTTCTCTTTATCCTTTCTCTAGAATTTTTCCAAGAGTTTGTCTTTTTACTACTTGACTCTCCCACTTCACTGGTTCCAGCTACTTTCTCCTGATTAAGCTATTGGTTTTGTAAGAGCGCCTGGGCTCTTGTTATAGCTTGGATAGGCACGTATGTAGGGTTAGATCCATCTGCGTTGTTTACAATACCTATCACATTGATCGGTGTCACATTCGAAACATTAGCTGGGTTCTTAGGACAATCTTTGATTATGTGCTCCTTGCCACAATCGGCACAAAAACCTTGTACATTATAATATTGTGATTGTCCCGCTATTGGAGGATGTGGACAATCCTTTATGAAATGATCTCCTTGGCACCTAAAGCATGGTCCTCTAGGGCCCTGTGGTCTTTGCTGTCTTAATTGGGGCCGCGGATTAGGGTTTGTGTACATCACATTAGCATAGTCGGGCTCCCAACTAGGTTCTACTGGTGGACTATCATACTGATATGTTTCCACATGTTCTCGTGACTCCGTGTAGTATGTGGGTGGACTATCTACATGCGTAGAGTCAAAACTGTTAGAGTTTGGATCACTTTCTGTGATTAGGGGTAAAACGGTAACTAAAGCCCTATTCAGGTTCTCTTCTGCAGCAGCATATTTCACTGAGATGACATTAGCTGGTGGGGGTGGCTGCTGTGCTAAGACAGGTTGAGATCTCTGTTGAGCCTGATAAGGGTAGTTCTGAGGAGGCCTATAGTAATGAGGCTGAGCATTATACTGGCCTTGGTACCTACCTGGCTGTGCATATGCTTGCGTATAGTTCTGTCTTACTGCTTGTTTGTTATATGGGCAGTCCTGTGCTGTATGATTCGTGTATCTTCTCTTAATCATACAGTATTGGCCACTAGGGTTGGCTTGCGGTTGTGTTGCATTGGGACATACGTTTGCCAAATGATTTCCACCACAGGTGTAACAACGTACATTGGTTGCTACCCTAGGCATCTGTTTACTAGAAACTCCTAGTTTCTGGGCCACTTTTTCAGCTAGGTCCTCTATCGAGCTTGACAATTTTGTAGATGCTAGAGATGAACAGTCTGAATCTTTATAGACCTTCGAGAGTTCCAACTCATCTCCTAAGTTATCTTCAATGTCTATGCAAATTCGCACACATTGCTCTAGCGTTCTGGGTTCCTTTAAGTACACGTAGGAGCGTAGCTTAGAGCTCAACAGGCCGTCTAAAAACAATGATACTTGCTTGGCCTGAGAGGGTAATTCTTGCATTGGACATCTTTCCACATATTGTCTAAACCTACGTCCTGACAGTCTAACTGTTTCCTGAGGGGTCTGTTTGAGACTATGGATCAATGAAGACGTGTCATGTCTAATCCCACTTTTAGAGAATTCAGTGATGAATGACTCTAAAAAGTGATGGATATCTCTAAATTGCCTTTGCTGCAATGGTTGGAACGAAGTTAAAGCAGTATTCTTTAACGTTAGTCCAAATGCATTATAATGTGTGAACATGTCTTCTACTTGCTCTGCTCTTAGAACTTGCTTAAACTCCACAACATGGTCATAGGGATCTCCTGTCCCATCGAAATAATTTTTCATGGACTTCACTAATTGAGTGGGTCTCAGCATTCTTGCATGTTCACGTGGTCTAGGTAGAGGAAAATCATCTCTACCACCTGGTATTCCATGATCTCTTTGTCTATCCACTCTATTAGTATCTGTGGTTGTTCTATCCCTCCCTATAGGGTGGTTGAAACTTTTTGGAGTTTATTGACCTCCAAAGTATAGCAGGAAGTAGGTGGAACCCCCTAGGAACAAGTTGACCTTCTCACAAACTTCATCATAGAAAACCATTCATGCTTGCAGAGCTTACTACTCTCTAACCACATATACTAGAGACCAAGAGCTTTCCAATGAGTCAAAGAACACTCAATTTGGATAAATACTCAATGAGCTATGACCTCTGCAATATGCAGCTTTAACGGAGACCTTGAAGAGAGATGAACCTGAGGACACACATCACTTGCAGAGACTACTGCTCTTACCTCACAACTCCAATGAATCTCAAAATTCCTAGAATAGAAGTAGACTTTGAGAGCTTTCTAACAAGCCAAAGAACACATGATTTGGATACATACACAAGGAGCTATGACCTCTGCAAGTTGGAGGTTTAATGGAGAGCTTCAGCAGGGGTAAAACCAGAGAACATACACTACTTGCAGAGAGTGTTGCTCTCAGCTCATAAATCCAATGATTAGGAAAATTTACAAGAAGAAAGTAGACAGTAAGAGCTTTCAAATGAGCTATCAAACATGTAATTTGGATATATAATGAGGGAGATACAAGCTCTACAATCTCTGCATACAAAACTACAGTAGCATAGAGATGCACAAATGACTCTCTTAGAGTTCCCACAAGATCACGACTTTTCTCCACTTTTTATAGCATGGGAAACTAAACTAAAACCTTCCTAATACATCTAAATTCGTGGTAGACACTTGTGTGGAGGTATTACATGACTCAAGTGCTCAAATAAGCAAAGTATTGATGGACTTTGAGAACTAGCCATCGACCTTCCACTATGACACCACTGCAGCTCCCTTGTGACTCCTAATTTGACTCGCCATGTTCTAGAACTCACGTGGTATTTTTTCTAAATTTTATGAATAATATGAGCCTTCTTGAAGTATTTGAAGACTTCTCAAAGGTATTTACATAATTTGAAACTTGTACCCTACATAAAACAAATGTTCGTAACAAAACTTACTTCCGGTCTCTCTTTATTTTTCTCTCTTTGATTACCATGGGCTGAGGAGGTTCCTGCCCCTTGTTGGTTAGCGTTTGCGTTTGTTCGAGATGGAGGAAATACTAAATCCCCTCTCCATGTGTATAGGTTTCTCGCGTGGTCAGACACCACAAATACTCTCTCTGAAGTTTCATCCAGGTATACAACCTTTCCAGGTGTATCTGGGTCCTTTAATTCATAAATTGTGATGATGCCTATCTCACTAGGGTGATCCTTTCTATACCTCCAAAATGCTTCATCTGTTTCTTTATTTACAAACAACTCTATACTCCTATTGTCATGAGGGATCCACTCTGGGATTAGTACTCGTGTCAATACAGATTTCCCTCTAGGTGTCCTAGGTTCCTCTAACGGTTCCTTTCCTTGGGTTCTCGTTTCCGTCTCTAATTGAATCATGCCAAACTCATCAGTATTGTTTGGCTGCGTGCTTAGGATATACATTGTTCCTTCTTTGTCTATGTAAGCATCTCGCTCAAATTTCACCACTGGATGTTCCAATCCAATGGGTTGATCAGGATTGTGCATTTGCACCACCTGTCTTCGCAAACCGTCCTCATAGATGCGAGCACCTAACCGGTTGGTTTGGAGGAATTCTAATTGAGTTCTATAGGGTCCTTCAGGTCTTTCCAAATATGCTACATTTGACCCTCCTTCTGGTATTTCCGTGCTAAATGCCATTTCTGATTCACTTGTGTCTGAGCTCAACTCGTAGGGATAACTATTGTTTAACTGTTGTGCCCACGATCCTGCAGTGGTCCCTACACTTGCTTCTGATGATCTAAGGCTTAGTCGGTCTGACTTACCTTTATGTTTGCCCGATCTCAGGTTCATGAATTTGCTTTGCTACTCTTCTGATCATCAATGGTCCTTTGTTTTTAATTGCTTGATTCTTTTTAAGTTCCTTTAAGTTCTTGTCTCGATGTATGCGTCAGGAATCGACTTTTTGTTATAACTTTGAGTTCTCGTTCCATCAGACTTAAGTTCTTTCCTTAAGGTTTTCGTGACTCACACACCTTTACCTTTAGTCTTGGACTTGATAAATTAAGTCTCTTAAACTTGAGGCGTTCCTATCGTCGTTAATCCACAACTACCGTTTAGCCTAAGCTAAGAATTGACTGAGGGGGTTGAGTAATCTTCCAACCTCAAGTCAGCTTTTCTGGTTGCTCTGATGCCCAAGAAGCCGCGCTTCCCAAGCTTGTGCCCTTCACTGCCTTGCTTTGCTTGCCCTTGATTGCCTTTGCTAGACCTGTAAAAATCCAAGATTAGACCAATTCACAAATGGATGATCAAGCACTTGAGTATATACACTCTTAATGTCCCTTAACCTTTGGCAAAATTTTCCTCCAAGGCCCCCTTTCCTTCCTAGTCCCAACTATGTTCACCTCAAATTAGCTTATCTAAAAATAGACGTATCTTTTATAAAAAAACAGTTGAGCTCACGTAGTACTCGTCACAAGCTTTCTAAAGAGTTAACAAGCTCAAAAAATGGACTTCGGATGAAAGAGATATGACCGTTCAGGCCCTGGGGGGTAAAAACTGACAAACAGGTTTTTCTCCAAATGTGAGGTAAGGGGTCTCCTATGAGTCTAATCACCCAAAAATTTCCCAAAAATAGCCCCAAAATTAGCCAAAAATTCAATTCAAAAAAATCCGTTTGGGGTGGACAATCGCGATGGTCTGCAACAATCGCGATGGTTTGGGACCGTCGCGATGGTCCAGGCGAACCGTCGCGATGGCGTGAGGAGCGAGCTGTCGCGATGGTCCAAAAATGAGCAATCACGATGGCGTAAATTCGAGTAGTCGCGATGGCATGAATGTGAACTGTCACGATGGTCTGGAATGAACTATCGCGATGGTCCAAGTGTGAACCGTCGCGATGGTCTAAATGTGAATGATCGCGATGGCGTGAATTTGAACCGTCACGATGGCTCGATCAGGTGGACAATCGCGATGGCGTCAGTCAACGGTCAACGTGAACAATCGCGATGGTCCGAAGTGAACCGTCGCGATGGTCCGCGATGCGATGGCGTGAGCCAATCGCGATGGTCTAGCTTGCCACGTGGCAGCGTCGGCGCGATGGCATGAGCCAATCGCGATGGTGTGGGGTCAACCGAACAATCGTGATGGTCCGCGAACCGTCGCGATGGTCCAAATGAACCGTCGCGATGGCGTGAGCCAATCCCGATGGTGTGACACAATCGCGATGGTCTGAGACCGTCGCGATGGTCCACCAAAATGCGAATTTTTGAAATGCATCTGTGGATTCCTATGTGCGCAAGTGTGCTCTACACGCTGGTGTGGTCGCCTTCTTCAAATTCCGAACTTTGCAGACCATCGCGATGGTCTGACACAGTCAGCCATTTCTGACAGAAAGTGGATTTTTACCTTTTTTGTAGCCTTCCTGATGCTCTGAAGCTCTGTACCTGCAAGAAAACTCAAGAAAATAAAAGTACACACAAGCACAAAAGCTCTCTCTCACTCTCTAGCATGCACAAATGAGGGGAAATGAGGAGAATGGGTGGATATGGTGAATTTTTTTATTTTTTTGGAGTTGGAGATGATGATGCGATGATGAAGATGGAGTGTGGGGAAGGTGAAAAACACTAAAAACTAAGTAAAAACAACAACAAAAACTGAAATTTTTTACCTTCCAACGCCACTTCTTGCTATACTCTTACCATCACACATTCGTCCTAAACTCGATCCTTGGCAATGGCGCCAAATTTGGTGTTGCTCTAGCACAATGGAGAGATCCACGTTAAGAAGCTCCACCTCCTTAATTGTCAATCCGTGGAAGAGATAGGAGAAATATGAAGATCGTGAATGTGAGATGAAGTGAGAGTGAAGGTGAGAAGCACAAAGATGCACACACACATACACACACATAACGAAGAGACAAGCAAGACACAATGGAAGATGAGAAATCAACTCTATTGCTCAAGAACACTATTACAAGCTCAACATAGCTCTAGGCTCTTCTCTACTCAAACAAGCTAACCCCCAAAAATGAGCTCTCTAGCTCTATTTATAGTTTCTAGACTAGTTTTGACCGGTTTCACATCTAGTGACCGGCATAATTAAAAAATAGGTCCTAGATGCTATTTGGAAGGGTAAACGATGTCTAAAAATAACCAAAATTGGTATGCGCATTCTACCTAAGCTCCTCAACCTCGAGGACTCCTCGGCTTGCACAAAATGGAGCTATGGATTACAAAATGGGGTTTTCTATGTTACATATGTTACAATTAGTGATAAAAATCACTATTGAGTGTTTTGAGAATTGATTAAAAACAGATTTGTTTGAAAAACTTGATCCGACTCGCTCCCTGCTCCGTCTTTACATACTTCCACATCATCTGTGCCTCTGACTGCTTCCAACACTAGGTTAGATGTAAAGCTTTGGCATGCACGCTTTGGTCATCTGAATTTTTCTAGTTTGCTACACCTACGAAAATCTAATATGATGTCTTCTTTGCCCAAGCTTGAGGCACCTCGAAAACATTTGTGAAGGTTGTATTTTGGGCAAAATGCAGCATTCCTCCTTTCCAAAAGATGGTTTAGTTCGGGCTATGCAAAAATTGCAGCTTGTACATAGTGATGTCTGTGGCCTTATGTAGATGTTGAACGAAAGAACAAATCACTCATGGAAATGGCAAGGTGTATGGTCAAGAGCCAGTCCTTACCACATAATTTCTGGCTTGAGGTTGTTATGTGTGCAGCATATGTACTAAACAGGTGTCCCACTAAAGCACTATAGTCTATCACTCATAAGATAATTTAGAATTGTGAGAGGAATATGCAACTGAATGTCTTGGGTTTACTTTTGCACAGCCTTGAAAAGTCAGTGTTACACCCAATCAGTGTTAAGCTCAATTCTCCTTCATTGGTTGGCATAAGTTAGGGATTTTATGCATTATAGCAATTTGACCCTATGTATAACATTTCCCGAAAAGGAAGTTTTTTGATGGCAGCTGTGTTGGCTTCCCTAAGTATTTGTGAGCTAGTCAAAGTGCAACTCTATCTGTTTTTTACCAATTGATTCTCATTGATGTTCCAAGGTCCTTATTGAGTTTTATTGCAATAATTACTAGCATACAAGGTCTATTTGACATATCCAAAGAGCTAGGGTAGGTCTTGTGATGGTTTGCTTGACCATCTTCATCACTTGGCAACTCAAGTTTCCACCTTCTCCAAGATTTTCCAACTTCTTTCATTGGTATCAAGGCAACTTCAAGCTTAGGGATGGATTTCGTTCAATGATTGAGAAGCTTGATAGAAACAATTATGCTTCTTTGCAAATGAAAATGGAGGCCTATTTGCAAGGTACAAATCTATATGTGGATTGTATTAGGTGATGAAGCAATTCCTATTGTAAGACCCAAAGGAGGACCTACTCAAGAGGAAATAGATATGCTCATGCTTTGGTGTGGAATGGATGCTCAAGCAAGGTCATACATACTAAACTCTATCTTTGATTTTCTATTACCACATATTAGAGGATGTAAGACATCTCAAAAGACTTAGGATGCCCTAGAGACTCTCCTTTTTGCTAGGTCCAAAGCAAGAAAGAATACTCTCTAGAATGAGTTCAACCAAATGAAGAAGAGTCCAAAACAAACCATCACAAAGTTTGTTACAAACATCAAAGAGATTGCAGATCAATTGATATCCATTAGAGAGATGACTGAAGAAGAAGTCATCATGACATGAATTCTGAATCGAATTAGAAGTGATGAGCAATGGAAATCATTCACCACATCCTATGAGCTCATCATGGATGAGCTCTAGATTTCAACATCTTTCTTGAACACTTCTTCAATCAAGAGGCCAACAATAGCATGATGGAAGGTAACTCCTATCAAGGTAATTCAACCAGAGCTCTCTATAAAGATAACAAAAACAAGAAGATGAAAGGCAAGAAGGAGGAAGTGGATAAAGAAGAGACTTCCCAAGCCAACTTTGCAGGCAAGAGCAAGTAGAAAGTGAAGAAGAAAGGGCCAAAGTATGAAAAAACTAAAACTCAAGGTATTCAACCATGTACCATCTATGGTAAGACCACCCATACCACTCACAATTGTAGGCTCAATAACAAAAAATACTACAATGATTTTTTTGTAAAAAAACATGAAGAATCATTGTTTTTTATGAATCTAAGCCACAAGGAAGGTAAAAAAGATGATCATTTATTCTACATAGATTCAAGATGTTCAAATCATGTTGTAGAAACATAGCTCTCTCATCTAACTTGGAAATCCAAAAGCATAGACATGAAGTACAAATAGGGGATGGCACAATGCATAATGTGGTGAAGATTGGTAATGTCAAAGCTTTTGTCAACATTCTGAGCAAGGTACCCTATGTTCCCTCTATTACAAAGAACCTAATACGTTTAGGCCAAATAGTTTGGAAAGGCTTGTTAGGTTCACCAAACATGGAGCTTTTATGGAAGCTCCACCTCAAGGCTCCAAAAAGATAGCTAGAGCTGAGAAACATGGTAGGCTCTTTACTTTTGAAGTAAGAGAAGCCAAGAATATAGCTCTATTCAACTTTGGATCCAAAACCCTAAGTGAGCTTGAAGTGTGGCTTAAGAGTGAGGCTCATGTGAACGAAGGAACCTTGAAGGATATGTGCAGGAATCAAAGCGTTCTAGGGCTGCCAAATATATCAAGGCAACACATGATCAATAGATGTGATGCATGTCCGATTGGGAAGGCACAAAGACAAAGATTCAACCACAAAGGCTACATCCACATAAAATTAATAGACTTAATACATACACATGTATGGGGCCCAAGCCAAGAACCTTCATGGAATAGTCCATCTACCATAGTAGATGGACTATTCCATGCTTTATAAAGAATAAGAATGAAGTGTTTGATTGTTTCAAAACGTATCTAGCACATGTGGAGAACCATATAGGTAGATCATTCAAGAAGCTCATATCTAATGGAGGGGGTGAAAAATTCTCCAAGGAATTTGTTGCGTTCTTGCAAGATAAAGGTATTAAGAGGGAAGTGACTACTAGGTACTCTCCTCAATTCAATGGAATTGCAGAGAGAAGAAACAAGAAATGGGTTGGATCAACCAGAACAATGCTTGAAGAGAAGAAGTTGCACATTTTTTATGGGAGAGGCCACTAACTGTTGTGTACCTTGTTAATAGACCACCATCCAAATCACTTCAATGTATGACTCCTTATGAAGCATGGCATGGAAGAAAACCTAGTCTAGTTCATTTCAAGTTGTTTGGTTGTTTAACTTATAACACATATGCATTACAAATTCTACAATACCTCAACCAAGAAAATCATTACAAGAAGGGATGTTGTGTTTGAGGAACACAGATCTTTGTTCTTGATATATTTAGGTAGTGATGTGTGTGAACACTCTAGGACCCCCGGGGCACTTTTTTCCCTCTTTAGGAGGCTTTTTTCCCCGACTTGTATATACGCCTATTGCCCTCACATGCTACTTATCTTTGTACATTCTAGTGGTAATACATTTCAGTATTGTGTGTTGTGCTCCAAGCTTCTTCTACTTCCTTGTGTTGTTTGTGTGTTTTCGCAGATGTCTAACTCCAACAATTGGTATCAGAGTAGGTCGCTGCTTCATCTAGGGCATCATCAACAGTCCTCCAATCATAGTCTCAGAATCACATGAAATTTCGTACGGATACTCAAAGTGATTAGGAGATTAAAGCGGCTTCGCTTTGTGGTGTCAAAATCACGATTTGAGCTCATTTCGGCCTCCGAATGCACTGTCACAATGCTTGTGTAGGCTACTTTGTCTTTTTGTGCCAAAGATATATACCAGCTTCGGTTCATGAGTATAAGCATCTCAAAGTCTTGTACAGGTCTAGTAGAACTCATTTGGGTAGTTCGGTTCAACTATTTCAAATACAGTCAATTTTTTGCATCAAGGTATTTTAGTTAGTGGACATGGCTGAAAGCAATGATGTATTTCGTATGTTGGCTGTTGAGGATAAGTTGGATGGTACTAATTATCCATTCTAGGCTTATATGATGTGTCATGTATTGTTCACAAAAGGACTGTGGAATATTGTGCAAGGTGTTGAGAAACATCCTAGTACACCTGCGAACATAGGTACTACAAATACAGGTACTGAAGCTGATGCAGATGGTGTCAAAGATGGTGATATTCTACAAATTCCTGTTCATGCTATTGTTTCTGTTGCACCCACTATAGAGCAAATTCGTTGGGATGGCAGAGATACTCAAGCACATGCATTGATGGCTTTGTCTGTCAAACGTGCCAGTATTCCTCACATTTGCTCTTGTAGAACAGCTAAGGATGCTCGGGATACACTTACCACATTGTACCAGCCTAGGAATGAGGTTCCTATTGCTTACCTCTAAAAATAGTTCGAGAGTGAGCACATGAATGAAGGCTATTCCATGGATAATTGTTTGACAAAGACCAAGGATTTGAAGGAACAGTGGATTTCAGCTGATGAAGTCCTTCTTGATAGTTCACTTGTGCAGATTGTTCTAAATGGTCTTCCCAACTCATATCAAAGTTTTGCTTCTACTCTTCGTTTGATGATGAAAGGAAATCCAAATGCCTTAACATTTGAAGATTTAGTTTTTGTTTTGTTGCAAGAAGCTCAGTCTAGGCAGAACAAGTCTATTATACGTGTTACAGATCAAGCCTTCCTGGCTAGTCAGAAGGGCAAAGGAAAATGGAGCTCTTCTACTAGTAAGCAAAAATCTGCTAATTCTGCACAATCAAAGAAGGAAGAAAGCAGAAGTTGTTTCGCAAATACTCTAAAGCAAATGATCATGTCATAAAGAGCTATCCAAAATTGGCTGCTAAAGGGCAAAGAAGAAAGAGGCCGGAATGGTTGTTGTAGAGGCCTCTACACCAAAAACAGAGTCTGCTAATCTTGAGCACGATGAAGAATGGATGTTTACTATTGTTTGCAGTTTTGACTCATCTTCTCATGAGTAGTGCATGTCTGCAGTAGACTCACATGTTTGGTATTTTGATAGTGGGGCAACCAAACATATTACCTTGTAGTGTAGTTTTAACTCTAGCCTGCCCCTACAAGGAATACAATCACATGCGCCAACACCTCCTCTTATCCTATCATGGGAGTTGGTAAGATCATTTTGGCTATTGTTGATGGTAGTTCTTTCACTTTGTCAAATGCTTTATTTGTGCCAGGGATTAAGAAGAATCTATTATCAGTCTCAGCTTTAGCCAAAATTGGCTTGGTTGTGAAATTTGTTGATGATAGGTTTACAGTTCATGATCTATCTAATGGCGACGTGATTATTGCTTCTCGCATTTTAAGTCATGGGTTGTATAAGCTCATAGATTACGAAAAATCTATGAACAATTCGACATGTGCAATACATGATTCTAAGGCTATGTCAGATGCAAAGCTTTAGCATGCATGCTTTGGTCATATGAATTTTCCTAGTTTTCTATGCCTACAAAAATCTGATATGGTGTCCTCTTTGCCCAAACTTGAGGCACCGGACACTCATGTTTGTGAAGGTTGCCTTTCGGGCAAAATGGGGTGTTCATCCTTCCCAAAAGATGGTTCAATTCGGGCTACTCAGAAATTTTATCTTGTTCATAGTGATGTCTATGGTCCTATGTAGACACCCTCTTCTGGAAATTATCTTTACTTCATGACTTTCATCGATGATTTTTCCAAGCATGGATGGGTATATCCATTGAAGGCAAAGTCGGAAGTGTTCATGTGCTTCAAAAAAAATTTGGTTTTGGCTGAAAATCTGTCAACATGTAAAATGGGCACCCTCCATTCTGATCGAGGGGGGGAATATATATCTTCTAACTTTAATGCATTTCTGGTTGAATGTGTAATAAAACATCAATGTATAGTGTCGTATACACCTCAATAGAATGGAGTTTCTGAATGGAAGAACACGTCACTCATGGAGATGGCAAAGTGTATGGTCAAAAGTCTCGCTTTACCACATAATTTTTGGCTTGAGGCTGTCACATGTGCAGCATATGTACATAACATGTGTCCCACTAAAGTGCTACAATCTATCACTCCATAGGATGCTTGGCATGGTTGCTAACCATATGTTGCTCATCTGCACACTTGTGGTTATTTGGCTTTTGCATTAGTGCATGAACAACATCGCATAAAATGGATGATAAAGCAGTAAAATGTATGTTTTTTGGGTATAGTTCTGAAAGCAAAGGATATTGTCTATATCATCCACAAATAAATGCATTCTGGTTAGTTGTGATGTTGTTTTTGTGGAAGATGCTATTCAGCCCTCAATTTCATGTACTAAGGACACATCAGTTACCTCCAAAGACATATATGATACTTTGTTGCCTCTTTTTTTACAGGTGGACAATCTAGTGCTGGTCCTAATAAGGCAACTTCTCAGCCTTTGCAAGTTTCATGTGATGATGCAGATCATTCCATTTCTAATGCAGATTTACATGATGCACTTGTTGATGAGAGAACTAATATTAAGCAAGCAAAAACTATGCCAAAATGGCTAGTGCAAACTTTGCGTGATAGCAAATTAGATGCACCTCTGTTATATTGTACTCCTTCAGGCTCTCATAGTGCCTCTTTTGCATCAGATTGCTATGTAATGGCTACATCTAGTCTGTCTGATGAGACTCAACCTGTTTTGTTTGATGAAGCACAAAATTATGAACATTGGATGGCTGCAATGCAATCTGAATATGATGCTATCATGAAGAATTGTACTTGGTCTTTATGTGACTTGCCTCTTGGCAAGAGGGCCATTTGCACTAAGTGTTTGAAGCGTAAACCTGATGGAAGAGTTGACGGTTATAAACTAGGCTTATTGCAAAGGGTTATGCATAGGAAAGAGGCATTGATTTTGATGAGACATTTGCACCTACATGTCGAATGACTAATGTTTGTAGCATCTATGCGCTTGCAGCTCATCATGGTTGAAATGTACATCAGTTGGACATTAAAACAACATTTTGAATGGTGACTTGCATGAAGAATTGTATGTTTTTCAGCCCCATGGCTTTGTGCAAAAAGGGCATGAAAACCAAATGTGCAGGTTAAAGAAGGCATTATATGTTTTAAATGAAGCACCACGTGCTTGGTCTGAAAAGATGCATGCCTATCTCATTGCACATGGTTTTGAGAACAGTCCAACTGAAAGAACCTTATATGTTAAGCATGCTAATGATGTGCTTGTGATCATTTTTTTGTATGTTGATGAAATGCTGCTCATTGGTCCTCATGACATGCATATTGCTGATTTTAAGGTTGATTTGCATGCCTCATTTGAGATGTCTGATTTGGGGCATTTGCATCACTACTTGGGCATTCACTTTATGCAAATTAATGGTGGAATGGCTTTGTATCAAACAAAATATATTGACACATTATTGAATTGTTTTGGCCTTGAAGACTGTAAGGCTATTGCCACTCCTATGGAGATAGGTTTACGATTGAGTCTTCATGATTTTGGAGATGCATTTGATGTTGTTCTCTATCAGTAGGTTGTTGCATGCTTGATTTACTTATGCATTACTTGACTAGGTATTCAGTTTGTTATCTCACAGATGAGCAGGTTTATGCATTGCCCAGGAGTCAAGCATTGGCAAGTGGTTCAGAGCATCATTTGCTACTTCAGCAGTACCCAGCTACTTGGATTGTTTTAGCCCAAGGGGGGATCACTACTGCCAGATTTGCATGCTTTTCCTCATAGTGATTGGGTGGGTTGTTATGACACTCATGTGTCCATTAGTGGCTTTTGCTTCATGCTTGGTAGCTCATGTATATCTTGGTTGAGCGAGAAGTAGCCTACTATGGCCACTTCTAGTTTTGAGATTGAGTATAGGGCAACTTTCACAGCGACTATTGAGTGTGTGTGGCTCAGATGCCTTATGGCTGATTTGGGTGTTGGTCAGTCTTTTACCACCACCATCTTCACTAACAGGCAAAGTGCATTGGCAGTTGTGAGGAACCCTGTGTTCCATGCTCGCACTAATCACATTGAGGTGCATTATCATTATGTCAAGCAAAGAGCAAAGGTTCTCTGCTCGGGAGATTAGCATGGCATATGTGCCCATGCAGGAGAACATTGTAGACCCTTTCAGGAAGGCTCTGCCTAGGGAGAAGTTTGAAGCTTTCCACAAAGCTTTGGGTTTACTTCCTTTTGTGGATTGATTCCACATAGCTTGGAACTTCCTTATACATGAGTTCCAGCTCCTTGTTCACTACATCAATCCTAGGGGGGATTTCTTGATCTATTTAGGTAGTGATTGTCACGAGGAAGGAGATAAGGAAGAGAGCTCACACACACACTCTCACTCTCAAGGAGAAGCACACACACAGATTGAGGCAAGGAAGAATAATCTTCTTCTTCTTCTATTACATAAAAGCAATGTACAACAATGACCTAAAAACAAGAATACAACAAGTGCAATATATAAAGATCCGTACATAAGGGAAAACCTAATGTTCGCGAATGAGTGAGCTGGCAAGAAACAAATGTGCTATCACTCTCGGTAGATAAATCTAATAAAGCTCAATGAAGTATCCCTGACACATATCGGCATGACCACTATACATGTCAGAGAAACGAAAAATTGGTACGTGTCATCCTGGATCATCACATGTTGAGGTTGATATCTCAACACTCCCCCTCAAGCTCAATGCCATATCCTGTAATCCAAGCATCTCCCGAAACTTCTTTAACTTCTCAGCTCCAAGTGCTTTGGTGAAAATATCAGCAACCTGCTCATCTATTCTCACATAAACAAGATCAATATCACCTACTAATACCTTTTCTCTGATGAAGTGATAATGTACCTCGATATGCTTTGTTCTAGCATGGAAAACAGGGTTCCGTGCTAACTGTATGCTGCTAAGATTATCACAATAGATAGTGATAGGCTTTTGCACTTCCACACCTAAATCTGCAAGTAACATCTCCAGCCATGATGCCTCACATGCTGCCATTGCAGCACCTCTATACTCAGTCACTGTACTTGACAAAGCAACAGTGGGTTGCTTCTTGCTGCTCCATGTAATAGCTGCACCTCCAAGTGAGAAAAGAAAGCCACTAGTAGATCTTCTATCTGGAGTACTACCAGCCCAATCTGCATCGTTGTATCCATGAACCTGCAACTCCACACCAGCTTCATGAAACAATGCATAATCCAAAGTAGCACTCACATAACGTAGAGCATGCCTGAGAGCATCCAAATGTGGCTTCCTGGGAACCACAACTTTCCTCTACATAGTAGCATTTTCCAATGCTTCACTTGATGTAGCATCCAACTTCAAATTTTGATTTAATGGCATAGAAGTTGGCTTACAATCAGCCATACCATACTTTTGCAGCATATTCAAGGCATATTGCCTTTGCGACATCCATATACATGTTTCTGTATGTATAAACGCAATGCCCAAGAAATAGCATAGCACACCAAGATCTTTCATGTCGAATTCCTGCATAAGAAGTTGCTTTACCTCTTTGATGCTTCCTTCATTATCACCACCTACAATCAGGTTATCAACATAAATAGCCACAATAGTGATGCCATCATCAACCTTCCTTGCATATAGTGAGTGATTTGCATCACACATAGAAAACCCAATGCTAGTTAAGTAATCAGCAGTCCTTGCATGCCATGCACGAGGGGCTTGCTTCAACCCATACAAAGCCTTTTGCAGCCTGCAAACATATTCTGGATGCTTTGAATCTTCATATCCTTGTCGCTAGTCCACATATACTTCTTCCTGTAACTCACCATGTAGGAAAGCATTCTTCACATCCATCTGATGCAAAGTCCATCCTTTTGCTGTAGTTAATGCAACAAGTGTTCTGACAATAGACATTTTAGCTACAAGGCTGAATGTTTCTGCATAATCAATGCCATATGTCTGTGCATAACCTTTAGCTACCAATCGTGCTTTATAGCTGCTTATGCTACCATCAGCATTATGTTTTACCTTGTAAACCCATTTGCAGCCTATGGGTTTCTTTCCTTGTGGCAATGGAACCAGCTTCCATGTATCATTTCCATAAAGTGCAGCCATCTCCTTATCCATAGCTTTTTCTCAATCTAAATTACCAATTGCATCTTCAAAACAAGAAGGTTCAGCATCTTGTATTACCTTTGTCATGTAGGCACAATGGCGAGCCATGTAACTGTCATATGTCAATCGTTGCACTGAATTACGCATCCTTCCAGATCTTCTTGGTCTTGGGTCACTTCTTCTTGTATCATCTGCATGTGCCCTTCTTACTCCCACAGTCTTCACAGAGGGCAATCCAAGTTCCTCATCAAGACTCTTTTCTGAACCACTTGAATCTCCATGAACATCTTCCAAACCTGCACCTGTTTTACTATCCGCAGAAAGCTTTTCTTTACCTTTCTTGGATGTATTTGATGAATTTGCTATATTGAAATTTCCACCCAATCTTCAACTCCATGGATTTGAGTTGGAACAATTGCTTGGTGATGTATCGGGTCCACTCAAAACTTGAGATTCTGCACTTGATTTTTCAGCATTTTCTTTGTCATTTGGTTCAAGATTCAGTCCTTCTTTTGCATCTGCATAGAAGCTTGACATTTCATCAAATACCACATCTCTGCTCACCTTCACCTGTTGTGTGAGTGGGTTATAACATTTGTACCCCTTTTGCTCAAGGGAGTATCCAACGAAGACACATTTTTTCTACTTTCGGATCAAGCTTCGTCCTCAACTCATCTGGAACATGTACATAACCAAACAGCCAAAATCTTTCAGATGTGATAAGTTTGGCTTTTTACCTGTAAACTTCTCTTCAAGTGTAACTTGATGTACAGTAGCAGTCGGAGTTCTATTCATGATGTATACAGTAGTATGCACAGCTTCTGCCCAATAACAATGAGGCATATTCTTCTCTGCCATCAAGGCTCTTCCTATTTCTGCAATATGTCTATTTTTGCGTTCAGCAACACCATTCTGTTGTGGTGTGTACTTGCATGAAAACTGACGCCGAATTCCATGATTTTTTAGAAAATTGTTGAACTCATTTGACATGTATTCACCTCCTCCATCAGATCTTAATGTCTGAATGTACTTCCCTGTCTGCTTTTCCACAATAGCTTTAAAATTTTGGAAGTGAGTGAACACCTCGCTCTTCTCTTTCATGAAATATACCCATACTTTGCGTGTATGGTCATCAATGAAGGTAACATAAAACCTGCAACCGCCCATAGATGTGGTCTTTGCTGGACCCCAAACATCTGTCTGTACTACTTCTAGTACATTCTCACTAACATACTTGTCATCTGGAAATGATGCTCTTGACTGTTTACCAAATTGACATGTTGCACATACCTTTTGCATTTCTACAACTTTGAAATTTGGTAGTCCAACAATTTCAGCCTTTGCAAGTTTGCATGTCCAATCCGTTTATGCCATATCTCTATATCTGCAATAACTCCTGCACCTTTTGCAAACATGGCTGCATTCATTTCAAGAATCTTCAGATTTAAGGTGAACATCCTACCCACTTTGTTTCCTTTGGCAACCAATCGTCCATCCTTCTTGTACTCTTCTACATACAATCCATCAGCATTGAACCTGACTTGTAATCCTTGGTCAACCATTTGTCCAACAGAAACCAGATTCTTTGTTATATTTGGAACATGCAACACATCAACAAGATGTTTTACCTTCCCATCCTCCATAGACAATGCTATGTTTCCTGTATGCTCAATAGGATGTGATGTATCATCACCTGTTTCAACATATCCAAGAACTGGCATTTTCTACAAACTACTAAACCATTCGATGTGACTGGTCATGTGATTTGAAGCACTTGAATCAACATACCAGACATTATCATTTGATTTTGAAACACCAGCAGACATCGTATTCATCATGTGATGTTGAACCATAAACAGCTTCTCAGAATCATCTGTGCTTGTGGATGCATAGTTGTTTTGTTGCCTTCTGTTATTTTGATTCTTCAACCTGCAATCACGTTCAAAGTGTCCAGGTTTATCACAATTCCAGTATCCTTTACTATCATTGCCTAAATCATTTCTTTGGAAATTTCTGCGACCTCTTTGGCTCCCCCTGCTTCGAAACTGTCCTCTTCCTCCTGCATGTTTCTGTTGTTGACCTTGGCCTTGGTTACTGTTTCCTCTTCCACTTCCAAAACCTCTACCTCTGCCTCTTCCTCTACCAGAGTAGAATACCTGCTCATAATTGGGCTTTCCTTTGGAGTTTGAATCCTCACCAAGATTCTTTTCTTCAATAATCAGCATAGATACCAAATCAGCAAAATTCGGAATATTTTCCCTGGTCTGTATGGAAGTTATGAACTGCTTATATGCAGCTCCTAAACCACGAAGGCACACTTCCACCTTATCATCATCATCTACATTCACGCCAATAGATGCAAGTGACTCACATATGCTTTTGATTTTTAGAGTGTAGTCACTTACCGACATGCTATTCTTTTCCAATGTATGCAGATCGTTCTTGAGTTGCAATATCCGTGCCTTTGTATTAGTCTCATACAAAGTGACCAAACTCTTCCAAGCCTCTTTTGGAGTCTTGGCATCCTGTATGTGTCCAATCATGCTATTTTGTATGCTAACAGATAGCCAATACATTACCTTTCATGCTCCTTGATTCCATTCCTCATATGCTCTTAATTGTTCTGCAGTCTGATTCCTTTCTGGTAATTGTGGAGCATTTTCATTATCTCCTTCGATGTACTTCTAGTAGCCTTTTCCCATCAGGAAATTCTTCATTCTGAATCTCCAAGCATGGAAGTTGTTCTTGTCCAGCTTATCGCTCTCACTCATTCCATCTGCATTTGCCATTTTTGCAACAATTCACAACACTCCAAAACACTACAAGAAGCACTTTTGCTTGAACACTATCGCACTATGACGTGACAGTTCGATCTCAGAAAAACACAGTTTTTGTGTATCAATAGTACACGGAATCGCTTGAAATTATGGATCTGGAATATATGAGTGTCACCGAACACAATGCAAGTTACAGTTTCTGAAATTCACCTAGTTTTTATGTGGGCCCCACCTTGCGGGCTCAAAACGGAGGTTGAGATGGCTCCAAAACTTCGATCTGACAAAAACAAGTGATCCTAAAGGGATAACTATCGAAAATATTTTGAGGTCTTCTACCTTCACGCCGATTTTTGTAGCAAACGGAGGCCGTTTGTGAAATCAGGTTTTCTCCACGCCTTGCTGCATAGTCTTCACCGTCGCCTTCTCCACGAGCTCTCTACAGCCACGCTGGCTCTGATACCATGTCACGAGGACGGAGATAAGGAAGAGAGCTCACTCACACACTCTCACTCTCAAGGAGAAGCACACACACAGATTGAGGCAAGGAAGAATAATCTTCTTCTTCTTCTTTTATTACATAAAAGGAATGTACAAGAATGACCTAAAAACAAGAATACAACAAGTGCAATATATAAAGATCAGTACATAAGGGAAAACCTAATGTCCGTGAATGAGTGAGTTGGCAAGAAACAAATGTGCCATCACTCTCGGTAGATACATCTAATAAAGCTCAATGAAGTATCCCTAACATATATCGGCATGACCACTATACATGTCAGAGAAACAAAAAACTCGTACATGTCATCCTGGATCATCACATGTTGAGCTTGATATCTCAACAGTGATGTGTGTGAACACTCTACGACTGTCGGGGCACTTTTTTCCCTCTTTATGAGGTTTTTTCCTCCGACTTGTTTATACGCCTATTGCCCTAACGGGCTACTTATCTTTGTACATTCTAGTGGTAATACATTTCAGTATTGTGTGTTGTGCTCTAAGCTTCTTCATCTTCCTTGTGTTGTTCGCATGTTTCCGCAGATGTCTAGCTCCAACATTTGTATGATGATGACAAAGAGATGGTAACTCTACCCTATATTCTTGATAAAAGGGAAAAGGATTACAAGATATGGAAGTCAAGAGGCAAAGCAAAAATGCAAGAGTGTGGAGAATGGTCCAAGCAAGCACAGAGAAGGTGAACAAGGGAAAAGAAACAACCATAAAGTTATGGATATCATTCCACATTTTTTACAAATCATTCAATCTACTTGGCAAAGGATTCAATTTCTGAGGAATTGTCAACCTATGAAGAGGCAAAGGGAAACCATAATTGGGAAAAGACTATGAAAGAAGAATTAAATGCTTTGAGGGAGAGAACACTTGGGAATTCATTCCAATGAGATCCAATCAGAAGGTAATTAGTTGCAAACGGGTATATAAACTAAAAAGGAACTTAGATGGATAATTTTTAGGTACAAAACTAGGTTAGATGTCGAAGTATGATCACAGACTCATGGTATATACTATGAGGAAGCATTCTCACTAGTTGCAAAGATGACTACAATCAGAACATTGATAAGTATAGCTACTACAAGAAATTTGAGACTCCTCCAACTTGATGCAAAAAATCCATTTCTAAATGGTTGGATAAGTGAAGAGGTATACATGTCACAAGCTCTAGGTTTCAAAAACACTAATCATACATCTTATGTTTTGAGACTTAAGAAAGAATTGTCTGGATTGAAAATAAATCTTAGAGCTTGGAATCACATGTTGGTTACATACCTTCAAGATCAAAGGTTCAAACCTAGCAACACAGATCCTTCAAAAGGGATCACAATGAGGTTATCTATCTCTATGTATATGTAGATGACATTATTGTAATAATCGATGACTTGAATGGATTTTAAAAGATCAAAATACATATGCAAAAGGAGTTCAAATTAATCAGGGCATTAGGTGAGCTCACATATTTCCTAGGTATGAAATTGATTTGTATAGATGAAGGGATGTATGGAACTCAGAGAAGATACATTCAAGACCTACTTTTCAAGTTCAAAATGGAGAACACCAAGCTTGTAGGTACACCCTTGGAAATGAATCACAAGTTAAGTGTGTATTAACGTGAGTAGATTGATGATCCTAAAGAATATCAAAGTTTAGTTGGTAGCTTGATATATTCTACTCACACAACACCAAATATATCCTAATGTGGGACTTCTTAGTCAATTCATGCACTCAACTAGAAGACCACACATGGATGCTACAAAGAGAGTACTCAAGTACCTCAAAGGAATACTTAATGAAGGTATTTTCTATCCGTATTCTTCAGATATTGATACCAAAATATATTCAGATGCATATTGGTTAAGAGAAAATGATGATAGAAGGAGCACATATGGATACTTAGCATTTGCAAGTTCAAAATTGGTTTCTTGGAGTTCCAAGATGCAATCAAAAATTTAATTTATCTTCAACTCAAGCAAAGTATAGATGTCTAATTATTGCAAATAAAGAAACAATATGGCTCAAGGATTTATACTTAGATTTGGGACTTGTAAGTTCCAAGCCTCACATACTTGGAGATAATGTAAGTTCCATGCATCTAGCTACAAATCCAATTTTCCATGCAATGAAAAAGCATATAGAAGTCCATTAACACTTTTTAAGAGAGAAGCTTATCGCAAAGGAATATTAAATTCCATTTGTTCCTAGTGAAAAGAAAATGGAAAACATGATGAAAAAGGCACTTGATGGGATGAAGCTATGTAGATTCAAATCTATGGTAGGTATTCAACCTATCAAAGAATGAAGGCTCCAACATAATTTAGCTTGAGGGGGAGTTGTTAGATCACCAAACTTTCATTATGCTTGAGCTGATTTTACCCTATTATATGAATGTTGAAGTGAATACATTTCTTATCGAGCATTTAAGTGCACTCATTTATTGTATTGAAAGTCCGATCATATGATCAGTTTCTTAGATAATTTCCAAAGCATTTAGCTCTATAAAAGAGAAAAGAAAAAGCTGCAAAATGCACATGTTAGAGGTGATAGAGATTGATGATTGATCAGTCATATCATTTCATCTAAAAGAAAGTAGTCAAAGTTTGATTTCACTTTTCCTGGTTAATTGGAAGATGATTCTCCATCACAACTACATATCTTGCAAAATTTTGAGACTCATAAATGTTTTCAATATAAGATGTGTATAGCTCAAGCAATAGGTACACATTGCTGATCATCTTGGTCCTTCTTCACTATTCTTTGCTCCTTCCTCACACTTAGTCATCATGTAGAGCCTAGTTCACTCTCTACACAGCTCCAAATTGAGAGTGAAAGCACTCAATAGAAATTTAATACTATTTAGTTTATGTGCACAATGTTTCAAGTGAGTTAGTTTAGTAGATTAAGATAAATCCATAGTTGAAGTTATCAGGATTATTTTCTGGACAACCCTGAAATTTTGAGAGTACACTCAATCAGTGTTAAGCATATATCTCCTTCATTGGTTGGTAAAAATTAGGGATTTCATTCCCCTTGAAGGATTTTCTTCAATTACAATTGTTTTGGCTGCTTTGAGTGTTTAACATGGAAGCATTCATACCAAAATAGAAGGTTTTGTGAGATAGTCAAAGTGCAACTCTATTTGTTTTGTACCAATTGATTCTCATTGATGTTTCAAGGTACCTATTGAGTTTTATTGTACTAATCACAATCCTACAAGGTCTATTTGACATATCTAAAGATCCTTTTAGGTTTGTTCTGAATTTATAGATAACCTTCATCACCTGGCAACTCAAGTTTCCACCTTCTCCAAGCTTCTCTAACTTCTTTCAATGTTATTAGAGCAACTTCAATATGGGAGATGCATTTCCATCAATGATTCAGAAGCTTGATAGAAAACATTATGCTGCTTGGAAAATCGTAATGGAGGCATATTTTTAAGGTAGAAATTTATATGGGATTGTATCGAATGATAAAGACATGCCTATTGTAAGATCCAAAGGAGGACCTACTTAACAAGAAACAAATAAGCTCACACTTTGGTGTGCAAGGGATGCTCGAGAAAGATCATACATACTAAACTCTATCTTTTATTTTTTACCACATATTAGAGGATGTAAGAAATCTCAAGAGATTTGGGATGCCCTAGAGACTTTCTTTCTTGCTAGAACCAAAGCAAGAAAGAATCATCTCTCGAACCAGTTCAACCACATGAAGAAGAGTCCAAAAGAAACCATAAAAAAGCTTGTTAAAGAGGTCAAGGAGATTCTAGATCAATTGGAATCCATTGGAGATATTATTGAAGGAAAAATCATCATAAGAAAAATTCTGAATCGAATTAGAAGTGACAAGCAATGGCAATGTTTTACCACATCATATGGCTCATAATAGATGTACAAAGTCAAGATTTCAACATCTTTCTTTGACAAATCTTCAATTAAGAGGCCAGTAATAGCATGAAGGAAGGTAACTCCAATCAAGATAGTTCTAGTGCTCTATATGCAAATAAAAAAGACAAGAAGCTGTTAAAAGTGCGGACCTTCGTCACATACACTTTTAATCTCTTTTCGGGTTCTTGGGGATGGTAGGGGTCTGATAATTCAGAGGCCCTGTATCTTATTTTCCCATTTAACTTATCAAGTAAGCAGTACGTTAATGTTCAGTATAATGTCTTCTACACAGTATTATTGTTCATATTCCATTATTCTTTACACAATATGTAACGCAAAAATTAATGATCACCATTACACAGACCGATTAACGCCATCGAACATTACTGTGTTAACCAAAAACTTAATGTAATTCAATAAAGGAAAGTAACAGGACTTAGAGTTACTAGAATCTGCACTGCGCGGTCTCTGCAAGGTCGCGAATCACCCAAATAGACAGTCTGGCAATCCCGTCTCTACCGGAGAGCCACCATAATGTATCTTCATTAATTGATAAAAAGGGTACAAAACTTTGCTACGACCTTTCGATACGTGCGGTATAGGAAAAATATAAAATTACATGATGCCTATCCGGTGGCCTGACACTGGCACGCACGGTGGACTTGAACCTGTAATGAAAACAAAATTAAGGCTGTTCTACGATGCCTTGGATATACATAGTTCTTGCTAATTTGAAGGTTCTAGAGATTTTCTGTTTCAATGAATCCAGCATCAATTTGAAGGTTCTAGAGATAATTCAGAGGCTCTGTATCTTATTTTCCCATTTAACTTATCAAGTAAGCAGTACGTTAATGTTCAGTATAATGTCTTCTACACAGTATTACTGTTCATATTCCGTTATTCTTTACACAGTATGTAACATAGAAATTAATGATCACCATTACACAGACTGATTAACGCCACCGAACAGTACCAAAAACTTAATGTAATTCAATAAAGGAAAGCAACAGGACCCAGAGTTACTGGAATCTGCACTGTGCGATCTCCGGAAGGTCGCAAATCGCCCACATAGACAGTCTGGCGATTCCGTCTCCTGTCTACTGGAGAGCCACCGTAATGTCTCTTCATTAATTGATAAAAAGGGTACAACACTTCGCTACAACCTTTCAATACATGTGGTATAGGAAAAATATAAAATTACATGATGCCAATCTGGTGGCGTGACAAAGCTAAAGGCAAGAAGAAGGAAGAGGATGAAGAAGAGACTTCCCAAGCCAACTTTGTAGGCAAGAGCAAGTGGAAAAGGAAGAAGAAAGGATCAAAGCATCAAAAAATGAAAACTCAAGGTGTTCAACCATGTGCCTCCAAGAAAATAATAGTGCAACAGAATAGATCAATAAACAGAGTTAAGAGATAGAACACAGAAAAAGATGGACACAAAATGAGAGATAGAGAACTCAAGTTCTAAGATTGTTGAGCATACAACAGTTACAAGGATGGTGTTGTACACCTGTGCACTCCTAATGTGGAGGCTAGATGGTGACCCAGATAGAATCTAGGTGAAGGGCTTACTAGTGTGCAAAGCTAAACATGGGCCATGTTTATATAGCTTTTACAAGGAGAGTTGGTATAGATAAAAGTAGTCGAGAGATACAAAATAGTTGGTAAAATATACAATCTGATAATATCTTCATGACCAAAAGTCCTACCGTCTCAACCCTATGGGCCGAGGGGATAGGCCCCCCGGATCCCGCAAAAAGGGGACAATTCCCCCTCTGCAGTCCCCCCATTAAAGGTTCTATGGGGAAACTCCACAATGCCATAGGGCCTTTATTTTCACCTTGAATGGCAACCCAATGGCCTGGAAGTTTATGCCCTACCTAACGTGATGGCTAGGCTCACAAAGATCATCTATAACCATTAATGGTCAAACATAGACCTCATCTAACTTAGATGTTAGGATTCCACAAATTTCGGGGCTCTCACAATGGCTTCTCCTCATAATGGGGGCCTTACAACTTAGAGCACCATGGATCATTTGTGGTCACATGAGGGTGGAGTATTGGGCATATCTAACAACCCCCCTCAATGTCAACCTTGCGGTGAACTGCCTCCTTGGTCCAATCCCAAGCTTTGGAAAGTGTCGAAGACGTTGCTCTCTCCCAAGAGCCTTGGTGAAGATTTCTACTCCATTTCTTCACTTGGACAATAACTTATCTCCATGGACATGTCCTCAATCAACTCATGCACATAGTGATACTAAATTTGTATGTGCTTGGTATGTGAATGAAAAACAAGATTCTCAATAATGGACATCCAACTTTGGTTGTCACACTTCAACTTTGTTGCCTTTTCTCCTTTTATTTCTATGTACCATAGGATCCTCCTCAACCATATTGCTTTATATGTTGCAACACATGGAGCTTTGTACTCAGCTTTAGTAGAAGATAATCCTAAAGTTGTTTGCTTCGTATTGATCCAAGAGAAATCCCTGATCCAAAAGAAAAGAAATATCTAGAAATTGATTTTCTAGGATCAATATCTCCCATCCAATCTAAGTCACAGTAGCTAACTAGAGATGATCCTTCTTCATAAAGAATACCATAATCAGTGGTTCCTTTCACACACTTGAATATCTACATGCTTGTCTTCCAATAAGTTTGGCAAGGCTTATTAGAGAACTTGCTTACCATCCCAGCAACATAAGAGATATCTAGTCTACTATTGCACAAGTAGATAAGACTTCTAACTAGTTTCTTGTATCTTCCAATATCCATTGGAGGTGAAGTATCCTCAATAGATAATTTTGTGTTGACATCCATAGGTGTACAAATTTCCTTGCAATCCTCCATGTGGAATGCCTTCCATATCTATCTTGCATACCTTTGTTGAGCGATAAAAATCTTCCCTAGTTCCTGCCAAACTTCAAGGCCTAAGCAATATTGCATTAAGCCCAACTCTCTCATTTCAAATTTTTTACTCAAGGCATCTTTTGTTTGTTGAAGAAGAACATCATCATTTCTTTGAATCACAAGTTCATCTACATAGAGTACAAGCACAATTGTCTTCCCTCCTCTCTTTAGAACATACAAGTTAGCATTAGAAGCACACCTTTTGAAACCTAGATCCAAAATATACTTATCTATTTGTTTGTACCATGCTCCAGGGGCTTGTTTAAACCCATACAATGCCTTCTTCACCTTAGATACCTTGTTCTCTGAATAGGGAGCCTCAAACCCTAGTGGCTGAGACACATATACCTCCTCCTTGAGGTTTGTATTCAGGAATGCTCATTTGACATCCATGTGATAGAGAGACCAATGCTTATGTGCAGCCACACCTAGTACTACTCAGATAGTAGTCATCCTTGCACTTAGGCAAATGATTCACAAAAGTCAATGCCTTCAACTTGTGAGTATCCCTATGCAATAAGTCTAGCTTTGTACTTTTCTAGGGTACCATCAGCCTTGCACTTTGTTGGAATGTTGGTATTATAAGGTTTGAATACCATATGTTGGAAGTGGTAGTGGGCCACAATAACAATATATCACATGTTTACAAGATCTTCTAACATATGAACCTTAACATACACACCTTAAGACTCAAAAATAGATGAGCGAGAGATAGAGAGAGAATAGATGAGATTTTAAGTGTAATGGTAAGCTATGAGGCTCACCTACACTAACTTGGTAAGCTATGAGGCTCACCTACACTAACTTATATATGAATGTCAAATTACAATGTGTGTATATGATACAAACTAACAATATCTGTATCTATGTAGAAATAGGAACTAGATACAAGAGATTGTGTGCCTAAGAGGTATGAAGAGTGTGTTTCTGAGAATATGGAGAATACGAACAGTTTAGAATTGTTTTACAACAAACCCAAATTCTGATCAACCCAAATTAGAAACTAGTGAGGGAGCAAGTAAGAACGGAAATAGACTTGCTACTCACAGTAAATCAACAACGGATGTTGATGGTAAGCTAACAGAATCTCCTCCAAATAATCACCAAGATGTACACCACACCTCCTCCAAGAGTGTGAGAACTTCTCATCCAAGATGGCCTCCAAGATCTTCTCCTAGCTTGAGAAGATTGATCACCGCCTCCAAGTTCTTCTCCAAGAGCTTGAGCTTGTTGAGTGATTGATTTACAATGAACCCAATAGCCTTCTTATATAGTAGAGCATGCCTCTTGAAAAGCATGTAAAAGTAAAAGTGAATGAATCGGTGTTTGTTTGAAAAAGCATAAATAAGAGAAACAAAAGAAATTGTGATCTACACGTTGGTGCCATCCGCAAGATTTTCATAAAAGCTATAAAGCAAAATCATGTCAACGCTTGTGTGATGTAGGGACCAGGATTCGAACGAGGGTGGGTTCTTTAAAAAGCATATACCTTATCCACATTGTTGTTCACGTTTTCTTGTGAAAGAATAAACACTATATATATTGTTGCGTTTGCATGCGACTTGAAGAGACAGCTTATAATGTTGGACCATATTGACATTGTTTCCAACAATCCCCCCTTCAATGTCACAATGGTAGAAGGTTCAATAACCTACAAAACTTCTGATTTCTGCAAATATCTCTTAACTGATTTCCACTGAATGTTGAGCTGACTATGTATGAACTTATATACTTGAGAAACTGCAAACTGAATGTCATGTCATGTATTACATAGATATATCAAGAAACCAGCTTCTTGACTATCTGATGTAGCATCAAATGGTTCTGAATCTGCTACCGAGTGTAATAACACATTAACATCCATAGGTGTCCGCATAGGCTTAGAATCTATCATCTCAAACCTTTCCAATAATTTCTCAAAGTATTTCTGTTGTGTTATGTAGATACACTCATCTCTGTACTTGAACTCAATCCTGGGACTTGTGATAATCATATCACTTTGCAGTGCATCTTGAACACTAAGTGGTTCATTCTCAAATGAAGTAAGAGCTAAAACATTATGAATCTCAAAGTGTTCTGCATAATTTACCTAGTATCCTTGTTGTCTCCTGATCTAACTTCTGGTTCTTCCTCTTTATTCCTTTATACCATTGTTCTTCCAAGTTTGATATAACCACTTTGGCGTATTCCTGAAAAGTGGTGGTACCTCTTCTGGTTCTTTAGTATCCCTTTCTTTTGGAACTCTAGAACCTTCTCCAACTTCATAAGTCGGAACTTCAAGAGATACTGATGTAGGACTAGGTACTGGTGTAGCTAACAAAATTCTCTCTTCACCTATATCTCTTAGGGTTTGAGAAGGTTCATCATCCCCCTTGTATGGCTGAATGTAAGCATCCAAATTCATTCTAAAAAATGCATAGTCATCTGCCTTTATGAAATCTGGAATCTCTTCCTTCTTATCATAAACCTGACTTTCTGCAATATATGCATTGTGTGAGAGTAGGATATCACCTATATCTAGAACATAGAATCTGTATCCTTTGCTTTCAATTGCATAACCAATAAAGACTGCTTTAATGGCTTTTACATCAAGCTTACCACGATCCTTCTTCTCAATGTGAACATAAGCTAGGGAACCAAAAACTTTGAAGTAACTCACATTGGGTTTCTTCTCATAATAAGCTTCATTAGGTGTAATGATCTTTAAAGATTTTGTGGAAGACCCATTTAGAATGTGATTAACTATATGTATTGCATCAAACCAAAACTTGGGAGAAAGCCTTTTGGATGACATCATACTATGGATCATCTCAACAAGTATCCTATTCTTTCTCTCTACAACACCATTCTATTCTAGGGTGTAAACAATAGTGAGTTCGTGAGAGATACCTTTTTCTTCTAAAAAAGACTTAAATTCTTTTGACATGTACTCTCCTCTATCACTTCTCAAAATCTGGATCTTTGACTGAGTTTTATTTTCAAACATAGCTAAGAACTTCTTGAAAGTAGGAAAAACCTCTCACTTCAGTTTAAGACCGTAAATCCATGAATACCTTGAGAAATCATCAATGAACATAACAAAGTACCTGAAACCTTGAATAGAATCTGTTCTCATCGGACCATTCACATCTGAATGTATGATCTACAACTTCCTTGTGGCCGTGATAAATCCATGTTTCTTGAAAGGTAGTTTGTGAAGCTTTCCTTCAAGATATCCTTCACATGACTCTGCATCATCTAGTAAAGAAAAAGTAGGCAAACTCTCCACCATACCCTAATCTTTGATATGCTTGAGAGTTATGTAATTGATATGACCAAATCTAGCATGCCTTATTTTGGACAACGCAAACATACCACTTTTGTTTTCACCTTGAAGTAGACAATGCTCCTCATCAGGTGAGAGGATCTGATATGAATCTTTCTTAAAAACTACTTTATAATGATCTGACAAGAAAGTCGAGACTAAGAGCAAATTCTTCTTTATTTCTGGAACATAAAGAACATTGGAAATTGTGAAATTTCCACTTGCTCTTGACTTTACGTTTACTTCTCCAACACCAACAACATCCAAATCATGAACATCTACAATGGTCACTCTTCTACCGGAAGAGTTAGAAAGGGAAGAAAATACTTTTTTGTAACCTGTCATATGCTTACAAGCTCCAAAATCAAAACTCCAAGGATTATCTGAGATTGCATTTAACGCTGCTTGATCAAAAGCTATCTCTTCAATAGTGGCACATGCATATGCATCTACCTTTGAATAATTAGGTTTTGGATCATCTTCAACACTATTAGCTAATGCTTTCTTCTTCTCATTTAACATCCTTGCTTTACATTCTACTATGAAATGACCTAGATTCTTACAGTAATGGCATACTCCTTCCTTTGAATTAGATGTAGTCAAAGATTTTTCTTTGGGTGTAGAGGAAGCATTAGGAAAATGACTAGAAGAGTTTGGATTAAAAGAATTAATTTTTTCTTGGATTGTTGAATCTTCTACTTCTTCTTTGTCTCCTTCTTCTTATTTCCCTTTGATGATGATAACATGGCTTCATCATTCTCTTCCATACCCTTTTCCTGATCTTCATCTTGAAGTAATAGGAATTGTAGCTCTTCAAATGCAATTTCTCTCTCTCTTGTAGAGAGAGATAAAGAAGTAACAAAAGCATGGTATGTAGATGGAAGTGAGTTTAGAAGTGTGTTTACCATCTCTTCATCTAAAATGTTGACTCCAACATTCAGTAACTGGTCTCGTAAATCTTTAAACTTCAAAATATGTGTATGAAATGATTCACCAACTTTCATCCTTGTGTTGGCTAATTGTCTCCATAGATGAGCTTTCCTAGCAGGGTTTCTACTTTGATAGAGATTCTCTAGCTCCAACCAAGCCTGACAAGAGGTTCTTCAGGACTTGATTTGGGGTATAATATGCCTCTTAACTCCCATAGCAATATACGAAAGTGCTAAAGTGTCCCTTGAATCCCCTATGGAGTGCTCTTCTGAAGGAAGTAATCTGGTAGTAGAATGGACTCTTGATGACGCAAGAGTTTCTTCTTCTTCACTAACCTCTCTTGACCAGAAATAGGAATAGGGTTTCTTCTAGAAGATAAAGTATCCTCTTCTCTGACTTGTCTTGGCCTTGGATAAGTGCCATTGACAATATTCCATAAGTCCTTTGTTACCAATAGATTCATCATCATAAAACTCCACATTGGATAATTAGACATGCCCTCAAGCTTCTCTTCATTCTCACGTCTATAGTCACTATCTTGTTAAGGTTGTATGTCAACTAGGCTATGATACCAAATGTTGGTATTCTAAGATCTGAATTCCATATGTTGGAAGTGGTAGTGGGCCACAATAACAATATATCATAGGTTTACAGGATCTTCCAATAGATGAACCTTAACATACACACCTTAAGACTCAAAAATAAATGAGTGAGAGATAGAGAGAGAATAGATGAGATTTTAAGTGTAATGGTAAGCTATGAGGCTCACCTACACTAACTTATATATGAATGTCAAATTACAATGTGTGTATATGATACAAAATGACAATATATGTATCTAGGCAGAAATAGGAACTAGATACAAGAGATTGTGTGCCTAAGAGGTATGTAGAGTGTGTTTATGAGAATATGGAGAATACGAACATTTTAGAACTATTTTATAACAAACCCAAATTCTAATCAACCTAAATCTGAAACGAGTGAGTGAGCAAGTACGAATGGAAATAGACTTGCTAATCATATTAAATCAACAATAGATGTTGATGGTAAGCTAGCAGAATCTCCTCGAAATAATCACCAAGTTGTAGACCACACCTCCCCCAAGAGTGTGAGAACTCCTCCTCCAAGATGGCCTCAAAGATCTTCTCCTAGCTTGAGAAGATTGATCACCTCCTCCAAATTCTTCTCCAAGAGCTTGAGCTTGTTGAGTGATTGACTTACAATGAACCCAATAGCCTTCTTATATAGTAGTGCATGCCTCTTGAAAAGCATGTAAAACTAAAAGGCTTAACTATGCGATCGTGAATTAATCAGTGTTCGTTTGAAAAGCATAAATAAGCAAAATAAAATAAATCATGATCTATGCGTTGGTGCAGTCTGCAAGATTTTCATAAAATCTATAAAGCAAAATCATGCCAATGCTTTTGCAATGTAGGGACCAGGATTCAAACTCAGCTGGGTTCTTTGAAAAGCATATGTCTTATCCACGTTGCTGCTCATGTTTTCTTGTGATAGAATAAACACTATATATATTGTTGTGTTCGCGTGCTACTTGAAGAGAGAGCTTATAATGTTGGACCATATTGAAATTTTTTCCAACAAGTTCGAGGTCTACAGAAGCACACAAACAACACAAGGAAGAAGAAGAAGCTTGGAGCACAACACACAATACTGAATGTATTACCACTAGAACCTACAAAGATAAGTGACCCGTTAGGGCTATAGGTGTACATACATATCAAGGGAACAAAAACCTCTTACATAGGGAAAAGAGTGCCCTGACTATCCTAGTGTGTTCACACACATCATTACCTAAATATATCAACGAATCGCCCCTAGGGGTGATGTGGTGAACAAGGAGCAGACACTCATGTATAAGGAAGTGCCAAGCTATATGGAATCAATCCACAAAATGATGTAATCCCAAAGCTTTGCAAAAAGCTTCAAACTTCTCCCTAAGCAGAGCCTTTGTGAAAAAGGTCTACAATGTTCTCCTATGTGGGCACATATGCCAAACTCATCTCTCTAGTAGAGAACCTCTCCCTGACATAATGATAGTGCACCTCAATGTGCTTAGTGTGAGCATGGAACACAGGGTTCCTCACAACTGTCAATGCACTCTGACTCTCAGTGAAGACAGTGATTGCAAAAGATTGACCAACACCCAAATCAGCCATAAGGTCTCTAAGCCACACATACTCAACAGTTGCTATGAAAGCTACCCTATACTCAACCCCACAACTAGAAGTGGCCACAGTAGGCTACTTCTTGCTCAACCAAGATATACATGAGCTACCAAGCATGAAGCAAAATCCACTAGTGCACACATGAGTGTCACAACAACCAACCTAGTCAGAGCTAGAAAAAGCATGTAAATCTAGCGATAGTGATCCCCTTTGGGATAAAACAATCCAAGTAGATGGGTACCATTGAAGTAGCAAAAATGCTCTTAACCATCTGCCAATGCTTAACACCTGGGCACTGCATAAACCTCCTCATCTTTGAGGTAACAAACTGAATATCTGACCGAGTAATGCATAGGTTAATCAAGCATCCAATAGCATGCTGATAGAGAACATAATCAAATGCATCTCCAGCATCATGAAGACTCAATCATAAACCTATCTCCATGGGAGTGGCAATAGGTTTGCATTAAAACACTACCAGAACAACTTGTAACTAGAGCACATAGTGCATCTGCATTTCTACACTTCCAAGCATGTAGAAGATCAACATCAGGAGGAATCATTTGACCAAGATTATTTGGATCAAGTGTTTGTTGGGGCTCATGATCAGTCCTAAGAATAGTCTCCAAAAGCTCATATGAATCAATGATAGAAGTGATTTTAAAATTTCAGAGGTGTAGTTCATACCATCAAGTTTACCTTCCATGAAGGTTGGTGTTCATATCATCAACATTGGGATGATTGACATCACTGCTCCTCCTATTTGTGCTCCACCTACTCCTATTGACAAACAACCTTGATTCTTAGTTGTAGATGCTAATGTACCACTTGACATCTTCTCTCCTTTGTCATTGAGACCTCTCCAACCTTTGTGTTTTTGCTTCTCCACCACTCCGAGCCTCCTGAGGTTTGATACCATGTAAGAAAATAACATCACAATAGAATAGATCAGTATACAGATTTGAGAGAAAAAATGTTGAGAGAAAAAATGTTGAGAGAAAAAATGTTGAGAGAAAAATGTTGAGAGAAAAAATGTAGATAAAGATGGATGTAGAGTGAGAGATAGAGGACTCAAATTCGCATATTGCCAAACATAATGCAATTACAATGATGTTTTCCACCCGTGCGGTCCCAATGTGGAGATTAGATGGCGATCTAGACAGACTCTAGATGAAGGGCTTACTAGTGTGCAATGTCATGTAAAGCTCAACCTGGGCCATGTTTATATAGCTTTTACAAGGAGAGTTGGCATAGATAAATGAAGTTGAGAGATACAAAATAGTCGATAAAATATACAGTCTCACAATATCTCCATGACTAGAAGTCTTACCATCTCGACCCTAGGGGTTGGAGGGATAGGTCCCTCGAACCCCATAGAAGGGGGCAAAGCCCCCTATGCACTCACCCCATTAAGGTTCTTCAAGGAAACCACGTGATGCCACAGGGCCTTTATTTTCACCTTGAATCGCAACCCAATGGCCCGGACATTTGTGCCCTACCTAACTTGATGGCTAAGCTCACAAAGATCATCTATAACCATCTATCTTCACACATAGACCTCATCTAACTTAGAGGTTAGGGTTCCACAAATGTTCGGGCTCTCTCAATGACTACTCCTCACAATGGGGTCCTTACAACTTAGAGCACCATGGATCATTTAGGATCACATGAGGCTAGAGTATTGAGCATATTTAATGGTGCCATCTCTGATAAGACCAACCACACCACTCACAATTGCTGGTTGAATGGAAATACCTAGAAAGGAGGTTGAAGAGGTGGATATGGCAATAATAGAGGTGGATGTGGATACCACTTCAATAGAAACAATAACAAAAAGGATGACAAAAATTATTCTGAAGATCAACAAAAAGAAGACTCATTGTTTTTAATGAATCTAAGCCACAAGGAAAGTAAAGAAGATGATAAGTTATTCTACATAGATTAAGGATGTTCAAATCATGTTGCACGCAACATAGCTTTCTTATCTAACTTGGAGAATCCAAAGCATAGACATGAAATACAAACAAGGGATGACACAAAGCATAATGTGGAGGAGATTGGTATTGTCAAACCTTCCAATGGCAACACAAACATTTTGAGCAAGGTACTCTCTATTCCCACTATTACAAAAGACCTAATATGTGTAGGCCAAATAGTTGAGAAAGGATTTCAAGTCAGGTTCACCCAACATGGAGCTTTCATGGAAAATCCTTGTCAAGTGTTCAAGAATAGATGGAATTATTCTACAATTTATCAAGAATGAGAATGAAGTGTTTGACTATTTCAAAAAGTTTCTGGCACATGTGGAGAACCATACAGGTAGATTACTTAAGAAGCTTAGATCTAATGAAGGGGGAGAATACTTCTCCAAGGAATTTGATGCATTCCTACAAGATAGAGGTACTATGAGGGAAGTGACTACCAAGTACTTACCTAGATTTAACAAGGCATTGGTTGGATCAGCCATGACAATGCTTGAAGAGAAGAAGTTGCCACATTATTTATGGGCAGAGGCTATTTCAACTGCCATGTCCTTGTTAATAGACTACCATCCAAAAAACTTCAAGGTATGACTCCTTATGAAGTGTGGCATGGAAGAAAACCTAGTCTGGGAATTTGTAAGGTGTTTGGTTGTTTAACTTAATATATTGATGTACTTTCAAAAATCAGAGGTAAGCTAGATGAAAGGGAAAGATAGGCAGTATTCATTGGATATGATTCAACATAGACGAGTTAGAATCTACAATCCTTCAACCAAGAATTTTACTATAAGGATGTTGTGTTTGAAGGACATAGGTCTTGGTATGATGAAGACAAATAGAAGGTAACTCTACCATATGTTCTTGATTTTGATTTTCATCAAATTAGGAAGAAAACATGATACATAGGTCCAGGATCCAAGAAGTGACACAAATGATGACAAAGATGAAAGGAAGAGGATTACAAGCTATGGAGGTCAAGAGGCAAAGAAAAAGTGCAAGAGTGTGGAGAATGCTCCAAGCAAGCATCTCGAAGGTCAGCAAAGAAAAAGAAACAACTAGAAAGGTATGGATATGATTCCATATTTGTTACTCATTCAATATATTTGGAAAAAGATTCAATTTTAGGACCCTCAACTTATGAAAAGCAAAGGGAAACACTAATTGGGAAAAGGCTATGGAAGAAGAGATAGATCCTTTGAAGGTGATGAACACTTAGGAATTGGTTCCAGTGACCTTCAATCAGAAGATAATTGGTTGCAGACGGGTATATAAACTAAAAAGGAACTCTGATGGATCAATTTGTAGGTACAAGGCCAAGGTAGTTGCCAAAGGATATTCAAAAATGCATGGTATATACTATGAGGAAACATTCTCACTAGTTGCAAAGATGACTACAATCATAACATTGATAAATATAGCTGCTTCAAGAAATTGGAGACTCCTCCAACTTGATGTGAAAATTGCATTTCTAAATGGTTGGGTAAGTGAAGAGATATACATGTCACAACCTCTATGTTTCAAAAACCCTAGTAACATGGATCCATCATTATTCATCAAAAGGGATCACACTGAGGTTATCTATCTCTGTGTATATCTAGATGCCATTACTATAACATCTGATGAATTGAATGGAATTCAAAGGATCAAAATACATATGCAAGAGGAGTTCAAAATCAGTGACTTGGTGAGGTCACATATTTCCTAGGTGTGCAAGTGAGTTATACAAATGAAGGGATGTATTGAACTTATAGAAGATACATTCAAGACCTGTTTCTCAAGTTCACAGTGGAGAATACCAAGCTTGCAGGTACACTCTTGTAAATGAATCGAAAGCTATGTGTGTATGAAGGTGCACAAATTAATGATCCTAAAGAATATCTAAGTTTAGTTGATAGCTTGATATATGCTACTCATACAAGACCAGATATATCCTATAATGTGGGAGTGCTTAGTGATTTCATGCACTCACCTAGAAGAGCATGCATCGATGCTACAATGAGAGTACTCAAGTACCTCAAAGAAACACTTAATGCAGTTTTTTTTGTCCTTACTCTTCATATTTGGATATCAAAATCTATTCAGATGTAGATTGGGCAGGAATTAAGGATGAGAAGGAGCACATCTAGATACTCATCATTTTTAGGCTTAAAAATGGGTTCTTGGAGTTCCATAAGGCAACCAACAGTTGCCTTATCTTCAACTGTTGCAGAGTATAGAGGTCTAGCTATTGAACTTCAAGCGGGAATATGGCTCAAGGAGTTGTACATAGATTTGGGACTTGTAAGTTCCAAGCCTCACATAATTGGAGATAATGTAAGCTCCATGCATTTAGCTCCAAATCGGATGTTCCATGCAAGGAAAAAGCATATAGAAGTCCATTACCACTTTGTAAGATAGAAGCTTATGGCAAAGGAAATTGACATTTCATTTGTTCTTACTAAGAAGCAAATAACATACATGATGACAAAGGCACTTGATGGGATCTATGTAGATTCAAATCTATGGCAAGCATTTAACCTATCAGATAATGAAGACTCAAGCATACTTTAGCTTGCCGAGAACCTATTAGATCACCAAGCTTTCATTATGCTTGAGGAGATTTTACCCTATCATATCAATGTTCAAATGAATACATCTCTTGTAGAGCACTTATGTGTGCTCATTTGTTGTAGTGAAGGTTTGATCATATGATCACTTTCTTATGCAATTTTCAAAGCGTTTACTTTTGTAAAGGAGAAAAGGAAAAGCCCCAAAACACAAGTTAGAGGTGGTTGAGATTGATGATTGACCAATGGAATCATTTCATCTAAAAGCAATTGGTCAAAATTTGATTTCACTTTTCCTAGTTCATAGGGAAGATGATTCTCCATCACAACTACATACCTTGTGAGATTTTGAATTCAAATCCATGTAACTTGAGTCATAAGAAGGTACCCAAGGTTCCATATAATGACTCATAACTTTGTACAATATGAAATGATGATAATTGAGGCAATACATACACATTGTGATCATCTTGGTTCTTGTTCACTATTCACTACTTCTTCTTCCTTAGACTAAGTCATCTTGCAAAGCTTGGTTCTCTTGCTATGGAGCTTCAAATTGAGTGAGTAAGTGCTCATTAAAAAGATAATACTATCTAGCTTTTTCAAATAGGTATGTTAGTAGATTGAGATAAATTTGCAGTTGAAGGTCTCGAGTTCATTGTCTACATAGCCCTAAAAAGTTGGGAATACGCCCAATCAATGTTAAGCACAATTCTCTTCCATTGGTTGGTAAAAATTAGGGATTTTATGCATTATAGCATGGAAACTTTATTTATAACATTCCCCTAAAAGGAATTGCAACTTTTCTAGCTGCTCTCAGTGTTTGAAATGCAAGCATTCATCCCAAAATAGAAGGTTTTGTGAGCTAGTCCAAGTGCAACTCTATCTCTTTTGTACCAATGGATTCTCATTGATGCTTCAAGGTACCTATTGAGTTTTATTTCACTAATCACAAGCCTACAAAGTCCATTTGATATATCCAAATTCCTAGGATCACCTTCATCACTTGGTAACTCAAGTTTCCACCTTCTCCAAGCTTCTCCAACTTCAAGTGGTATCAAAGCAACTTCAAGATGGGAGATGGATTTATCTCAATGATTGAGAAGCTTGATAGAACCAATTTTTCTACTTTCCAAATTTGAATGGAGGTCTATTTTCAAGATCTTCCATTTATCTCCTTCTCTGATCCTGACAAGATTGTAGGCTCCTCAAAGGTCAATCTTCATGAAGAATTTTGATTTTCAAAGGCATTCCAAAAGCTCTGATATCAGTGCTAGAGGGTATTTGTTCTTTATTCGGACTTTATTCAACCCACGATAGTGTACGCTCATTCGGAGAGTTATGCCCTTCTTTCAAATAGAATAGGGACTCTTGCAAGAGACTTCAAGTGTTTGAAAAACGCCTTGACTAGATTCTCATTAATATTCTTGTGTAATTATGTAAGTTCCTCTGGGGATAGTCTATAGATTGGTCCGAAGGGTGTTTGTGCTCCGTCTTGAAGTTCTATGGCACGATCATAAGGTATATGCTCTAAGAGGATATTTGCATTCTTCTTTCCAAAACATCTTCAAAATCTTGGTATTGGTTAGGTAGCTTCACTGAATCATCTTTCTTAGGCTCTTGAGTTGGTATGGCATAGATCATATATGTCAGTTCCTTCCTTAATACATGTATGAAGGCTTTGGCTCTGACATATGTCAGGTTCTTCTGGATATCTCAATAAGTGATTTTATTCTTTTCCCAATTAATGTCTGGATTATGTTTCTTTAAGCAAGGCATTCCAATGATAACCAAATTTACTAGATTCCATATTATGTTGAAGCATATGTGGGATTCATGACAACAGTGTGTACTCTTAATGGTGTGGTTTCCATGGTTATATTCCTAGATGCTAAAGGTTGTCCATCTACTACTTTAGCTACTATTGGTTTGTTCTTTCTAAGTATAGGAATTCCATGTTTCTTAACCAATCCTTCATCAATGAACATGAGGAGGCTCCTGAATCTACTAGGGTTGTAAGGGAAAGGGTCTTCTTGGGCATGATTAAATTGATAGGTGCAAGACATGTTTCTATGGATGTAGCTGGAATTATGAGACCCTTTCTTATATCATGGTCCAGTTGTACAATCTCTTTTACAACTCGACTTCCTTGTTTCCCTGCTCTACAAGGGTGGCTACGACTCTAGATTTTGTTCTCTTGTTGGGATAATTAACTGCAATATGTTCAGAGTTTCCACAATAGAGCCATAACTTGTTATCTCTCCTTCTCAGTTTCTCTTGTGGTGTTAGAGGTTAGAACTTAGTTACATCTATTTGCATAGGTTTAGGCATAGAATCATTTTTAAGAGTGGACTGGAAGGGTTTCCTTTGGTGATGTCTTCCTTCTACTTTTTTTCTTGTTTTCTTTCTAAAATTCAGTGATCGCATTGAATAGCTTGCATGATGTATTCATTCAATGTCTTAACCTCTAGCATCATGAACAGAAGGTCCTTCACATCATCTCTTAAACCCCATCTAAATTGGCTTATGAAATAATCTTCATGCCAAGTGAGATCACATATCAACTGCCTAAATTTTGATGCATAGGTAGAGGTAGGGCGGTGTAGCTCATTGATGAGTAGCACCTCCTTTAATGTCAATCCAAGAATACATGAGGATGGTATGAAGACCTCGAACAAGTGATGGCACAAGTGTGTGAGTGAGAAGCACCAAAACATGCACACAAATACACACACGTTCACACACGGCAAGAACAAAGAGAGAGACAATGGAGTAACTTCTATTGCAAAATATTTCTTGTACAAGTTCAAATCTACGCCAAGCTAACCTCAAAAATGAGCTCTCTAGCTCTATTTATAGTTTTTTACTAGTTTTGGTCGTGTCTGTGGGTGTAAATCACAAGCCTACACATTTGGCTTGGAAGATATCATGAAGACTCTACATGCATGAAGAACCATAGGAACATATGCTAGTGGTTTATTACCATTTTACATCATGTAAAAGTCTAAATGACTTGGAATCTTTTTGTAATCATCTACCTAATTGATTCGAGGAAAAAGTAGATCACTTGATTGAGAGAATATCTCCAAACTTTTAGACGCTTGATTATAGGGAGCCAAGAATTTGAATTTGAATTCAAATTCCTACTCATTTCCTATAAAATGTGTACTTGAAAAGTCACGGGCAGATTGATTCAATTCCCGAGGCCAACTCTACTGAGTTTGAGTGTGTGTGAGGACTATACCATAGCCTACACCTCTCTACACCATTTGGCAATGCTAGTCATGCAAATGGGATTGTTTACCAATGTGAATTAATAGATACATTTACATCTTTCATCTCTGTGTTCTCTGATTGTCTACTCCAAAGTCTGTCAACTTGTCAAGGGCATATCTCAGTCAATACTCAACCAAATTCAGTGATTCAAAGCTTGTTGAATTCAGCTCAAAGTCATCTACATGCTGACAAAGTTTTGAAGTGATTTTATTCAGCCAATTCTGCGAAATCGTAGTCGAGGTGCTCACTGGTCCATCTCTGCAATAGTCATAAAAAGTCGTGGGTATTGCTTATCTTGCTAAGTTACTTTCTCTTAGCATAGTTCATCATTTTATATCATTCCACTTGAAAATGGTAGCTTACTAAGCTAATTGAATACCCCTAGAAGGAATTTGATCAATTGCTACTGTGCTGGTCACACTGAGCAAAACTCTGAGCAGGTATCAAGACCAAATTAGAAAGTTTTCTTGAGTTTGTGAAGTACAAAGTTGTCTGTTTTGATTCAATCATTACAAAAATCATTTGCAAAGGACATATACCATTTCTTGGTGTCATCTGGAAGCTAAGGAAGTCTACTAATCAAATCTGAAGAAGAAGAAGAAGAGGGCTGGTGCAAAGCAGGTTTAACAGCACCTACTCAGTCTCTTGGTGGATCCATCCCTCTTTCCCAACAGTGGTATCAGAGCAAATAAGGTAAAATGGGAGATGGTTTTCCTTCATTCATTGACAAATTGGACAGGAACAACTATCAAGCTTGGTCTCTAAGGATGAAGACCTACTTACAAGGAAGGAGTCTCTTTGGATACATCTCAGGAGATGAGGAATTGCCCTCATTCAAAGCAAGAGGTTTACCCACCAAGGAGGAACAAAAAGAGCTCAACACATGGTGTGCAAAGGATGCTTTGGCAAGGTCTTACTTACTTAACTCTATATCTGACTTTCTTTTACCTCATATCAGAAATTGTAAGACTTCCCAAGAGACTTGGGAAACCTTGTCATCATATTTTTCCTCCAATACAAGGGCTAGGAAAAATCAGTTGTGGATTGAGTTCACAACACTAAGGAAGCAACCTAAGCAAGCTGTTTCAGAATTTGTGACCAAGATCAAGGATGTTGTAGACCAGTTAGCAAGCATAGGAGAAGAGATTGAAGAAGAACAAATTGTGAGACAGGTAATCAAATGGAATCAAGGCTGATGACAAGTGGGAAAGCTTCACCACTGCAATGGATCTCTACATGGACATGCACACTCCAGACCTTACAACTCTGATGGGTCAACTATTTACACATGAAGCAAAGCTCACAAAGAATGGAGATACATCCAAAGGTAACAACTCTTCTGCCCTATACACTAATAAGAAGGTTAACGATAAAGGCAAGATTAAGAAGGTAGAAGATGAAGGCTCTACCTCCCAAGCCAACTATGCAGGGAGAGGTAGATCTTCAAGAGGCAAAGGCAGAGGAGGTAAGCAAGGTAGGGGGAGACCCTATAATTCATCACCATGTAACATTTGTGGTTTATCAAATCACACCACAGATGAGTGCTACAGGAATTACAAAAATCAGAGAGGAAGAGGCTACCAAAGAGGTGGATACTCTCAGTCTAGAGGAAGGTTCAACCATCACCAAGGCCACAACAACAATTACAACAACAACTACAACAACAATTACAATGGAAACTACCAAGGAGGATTCAGAAACAGAAAGGATTACAACAATTACACAGACGAGCAAGATGACTTTCTCTTGATCATGAACATGACTTCAAAGTCAAGTACAAATGATGATCATTTATTTTATATTGATTCAGGGTGTTTAAATCATGTAGCTGGTAATGTGGCACTACTCTCTGATCTTGAGGAACCCAAAGGTAAACACCAAGTCCAAACAGGTGATGATACAAAGCATTCTGTAATTAAAATTGGAAATGTGAAGACATGTGATGGTAATCAGAATTTGTTGAGCAGGGTACTCTATGTACCAACCATTACAAAGAACCTAATGAGTGTTGGTCAGATTGTGGAGAAAGGTTTGCAGGTCAGGTTTAATCAATATGGAGCATTTGTGGAGGACCCAAGACATGGATTCAAAAGGATAGCCAAGGGAGAAAAATCAGGTAGACTTTTCACTTTTGAGTTAGAGGACACAAAGAATATTGCTTTATACAATTATAAGGATCAGACACTTTCAGAGCTTGAGATTTGGCACAAGAGATTAGGTCACATAAGTGAAAGGACCTTGAAGCAAATGTGCAGGGACCAATGTGTGCTTGGGATACCTAATGTATCCAAGCAACATATGATTTACAAGTGTGGTGCTTGTCAACTTGGTAAGTCTCACAGGTTACCTTACTCAAGGAAAGGGTATATGCATGAAGACGACCTAGAGTTGGTTCACACAGATGTTTGGGGACCTAGCAAAGACCCTTCAGTCTTAGGTTCAAGGTACTATGTGTCTTTTATTGATGACTATAGCAGATGGACTATGTTGTACTTTATGAAGCATAAGGATGAGGTGTTTAATTGTTTTAAAAAATATCTTGCATTAGTTGAAAATCAGACAGGAAGGAATTTGAAGAGGCTAAGGTCAGATGGAGGAGGTGAAGTTCAAGGTACTATGTGTCTTTTATTGATGACTATAGCAGATGGACTATGTTGTACTTTATGAAGCATAAGGATGAGGTGTTTAATTGTTTTAAAAAATATCTTGCATTAGTTGAAAATCAGACAGGAAGGAATTTGAAGAGGCTAAGGTCAGATGGAGGAGGTGAATACTTCTCCAATGAATTTGAGGAATTCTTGCAGGATAGAGGCATCAAAAGGGAAATAACCACAAGGTACTCTCCTGAACAGAATGGGGTAGCAAAAAGAAGAAATAGGTTAATTGTTGAGACAACTAGATCTATGGTTAATGAGAAGAAGCTGCCTAACTATCTATGGGTAGAGAGTGTCTCTACTGCCACCTATCTCATAAACAGGTTACCATCAAAGTCACTTGATGGTATGACACCTTATGAAGCTTGGCATGGTAAGAGACCATCATTAGATCATTGTAAAATCTTTGGATGTGTAGCATATGTGCACATTCCCTCACAGGTAAGAGGTAAGTTAGATCCAAAGGCTGAAAAATGCATTTTCATTGGATATGACTTAAATAAAAAAGGTTACAGGTTTTATAACCCTACCAATAAGGGATTTATGGTAAGCAGAGATGTGATCTTTGATGAGAATGATTCTTGGTATGAGAATGAATGCAGGAAGGTAAAACTACCCTATGATTTGGATGAGGAATTTCCAAAGCTTGCAAAGGAGGAACCTAATCAAAAAGAAGACTCAAGTTCAGATGATAAAGATACAATCAACCTTGAAGAGTTCAAGGCATGGAAGTCCAAAGGCAAAATGAAGATGAAGAAGCTTGAAGACATACCTGAATCTTCAGCTCAACCTTTTAGAAGATCACAAAGGGAAAGTAAAAAGCCTATCAGATATGGGTATGATACATCTCTTGTTACTAAACATTCAGTTTATCTTGCAAAGGATTTGTCAAATGAAGAACCAGGTTCATATGAAGAAGCAATCACCAAATCAGAATGGAAAGAAGCTATGGATGAGGAGATTGAAGCACTCAAGGAGAGTGATACATGGGAGTTAGTACCCAAGAAGGACTCCATGAAGGTAATAGGATCCAGATGGATCTATAAATTGAAAAGAAATTTTGATGGCATAATCAACAGGTACAAGGCCAAATTAGTAGCCAAGGGTTTCGCACAAACCCAAGGCATTGACTATGAGGAGACATTTTCCCCTGTGGCCAAGATGCCAACAATCAGAGTGTTGGTTAGTGTGGCTCCATCCAAGAATTGGAACATGTACCAATTGGATGTCAAGAATGCTTTCTTAAATGGATGGATTTCAGAAGAAGTTTATATGTCACAACCTCCTGGCTATGAAGACCCCAAGAAGGTAACTTATGTTTGCAAATTAAAGAAGGCTTTATATGGATTGAAGCAGGCACCTAGGGCATGGAATTACAGGTTAACCACATACCTCCAAGACCAAGGATTTGTTATGAGTAAGGCAGATAGTTCTCTATTCATCAAGAGAAGTAATACAGAGGTAATCTATCTTTGTGTTTATGTTGATGACATCATCATTACATGTAATGATGTCAATGGAATCAGATACATCAAAAGCCAGATGTTGAAGGAGTTCAAGATCAATGATCTTGGATTATTGAAATATTTTCTAGGGCTTGAATTAGTTTACACTAATTCAGGGATATACATCACTCAGAAGAAGTATGTTCAAGACATGTTAAAGAAGTTTCACTTGCAAGATGCTAAATCAGCAAGCACTCCAATGGAGGTGAACCTAAAGCTAAGTGCCCATGAAGGTGATGAAGTCCAAGACATTACAGGTTATCAGAGTCTGGTGTGTAGCTTGAACTATGCTACCTTAACTAGAATTGATATTGCACATGGAGTTAGTGTGCTAAGTCAATTCATGCACAAACCTTAGAGGCTGCCAAGAGAATCTTGAAGTATCTCAAGGGTACAGAGAACCATGGTTTGTATTTTCCTTATACTTCAGATATTGATATAAAAGTCTATTCAGATGCAGATTGGGCAGGATGCAAGGATGATAGGAGAAGCACTTCAGGATATATTTCTTTTGCAGGTGACAAACCAATTTCATGGTCTCCAAAGAAGCAACCAACTGTGGCATTGTCTTCTACTGAGGCAAAATATAGAGGGCTAGCTAATGCCACTCAAGAAGCAATTTGGATTAAACTTTTGTATACAGAATTGGGCTTATATACTAGGCCTCCAATTATCTTTGGAGATAATACAAGTTCTCTTCACCTTGCAGCTTATCCTATCTATCATGCCAGGACCAAACACATAGAAGTTTATTATCACTATGTGAGGGAGAAGTTGCTAAGCAAGGACATTCAGTTGACCTATGTGTCAACCAACATGCAATGTGCAGATTTACTTACTAAAGCTTTGGATGGAACCAAACTTTGCAGGTTCAAATCCATGATTGGATTGCAGGATACACTTGAAGAGTGAAGATGAAGACTTAAGCCAAAATGTTTGGCTTGAGGGGGAGCTGTTGGTGTAAATCACAAGCCTACACATTTGGCTTGGAAGATATGATGAAGACTCTACATGCATGAAGAACCATAGGAACATATGCTAGTGGTTTATTACCATTTTACATCATGTAAAAGTCTAAATGACTTGGAATCTTTTTGTAATCATCTACCTAATTGATTCGAGGAAAAAGTAGATCACTTGATTGAGAGAATATCTCCAAACTTTTAGAAGCTTGATCATAGGGAGCCAAGAATTTGAATTTGAATTCAAATTCCTACTCATTTCCCATAAAAAGTGTACTTGAAAAGTCACGGGCAGATTGACTCAATTCTCGAGGCCAACTCTACTGCTTTTGAGTGTGTGTGAGGACTATACCATAGCCTACACCTCTCTACACCATTTGGCAATGCTATTCATGCAAATGGGATTGTATATCAATGTGAATTAATAGATACATTTACATCTTTCATCTCTGTGTTCTCTGATTGTCTACTCCAAAGTCTACCAACTTGTCAAGGGCATATCTCAGTCAATAATCAACTAAATTCAGTGATTCAAAGCTTGTTGGATTCAGCTCAAAGTCATCTGCATGCTCACAAAGTTTGAAGTGATTTCATTCAGCCAATTTTGAGAAATCGTCATCGAGGTGCTCACTGGTCTATCTCTGCAACAGTCCTAAAAAGTCGGGGGTATTGCTTATCTTGCTAAATTAATTTCTCTTAGCATAGTTCATCATTTTATATCATTCCACTTAAAAATGGTAGCGTACTAAGCTAATTGAATACCCCTAGAAGGAATTTGATCAATTGCTACTGTGCTGGTCACACTGAGCAAAGAGCAAAACTCTGAGCAGGTGTCAAGACCAAATTAGAAAGTTTTCTTCAGTTTGTGAAGTACAAAGTTGTCTATTTTGATTCAATCATTACAAACATCATTTGCAAAGGACATATACCATTTCTTGGTGTCATTTGGAAGCTAAGGAAGTCTACTAATCAAATCTGAAGAAGAAGAGGGCTGGTGCAAAGCAAGTTTAGCAGCACCTACTCAGTCTCTTGGTGGATCCATCCATCTTTCCCAACACTTTCCAAACCTAGTGTCCGGCCTAGTTAAAAAATAGGTTCTAAGGCTATTTTGGAGGCTCAAACAAGCTCTGAAAATTATGAAAATCGGTACATAAATACTAATAATACTCCTCAAGCTTGAGGACTCCTTGGCTTGAACAAAATGGAGTCGAATCTACCAAAAATGGTATTTACAATGTTCATGAAGTGATTAAAATCATTGTGACAAAGAGGTTAAGTTTGGAAAAATTGAATGGCCTACTTGCCGGATCTTCATTGACTTCCTTGCCTACTCGTTCCTTCTCTTTGTTCTAACTCCCTTCCTTGGCTCCCCTATCACGTAGGTCTCTGAGTGCTCTGACTGCTACCAACAACCCCCCCTGGGTCGTGTCTGTCGTCTCTGAGAGACCTTTGTTGGGCTGACCGTTTCACATAATATTCGATGATGTCGATAGCTAAGTGGTGCTCTTCTAGCCTTAATCCTTTTGCTAATTTGGTTAGTAGGGCATCCACTCACCCTCGAATGTCCGGATGTGGCAACCGCAATTGCTCGGAGTGTAAGGTCCTCTCCATAGTGAAAAGTTGGAGAAGATGTGAGGGTCTGGGTACGAATATTTCAGAGTGATATTCCCAGAAAGTGACGAACATCTCCTCAAAAGTTTGTTTGTAGCATGCTCGGAGGTACTTTATTCTTGCATGCCAGGCATATATTACATTAATTGAGGGGGTTGTGCTCATGTCGTACACCAAGTCTACGTTGCCTGCGGTGAAGCAAACTCCTGAGAATCTTTGATGTTTGTGAAGGTTCCGAAAGTGACCAGCATTAATTCAAATATTTTAATACACATTTGTGCCATCACGTCTGGTATGTTTCGCAGCCTGACTCCCTAGTGACGGATGGTATAGATCATGTATGCCATTGTAGCCAGTCCTCGTGGTGGTGCTAGGTACACGTAATTTAACCATGTTGCACAACCTTTAACATTCTTTACAGTGATGGCAAAGTCCAGCCATGTGCGTCTTCTGAGGATGGGGGTGTAACATGGATTGTACTTGATGAATAGTGGCATAAAATTCCATGAGCAAACCATTTCCTGATAAGTTTCGAGGAGTCGCAGCCGCCAGGTAGGCTGGAAGATGGATCCTTGTGTAGCACTTTCAGGTATATCATCTAGACCGAATTGAGTGGCAAAGGTTTGGAGCCTTGTCGCATCGTCATTGAATTTCTGCATTCTAATCGGCTAAGAGCACACAATAGGGATTGGCCGTTTTTTCCAGTGTCTGCGACCATTCTCGGGCTTCTACCTCAAGTGTATCCAATCCTTCAGAGATTTGTCGTCCACCCCGCATTGGCATAGGAACATATGGCTCCTCATATGACTCGTCTACTTCTATGGGTACCAATTCTTCTGGTTCTGGCTCTATGACTGGGGAGGGTTGTCTTTCATACTAAAGTAATTTGCTTTGCAACTCAGCGACTTGTTCTTTTATTGCATTTACCTCTTCTGTAGTTGTCATAGAACCTGTGATCTTTGTTTTTTCTTCTTGTGTCCTTAGTTGTTGGCAAAGAGTATCTCGTTCTCTACCCAATTCGTCATGTGCTTCTAGTAGATCAGCATAGCTCTCAAGGATCATTTTCATAGTCTCTAAAGGGATTGCCTTAAACTTTTCTAGGTTGATCTCATGAGGGGAGCCATCTATCGCTGCATCTAGGTTTTCCTCATTTTTTATTCGAATTCGTTTGTTTTCCTCTAGAGCCATGGCCATGTGTTTCCTTGGTAACATCAGGTTACGACGAACTTTGACATTCTCAGCCTGATAAAGTTCAAGTAACGCTATTAATTTTTTAACTTCGTTTCTGATTGCCGGGGAGCTTCCAATAGTGTCTTGTGGGTGTGTTCGAGCATAGTATAATGTTGATTTAGTTCGACGTTCTCTTCTTCTAGGGCCGTAAGCTACTTCTGTAATTGTTGGTGGTCCGCAGTTATCTGACGATGACGGTCTTATAGGGTCTGATATTCATTCTGCAGTTGAATGAATATCAGACCCTCTCCCAAAAGTAGGTGCCCTCTCCCATTAAATTCTATTTCGACTTCCCAAAAGTAGGTGCCCTCTCCCAATGGTCCTAGGCCGTCACTGAACCAATGTGTATGTTTGCCTACTTGAGAAGTGTGTCCCTGCGAAGGGTCTTGAATGGGGAGTACTTGCACTGCCCTGAGTTCTTGAGGCCTCTCTGTTAGTTGTGGCTCAAGGAGGAGAGTTTCAATTTCCATAATTTGGGCGTTGGATCCCGCCTGGGAACTGGTTTTTGTTGCTTCTGCCATGTTACTGCTTGCTTGTCGATTGTGTGAGAATATAGAAGAACATGTTAACATTCTAGTGGACAAGAGATGACAGTTTGTCCTCGTTACAACATTAACATGAGGCATCTTGACAAGTTAGTGAGTTAGTTGGTGCTCGATGATTGTGTGTGGAGTTAATGAATGAACAGTTCTATGTGCTAAGTGGAATCGTGTGGTGTGAGGATGATGTCGTTAGTAGGTGGAGATGAATTTACAATGTGGGGATCGAGGGGTTTATTACAAGCTTTTTGTCACCAAATGTAATGTGTGGTTTTACAATATGACCGTCGGTGGGGTGTGGGAGACTTTACATGAGAATCTATTTGAAAATGAGGCTTTTTAGGGACCCATTTACAAGTAATTCTGCTCGTGCTCATGGACGAATATGTGTTTGTGCGTGGCGAGTAAGAGTGGGTATCAGCTGTTTGAGTGAGTGAATCATGCTCGACATGGTGTGGTTTATGTGTGACCAGTTGAGCCCGTAAGCAAGCTTTAGGCACCCAAATTTTTCTTGATTGTGGGTCAGCCTTCATTGACTTCTTGGGTACCCAGATAGACTTTACTTTCATAGAAGAATTTTTGAAAGACTTCTTATTAGTGCCCTGGCGTTGATCACTAGTATGATGTTGAGTCAGTGGTTGTGACTTGACCGCAACAGGATGCTCGCCTTTTCGTACCCATACTTGTTTCGGTGGCTGAGACACCTTGCTTCGTACTTTCCTTTGGCTTTGAGCATAGGTCATCTGCTTCTTCTGTGTTTGGTGCTTCTTTTGTTGCCGTATCTCTACCACTTTTGGAAAAGAAGGGAGTTCCATCCTATCCTTGACTTCTTTGTTGAGAAAATCATCCCTCTGCATCACATAGTTTTGGACAAGAATAGCATCGTCATCTTCATGTGTACTCCTGGAAGGACCAGGAGTTGATGCTTCTCCTAGCTCCTTGAGTGCTTCATTTTCTAACTCTATTATAATGTGATTTTGATTTACCCAACCCTGAAGAAGTCCACTTCTTAGGTTTAGGTTGACTGCATGAACATAGATCCGGTCTTGACCCAAGACAAGAGGCTCAGTGAGGTCCTCGTCTTGACACATTGGCACCTTAACAATCATAAGAACATCTTGGATGTAGAGGGGAAGTTCCACCTCGCCCATGTAAGGGGTTTCCACACCTCCCAATCCTATAAGGTATGCTTCTATAGGATTGACAATTAAGTTCAATTCTTGACAGTAAGAAAGTTTAACAACACTACTGGCTGCACCTGAATCAATCAAGGCCCATACAGTCCTTGCACTATTTCCTTGTCCTATCTCTAAGGTTACAAAAGGATGTCGGTCACTTATTCTATGGGATCTTACATGTGAGACTTCGTACAGAGCCATATGATATCCTTGATCTGCATATGCATCTATCCTAGGTAGATCTCTACCCGATCTTCTCAATTTCATTCTTCGCATGTGTTCCAATGCTTTCGCCTGTGCTTCCCCTCACATTCGTTTTTCTTCTTCCTTACGTTTCTTGGCAGTGTTGAGTTGATTGAGCATTTCCTCAGTGAGGGGTTCTTGATATAATTTGACTCTGCATCCGCTAATGTAACTAGGGAGAACATCACCTTCTAGTGTAGCTAATTGAAGTGCTCCACTAGTTGAAATCCTATTTATGATCATAGGTCCATAACCACGCTTCTCTAGCTTTCTTGCATGTTGTTTCAGGGTATACACCAAAACTAAGTCTCTGACCTTCAAGCCGTTATCCTTGACATGGGCATCGAAGTATGGCTTCTATCTTTTCTTAGCTGCATATATCCCTGCGGCCACTCTCACTCTTGTTTCACCTAGCCATTCAAGATCAAAGATCCTCGAAGAGAGTTCATGACCTGCCCACTCATGCTCTTGTGCTACTTTCAATGTAGGTATCAAGAATTCCAATGGTAGCACTGCATTTTGGCCAAATACAATCTGTAAGGGTGTGGCTTCGAGTATCGTTTTATAGGCAACTCGGTATGCCCAAACAACATGGTGTAGCTGTTTGTCCCAATCAGAGTGTTTATTATTCACTAATTTGGTCAGCACATTGCATAGAATCTTATTGGTGCTTTCAGCTTGTCCATTAGCTTGTGGATGATACAGACTTCTTGTGTATCACCAAGAACTCTTGAAGCAGATTTTCAATGACTTCATTCAAGAAGTGAGTGCCTCTATCACTTACTGGCTCTATCGGTAGCCCATATCTAGTGAACACATTCTCAAATAAGAACTTGGCCGTTGTTTGAGCATCGTTCTTAGTTGTGGCTTTCACTTCTACCCATTTAGTCAGATAATCAGTGGCAACAATGATATATTCCACATGGGAACTCTTAGCTGGGGGGTTAATAGGACCGACAAAGTCTATTCCCCACTTAGAGAATGCACGTCCACCCATCATAGGTTTCAATGGCATCTCATCTTTGCGTATAGGATACTGGGTTCGTTGGCACACATCACACCTCTCCACAAAGGTATGTGCATCCATGTGAATTGTTGGCCACCACAAGCTTGCAAATAGGATTGCCTTAATCACCCTGTCTGGACCAAAGTGTCCTCTTGCTACACCTTGGTGAGCAGTTTCCAAGATCTTAAGATATTCACTCTCATGGACACATAATCTGACGTAACCATCTTTACCACGCTTGTATAAGTTATCTTCTATGAGTGAGTAGTCTAGGGCTTCTTGCTCCAAACTTCTTTGCCTAGCCAAAGTCATCTCTTGAGGGAATGTTTTCATCCACAAAAAGGCTACTAATGGTTCACTCCGATCTCGTATTAAAGACACTTGGTATAGTGTAGCGTACTCCACAGGTGGTCTAATATGATAGACTTGGCATTCTTTACACAACTTATGGACATCTACTTCCATAGTCGGCCAGTGCACTCCGTGTCTCCTTAGTGTCTGTAAAGTTCTTCGCCTTGAGTAGTGTTGCTCTAATGCACCCACATGTGCTAATTGCAACCGTTTTACATACTCACCCTCTTCCACACAACAAGATAATATCCCTTGATCTGTATGCTTGTACATACATCCTGCCATGATATGGTACTTCTAAGCTTTTACTACCTCCCTATCTTGAGTTTTTATTACTGGGTGGTTAGGCCTATATGTAAATATGGGCACTAATGTCTTGGCCCATTGAGGTACAACTTCCAAATCAAACAAGTAGGCATTAGAAAGATCATCTGATACTCCTTGTGGGGCCTCTCCATATGTGAGCCTAGAGAGATGGTCTGCTCTCAAATGAGTCTTTCCTTTCCTCACCACTACCTCAAAGTCATATTCCATTAGCAAGAGAAACCATCTTACTAATCTACTTGTATTGCATGGCTTGTTTACCAAATACAACAGTGCTTGTTTAAACTTATTTGCAAGCAAATAGTGTCTAAACTTTTTAACCGCATATACCATGCCTAATCCTTCTCATTCGGTGGTCGTATCGTTTCATTCGGCCGCATTCGATTGTCTACTAGCATAGGCAATTGAAAGATCCATATTACCTTCACCCGTAGGTTGTGCAAGTACACACCCAATAGCATAATTGGATGCATCCACATGAACATGAAAGGGTTTATTCCAATTTGGTGTCATCAAAATTGGTGTAGAACACAATCTTCTCTTGAGCTTGTTAAAGGAGTTCTCACATTCTTTCGTCCACTCAAAGTTAGTCAAAAGCCCATACAGAGGATTTGCAATGATGGCATACATGTGTATAAAGCGTCGGTAATAGCCACAATGTCCCATGAAATCTTGCCCTTGACATTCTTTGGCCTAGGTAGTTCTGCGATAGCTCTCACTTTCTCTTCGTCAGTGGATATGTCGTTCTTTGAACCTATGTGTCCTAGAATCTTACCTTGCCTAACCATGAAAACACACTTTTCTGGATTTAGGAAGAATTGATATTCTCTACATTTGTCAAAGATTTTCTTGAGTTCAGGTATATATGTTTGTATAATGTTGGAATGAGCACAGAGGTCATCAACATAGACTTCTAAATTCTTCCTCGGGAATTCTTTAAATTCATGACACATCAGTCTCTGAAAGGTAGCGGGTGCATTGATGAGACCAAATGACATTACTCTAAAGGCGAATATGCCCCATTCTGTGGCAAAAGTTGTCTTATGCTGATATTCTAAAGCTATGGCCACTTGATTGTAGCCAAAAAAACCATCAAGGAAGTTGTACACTTCCCTAAGAAATGTTATGTGATAGGAAGCGGATAGTTATCTCGAATGGTGGTTGCGTTAACTTTCTTCAAGTTAATGCAAACTCATAACTTGCCATTCTTCTTGAGTACCACTACAATGCGGGACACCCATTCAATGTGCTCAGTTTTAGATGAATCCAACTTCAACCAAATGATCTATCTCTTCCTTGATTTTAGCAGCATAATTATTGTTATATGTGTATGGTTTCTGCTTAGAGGGTTTGGCATCTGAGGTCATGGGAATCGTATGCGAGCATATGTCAGGCTCTACACCTTTCAAGTCCTTGTAGCTCCAAGCAAATACATCTCTGTATTCTCTTAGCAAAGCTATCAACTCTTGCTCTTCTTCTTCCGGCAGGTCATGTCCAATGTACGTGCATCTTTCTTCTCCTTCTTCTATGGCTACAACAATTTTCTTGGTGGTTTCTTTGTTATCATAGGCCTCTCCTGCTTGTGCATTGCATTTAGGCATTCTTATCATGAATCTCCTGTCTTCTATCTCATACTTCTTAAAATTTTCAGGGACCTCAAACAAAGATTCTTCCTCTTTTTTCATGGTTCCTTTCTTTTTTCTTTTCTTGCCTTCATTTTTGGCAGTCACTTGTGTAGTTAACCTCACATTGTTGGTAATCTCTTCATGTCTCTGAGGTTGAGCTTCTACCTCATAGAAGTATCCTTCATCTGATGCAAAAGGTCGGTCCATAATGATTGACTCTAGATTGGAGTCACTAGCGTCCTCGAATGCATCAGTGCTAGGTTCACATTCTTCAATAACGGAATCATACATAATTGGCTCTATTGTGAAGACTAAGATGGCATAGTCATCCTCATCATAGTGGGGTGTCCATTGTTCTTCATTGATGGCTACATCTATTGTTGCTAAAATTTCCGCCCAACCATGAGGTTCAAATTCTTCATCAGGAAATACTACAGGTGCATAGGCTGGTTCTTGAAATGATCTATGAGTTTCCTTTGCACCTACATCTCTGGCTTTTTCTCTCTTCTCCTCTTCTACTGCTACTTTACACATCCACAAGTGGGTGTCTTCATGCATCCATGAGGATCCTCATCCTATGGAATGCACTGACTCAGTATCATCTTTGGCTCTATGGATGGGATTCCATTGGATGGGGGGTACATCTCTATGAGAGTAATCCTTGAGATTAACTTTGGTTGTAACACCTAAGTGTTGCAAATACGAGGAATTGGTTCCCCAATCTTGTACCACTTGCAACTGTCGCATGAATGGTCTTCCCAAAATCATCTCATAGGCCTGGTTCTTGCTAAAGTCACATATAGCAAACGTACGCTCGAACTCAACACCACATGTAGTGAGAGTTATTCCTTCTAGAAGTCCTAAGGGTCTCTCAATGTGACCATCGGCCATCTGCAATTTCATTCTCATTGACCTGAGTGCTAGCTTGCCCCAGCGCTTCCATAAGGAAGTGGTAGCAATAGCAACCCCTGCACCTGAATCCAAAATTGCATTGGTGGTGTAACCTTGATGGGTAATGGGAAGATAGGTGTTTCCTTCTTCTCCTTCACTCATGTCTCCTATCTTGTCCAAGGGTATTTCTGGCACTATTCTATGAGATCCTACCTGGGAACGAGGTTTTGCTACTACTGGCACTTGATTGGCTACATGTTTCCACAATTTCGACCTAACCTTGAGTAGCTCTTCCAAAGTGAGACTGCACTGCACTTCAGTGTTTATCACTACTCGGTGTTCCTAGGTATGATTGAGTCTTCATTGACCATGGGTGCTCTCATATATGAAGACTTAGCTTTCCATGGGCCTGTGAAATGGGGCAGTTCCTGTAAGAAATTAGACTCAAAGTCTAATCTTTCATGAGATTGGGCACTCTCCTGCTCCTCATAAATGGGAGGAATGTCTTATGGGAATTGATCATGCACATCATCCACAAGTTCAATGGGAGGAGGGACTTCACTTTCTTTAGCCCACTTCTCTTCTTGAATCTCTCGCAGGAACCCTGGTGAATATCGATTCATAGAAGAAGAGGTGTCTGGTTTAGTGGACTTAGGCACATAAGCTTCCTGGGAGGGATGCTTATTCTTTCACTTGCCTTGTCTCTTCCTTGGGAGGTGGCTTCATTGCCACATCTTGCAATTATGCTCTCTAACTTCTCCAATAGTCCATCAAAATGCATATGTGCCTTAGTTGAGCAAGAGTAGTTGAAGAGGCAACTGGCTTCAAACATGGCCTGAGCCAACGCTACCATTTTCGCACAAAGCTTGGTTCTTTCTATCTCTAGATCAGCTCTAGGGTAACATTTGTCATGATCTGTCACATTTGGCCCTTCTTGGATTCTGGCCTAATATGCTTTAAGCATCATGTCTATGTCCTCAGGAGTGGGGTCAGCTAAAATCGATCCTACTCTAGGGGATGGTGGAATTATATGATGTGGGTTGGAAGGTGATGGATTAGGTGGGGGTAGGGATGAAGGTGGTGATGGTATGTGAGAATGTGTTTGAGAGGTGAGTTCAACAATTTTGTCTTTTGTTTCTCTTATGCTCTCTTCTAATTTGCTCATCTTCTTAGACCATTGTCTTTTCATCCTTTCATGGCTATCTTTCCAGGCTCTCATCCGTTTCTTGGTTATGCTCTCAGTTTCACTAACCTCGGCACTCTTTTCTTGGCCTAAACCTTGATTCTGCTACAAAGCTTGAGCTCTGGTGACCACTTGTACTGGCACAGTGGAAGTCACACTTCCTATGGAGTCTACAACTAGCCCAATAATGTTGATAGGAGTGATTTTCGGCATTGTTGAAGGCAGGAAAATCTCGAAAATAAGATAAAAATAAAAAGAAAAAGACAGCTATGTTGAGATTAAAAAGGACACGTCGCAAGAGGAAGAGAAGTCACAAGAAAGGAAGTTCGTGACAACCGTAAGCAGGAGAAGTCACAAGAAAGGAAGTTCGTAACAAACCGAAGAGAAGAGAGAATATAAGATGGAGAGAGCGCAACAATCGAAGAAGGAAAAAAACAAAAGAACAGAAGTTTTGAAGAGAAGAGCAGAGAAGACATGGTTAGACGAAACAACGCAACAACTCTGGAGATGAAGAAGCTTTCGTAACAGGAAAAATCTCGAAGAACTTGAGAGAAACTGGTTCTGCAAAGAATATCAAGTCATCTGTCATTGATGTTATCTTGTTATATGTAATCACATTCGAACTACGAAGTTTTTCTGAACTTACAAATATGTGATCGCAGTGTTAAATCTATTTCAGTAATTGAGTAGTAGATGTTTGTGAGATATGGGTTATTGTTTGAGACCTTCTACTCTGTTAAGTCTTTGGAGAATTCAATGGTCTGCACAGAAGCGCATTGAAAACTCATGTGTTTCTAAGGGTGTGTATGTAGTTGTAAAACCTTCGCAAGATGAAATCGGAAGTATGACTGTGTAAATCAGAAATCAGCAGAAGTTACCGGAAAGAAATATTTCGATGAAGTTACGGTGGACTTTCACATGCTTTTTCGAGAGAATCTTGGTGTGTGAAGATTAGTGTCAATGAGCAATAAATAACTCTAATTTGTTCTTTAGTTCGATGTTGTGATGAACCCTAGAACCCTCAACACAATTGGCGATCCTACTGTACGGTTGATGCAGCCTCAAGAAATGCATGAGGGGCAGGCGCAACCATTTTGGTAAAGTATATTTTACAAGGGCACAGGCAAGAGCAGAGAACGTGGAGACATCTTCAGACTTTTACGAGTGGTACAAGGCCCGGGAGAAGGAAGCTCTGGGCACTGATGAGGGACAAGGGGAAATAGGTCCAGCAAAGGTAAGGTTAGTGGGTGGCATACTTGGAGCGTTATTCCTCACAGAAGCAACTATAGGGGTAAGAAGATGACTCCAGTTCGACCCACTTGCAGGGGTGATCGGTCAAAAAACTAGGCACACACCTCAACCACAGCCAATGGCTCAACCACCTCCTAATCCTAAAGTCAAAGCCGCTCATTTCAATGGAACCTCTAAGGAAGATGCTGATTGCCATGTGGCTCAATTCGAAATAAAATGGACAGCGAATGGATATCCAGCCATGTACGGTGATGATATTAAACTTCAACAGTTTGTAGCCACGTTGGAGGGAAGAGCTATGAGTTGGGACAGTCAATATGGCATTGCTCATTTTGCTACATATGATGCTTTAAAAATAGCATTCTTGCAACGATTTAGAAAAGAAAAGACGCCTTCCGATGTATTAAGGAAGTTGAGGGCCATCAGACAAAAGACCATGCTAGTGGAAGACTATGCTCAAAAGTTTCGGACTCTAATGGAAAGGTTGCAAGGTAATGAACAACCTACTGATGAGATGTTGGCAGGATTTTTTTTTAAAGGATTAAGGAGCACAATAAGACATGCGGTGGCTAGTGTGGATATTGCCAATGGTTTTGACGTTTTAGTATTAGCAGTGGCGCGTGTTGAAAGAAGGTTTGGACGAGCCAAAAAGAAGCAGTCTGATTCTGGCTCAGAGGTTGAATTGGATTCAGCAACGGAGTCGGGTAAGAGTTTAAGTGATTCTGACACTGATGACTATGATGATGAAATAGTAAAGCCAAAGCATCGTAAGCATAAAGCTAAGCACAGTAAAGAGGAGGAATGGATTAATAAGTTAAAGAAACATGGGTATTCTATATTAGCTCCAAAGGAGAAAAGATTTTGTGACATCTGTGATAAAGAGGGACATACAACAACTCAGTGTTGGTATAACCCTAAGCAAAGTTCTCGGCAAGACAATAGAATTTAAATGACGTAGCGGCCAATCAAGCTATTCCCATCCAAGGGCGAGGTAATTTTTCGAGACAACAACGAGGAAGACCCCCATGGAGAGATCAAGGGAATAAGCAAGGGAATAATCAGCAAGGAAATCACCAAGGTCGACCACCAAGGGTAATGCCTTGTGGGTATTGTTCAGCTCTTGATCATTGGATAGGGCCGAATCGCCCTTTGTGGGTAAAGCATCATGAAGAAAGAGGTTTACCTGTCATTCGGTATAATCAGCATAACCAACAGGGACAACATCAACAACAGGGGAAGCAGGTGGCTCAAGCAAATGCCATGCTAATAGAATGGCCAGAGCAAATGGATAGAGCTCATGGTGCACCCGGTACATCTGATCGAATGCACGAGGAGAAGACTAACCAATGGCAGTGTGATTACAAACAATGTGGGAAAGGTAAAGAGGTTGAAGTGTTGGCGGTGACAATATCAAGGAATAAAGGCCCTATTGATTGGCAGGAACAAAGACAAATCCGGGACAAGGTTTTGAAGCAGGTTCGAGATGAGTCTTCTAATCAGGTGAGATGTGGAGGTCAATCTGAGCAACAACAGGGTGTGAAAGTGATACCTTCCATAAAGGAGCGGGATAAGGTGTCGAGTCAGCAAGGTTTGGCAAATGAGTGGTTTGATGAAATCATTAGCTCACCGCTACAGTTGTCTTTGGATCAACTGTTATCTTTGGTACCTGTGTTTCGGGAGAAATTGTTGAAAAAGCTACTTGGGTTTCATGCAGAGTCCGAAGTTAGGTCGATCCCTTCTATCTCGGCTAACAGTATTGATCGAGCAGACGTGGATTTTGTAGTACCAGTCATTCAGGTGCAGTACAATCACCGGCGATTTGCAGAAGTGTTGCTTCATGGAGGATCAGGAGTGAACATATTACCGGAGCACATTTTTCTTGAAATGGGAAGAGGTGAATTGGCTCTAGCACCTTTTCAGGTAAAAATGGTGGATCAAACACGAGTGCAGCCAGTTGGCATTCTGAAGCAACAACAAATTATCATTTCTGGCATGACATTTATGGTCAATTTCGTGGTTAGCCGAATGTTTGAGTCCGCGTATCTGTAAGAAATGTTGTTAGGGAGACCTTGGTTTTGGCTCGCCAAAGTCAAGCCGGATTGGGGTTTGAATGTAGTAATGATTACCAAGGGTAAAAAGCAAGTGAGGATTCCTATGCGTGGACAGAAAAATATGTCGGTACAGGAAAAACCACTTATGGCTCAAGCTATTAATTTGGTGGACAAAATTGAAGATGATGAAGAGGAAAAGTGTTTGCAAGCAAACCCTACGGTGGTGCCGGTATTAGAAGTCGATGTTGAAGGCGTATTAAGAAAGGATTATAGTGGTGGGCAAAAAGTAGAACAGTCAGGTCCTGGTGAACAGGTGGCAGGTGCCCAATTACAAAAGATATTTTACCAACGTATGGACATTCCGGTGTAGCAGCAGATGGAGCACCAGGAGGAAGAGATAATTTCGCGGGCAGAAAGGTTGTATGATCAGAAGTATACAGGTTCTATGCGGGTGAAAGAGGAGGAACTTCAAGAGATTAATTTAGGAACCGAAACGGAACCCAAGATTGTACGGATTGGTAAAACATTAGAAGGGAAGTTTAAGGAGGATCTTATTTGCCTGCTTAAAGAGTATGTAGATGTGTTTGCTTGGGATTATACTCAAGTAAAAGGCATAGACCCGCAGTTGCATCAACATAGGATCAACTTGAAGACGGATGTTGTACCAGTGGCGCAGCAAAGATATAGAATGAATCCTAACTTTGCTAAACAGGTGAAGGAAGAAATTGATAAATTTTTAGCAGTTGGATTTATCAAACCGGTGAATCAGGTCACTTGGTTATCTCCCATCATAGTGATGCCCAAGAAGAATGGGAAGCTCAGAATTTGTGTTGATTATATAAAGTTAAATGCGGCAACGGTTACAGACCCATTTCTTATGCCGTTTTGTGATGCAGTATTAGATGCAGTCGCAGGCCATGAAATGTATAGTTTTTTGGATGGATTTTCCGGTTATAATCAAATCAGTGTGGCTGAGGAGGAACAACATAAAACAGCATTTATTACAAAATTTGGAGCTTACGTGTTACCGTAATGAGTTTTGGCTTGAAGAACGGACCGCCATCGTTTAATTATGTGGCGCATAAAGTGTTTGAACCTTATCTACAGGACTTTATGCAAGTATTTGTCGATGATTTTTCGGTATTTGGCCAAATGATTAAGCATCTTCTACACTTGAAAGCATGTTTTGAAAGATGTCGGTAGTTTCGGATGGTATTGAATCCATTTAAAAGTGTGATTGCGGTCAAAAGTGGTATTTTATTGGGCCATGTTATATCACAAGCCGGAATGGCTATTGATATTAAGAAAATTGAAGCTATAAGTACAACTAAAGCACCGACTAACGTTAAAGAAGTGATGCGGTTTGTAGGTCAAATTAAGTGGCACTCTCGATACTTAAGATATTTAGCAAACATTTCCTTACCACTGACCCATTTGACCAAGAAGGATGTTCTGTTTATATGGGCAGATGCTCAAGAGAAAGCATTTCAGTTGTTGAAAAAGATGGTGTCGATAGCACCTATTTTGCAACCACCCGATTGGTCAATGCCATTTCATATATTTGTTGATGCATCGGATGTGGCCGTAGGAGCAGTTTTGATGCAACAGAAAGATAAAGGATGGTATAGACCTGTCTATTATGCCAGCAGAGTGTTGGCTGCAGTCGAAAGAAATTATCCGGTGACGGAAAGAGAAGCTTTGGTGATGGTATATGCCCTTAACAAGTTTCGGCATTATTTGTTGGGCAATAAAGTAATTTTTCATGTGGATCATCAGGCTTTGGTTTATTTAATCAAGAAACCCTTATTAACAAGCCAATTAGCCAGGTGGATGCTTTGTTACAGGAATTTGATTTTGTGATCGTGCATACTCTAGGGAAAGAGCATGCGATGGCATATTATTTTAGTCAGCTGGAATCAGGAGAAACACCTACCGGTGCACTTGATGTATTTTCAGATGCTGAGCTGTTTACGGCGACAGTGGTGGAAGCAGATTCGTGGTATGAGCAGTTATTGATTTTCCTTACGGAGGGTGCATTACCACAGTATTTTACACCTGATCAGAGAAGGAAGTTTTCTCTTAAAAGTAGAGCGTATTTGGTGATTCCAGGAGCATTATACAAGAAGGGCATGGATCAGGTTATTAGGAGGTATGTACCAGATTATGAACAATCAGCTTTTTTATAGGAAGCACATTCCGTTTCAACAGGAGGTCATTTGTGAGGCGATATTACAGGAAAGAAAGTATTACAAGCTGCGTTGTGGTGGCCAAGAGTGTTAAAAGATGCGCATGAGTATGCCAAAGGATGTGTGATTTGCCAAAGGTTAGGCCAACCTAATAACTCTGACCGGATGACTGATCATCCGGTATTACCACTGGATCCTTTCCAAAAATGGGGCATGGATTTTGTGGGACCTATTAAACCTACCACTCAGCGAGGTAATCGATATATATTGGTGGCAACCGATTATTGTACGAAATGGGTGGAAGCAGTGGCATTGAGAGAGAATAAGGCAGCCAATGTGGCCAAATTTCTTTATCGTAATATTATGACTAGGTTTGGGTGTCCGATTGAGTTAGTTAGTGACAGAGGTACTCATTTTCTGAATGAGGTGATTTCAAAATTAACAAGGATTCATTTAATCTTGCATAAGAAGACTACAGCATATCATCCTCAAGCGAATGGGCAAGATGAAAGCAGGAATAAAACTTTGATGCGTATTCTTAAAAAGTTGGTGCATGAAAATCAGAAAAATTGGGATTTATTTCTTGATTCAGCATTATGGTCATTCAGAACACCATTTAAAGTGACAACAGGTATGACACCTTTCCGGTTGGTGTATGGATTGGAGGCAGTAGTACCTATGGAGTTTGTAGTTCCTAGTTTGCGGATTACGGCAGAGAAGATGTCGCCTGAGTTATCGGTTAAACACAGGAGTAAGTACCTTTTGCAGATTGAGGAGGATCGCTTGATAAGTGCATATATTACGGAAGTGATTCAAAAGCGGCGACAAGCTTGGGTAAATCGGAATGTGAAGTTTAAGTTATTTAAAGAAGGCGATTGGGTGATGGTGTATAATTCTAAACTAGGACCCCATCCAGGAAAGCTTACATTAAGATAGAGGGGCCCATATCGGATTGTGCAAGATTTGGGTCAAGGCACTTTTCGAGTAGCAGATGTGTTTGGCACATGGATGGACAAGCCAATAAATGGATTTAGGCTAAAATTATTTCAAGGAAAGCCGCTACATCTGGAATGGTTACCTGCTAATGTGGTTCAAGTTGTTCATAATCCAGAACAACACTTCAGCAATGTTTTTGATCATCGCAGTAAAAGAGTTGGTCTAAAACTACATTAAGTAAATTTTTACGATTACAATGGAAAATAGGTTTACAGTTGCAGTTCAACAGTGAGTTTCGGGTTAGCCCAGGACCAATGATGGATGATCAGGGTATACAAACTAAGGAATATTCTGGGTCTGCAAGTAATAATATGTTGGAAATCAGTATACTTTGGAGAATGAGTCAGTAGATTTATAAGAAGCAGATGCATCGAGGGGAATATGAAAAGAAAGCTCGTATTCGATCAATGATTATTTTGCAAAGTACAATTTGTCAGAATGGTATGGTTGGAAGTTTTTGCATTATAAAAAGTACTATTGGAGAATTTAAATATCAATTTTGTATTCTTGAAGTACGAATGAGTGTTCTGTTCTATGATTATTCTAGCACGCATAGAAGAGTTGTTAAGTGGGTTATTGGCATGAGGGGTAATCGATTGTGGATGATGTTTATGACAGTCCATCCTACAATATTATTAAGTCGCATGAAGTGTTACGTGCGTAAGTACATTTATCAGTGCAGTGAGTGGCAGTTCAAGCATTTGCACTTATGGAACGAATATTTTCAGTTCTACTTAAAGGCTTCCAGGATAATACTTTTTCCTGCGTTTTCTGTATTAGTGCTTGAATAAGGAGTCATGAGAGGGTGTATGAGAAAGAGGGAAGTTTGTAGTGCGGAAAGAGGAAACCACAACGGAGGAGAGTGATAGTTCGTTAGGGGAAGATGACGATGAAATATTCACGCCATCTGCAACGACTAAGGTTGCGCAAACGCTTATGGGGTCATTCACAGACTTTAAAATGGAAATGGATACACAGTCTGATCTGCAGGAGAAGTGGCTCAGAAGGATTGGGTTATTACAGTTTGCTATGTTGCCATGGGAGCGTTGGAGATGCAATTATGATGCAAATAGCCAGCTGGAGATCATGAGGAAAATGAAGGGTCGGTTATCATTTTAGGTAAATTTTTCACTAGAATTAGTTGCAGAAGTATTTGAATTGCCTATATATGATGATGTTGTAGTCCCCAAATGTTCGGAGGAGGCTTTGAAGAAAGACTTTGGACCTCGAGAAGGAAGACGACAGTACTACATGATGAGGAACGTAAGCTACGTTCGAAGGGAGCAGCTAAAATGGTATTTGGAAAGATTATGTTTTATCATTAAATATGATTCTATGTCTAGGGAGAATTTTGCACCTTTGGCCTATGCCGAGGCAGGAGAAAAGGTAAGTTGGGCTCATTGGGTGTATGATCACTTACATAGTGAGATCTTCGTTGGGGATAAGCATAAGATACAAACAAATAGTCGATTATCAGCATATTTAGCTGCGTTATTCGAATTCGTGCAGTTAGTCGAAGATCAGAAGATAATGTGGCCAAAGCAGATCAATTTTTTTGTTCATCAAGTGATGAGTAAAGAGCACGAATAGCTAGCAGTGAAACCGGTAATGGATAGACCTTTAGAGACCTCTGAAGATCTTGTTCGCACTGGTTATATGGCACAAGAGATGAAACAAGTTAGTCAAATCATTCAACCTGATATACGAGAAGCAAAGATACAGGAAGATATTTTGTTGATAGTGGCAGATAGTATTGAGGATCCGAAAGCATTCGGAATTGTTTTTAAGTTGTATAGAAAAAGAAGAGTGGAGGAGAAATTACAAACCAAAAGCGAAAAAATGTTGAGAGATGATAACACTTCAGATTATGATGTGCCAGGGATGAAGAAGAGGTTGCAGGAAGTGTCGGATTTCTTAGTTTCTCAAGAAGAAAGAATGTTTCGGTATGAACAGAATAAAGTATTTATTAATAAAATTGATTATCAGTCTTTGCAAGAGAAGACTATAAAACTTCAGGACGCATTGGATAAGAATGTATGCATGATGGAAGAACTGCAGAATGAAAAGATGCAATCTGTGGTAGAATTGTCTCATACAAAGAAGTCTATGTATGAATTTGAGGAATGGCAGAAGTATGTGCATGCGCAGATTCAAAAAGAAATGATGGATTTTTTAGTGTTAAATGCTACTTTGCAGACGGAACAGGTAGTTCTTCAGTCAAGAATACAAATCTTGCAGGAGTTAGAAAAACAGATATTAAAAGATGAAGAGGTGGAGTTAGATGCTATGTTAATGACGAAGTTGGATATAGATTCATTAAAGCAGCATCTCCATAAGTATGTTCAGGATATTTGGAAGGTTTTCCAAAGTCGTTGGTCCGGTATGATTAAGCTACAGTATGAAGAGGTGTAGACATGTTTTGTTTCAAAGCATGAAAAAGATTTAGTACATATAATTTCAGAGCAACAGAAGCAGATTGAAGAGCAGACACGGATAACTGCAAAATTGCGGGAACAGTTGTTGAAAAGGAAATTAGAAGAAAAGATGGAGAGATTTGATGCAAATGTTCAAGAAAAGCAGGATGGTGCAGAGGAAGATGTTGATAATTTGCAGAATTGGAAGATTAAAGCAGAAGAAGAGCAAATTTCCAAACAGTAGAAGGAGATAATCTTATATGATCAAGGGATTGTTAAATCCGGTTTAATTTTTGACAAAATTACCCACCGGGCTGTGCCGGGTGTTGAAGGCAGGAAAATCTGGAAAATAAGATAAAAATAAAAAGAAAAAGACGGCTATGTTGAGATTAAAAAGGACACGTCGCAAGAGGAAGAGAAGTCACAAGAAAGGAAGTTCGTGACAACCGTAAGCAAGAGAAGTCACAAGAAAGGAAGTTCGTAACAAACCGAAGAGAAGAGAGAATATAAGATGGAGAGAGCGCGACAATCGAAGAAGGAAAAAAACAAAAGAACAGAAGTTCTGAAGAGAAGAGCAGAGAAGACATGGTTAGACGAAACAACGCAACAACTCTGGAGATGAAGAAGCTTTCCTAACAGGAAAAATATGGAAGAACCAGAGAGAAACTGGTTCTGCAAAGAATATCAAGTCATCTGTCATTGATGTTATCTTGTTATATGTAATCACATTCGAACTACGAAGTTTTTCTGAACTTACAAATTTGTGATCGTAGTATTAAATCTATTTCAGTAATTGAGTAGTAGATGTTTGTGAGATACGGGTTATTGTTTGAGACCTTCTACTCTGTTAAGTCTTTGGGGAATTCAATTGTCTGCACAGAAGCGCATTGAAAACTCATGTGTTTCTGAGGGGATGTATGTAGTTGTAAAACCTTCGCAAGATGAAATCGGAAGTATGACTGTGTAAATCAGAAATCAGCAGAAGTTACCGGAAAGAAATATTTCGGTGAAGTTACGGTGGACTTTCGCATGCTTTTTCGAGAGAATCTCTGTGTGTGAAGATTAGTGTCAATGAGCAATAAATAACTTTGATTTGTTCTTTAGTTCAATGTTGTGTTGAACCCTAGAGCCCTCAACAGGCATGTTACTGAGATTCTTAGGGAAGTCTCGTAAGAGGTGAGCTTTTCCGCAATCTTGAAAAAAACCTTGAATTGTCATAGATTGGGAAGTCAGGAATAAGGTGATCTCCCTAACATCGGTCAGTAACATAGTCCTCTAGGAAATGGAGGTCTTACTTGCCGAGGCTGAGGTCTAGAGTTAGGATTTGCGTACATGATATTTGCATACTCTGGCTCCCAACTAGGTTCACCCCGATCTTCATAGTAATATGACTCATTATGCTCAGGTGGCTGCATGTAGTAAGCTTTTGGACTTTAAATGTGAGTAGAATCAAAACTATGATCACTAGGGTCACTTTCTGACAGCAATGGTGTTACTAGCACTATGGCCCTATTCAGATTCTCTTCTATAGCGGCGTACTTCACTGGAATCACAGGAGGTTGCTAAGCTAACATAGGCGATAGGGTTGTTGGGCCTACCGTACTGTTGAGGTGGGTACTGGTTCTGGTATCTTCCTTGTTGAGGGTATGGTTGTGGATACGTTTGCCTAACTGCTTGCTTATTGTAGGGGAAATCTTGTGCGGTGTGATTAGTGTATCTCCTTTCTATGGTGCAGTATTGGATACTAGGATTCACTTGGGATTGAACCATAATGGGACATACGTTCGCCATATGGTCACCTCCACAAGTATAGCATCTTTTCACTGAGGCAAACCATGGTATTTGTTTGCTTGTGACACCTAATTTCTGAGCTACCTTCTTTATGAGTTCCTCAATAGATGTGGATTGCTTGGAAGAGATGCTAGTAGAGCTATCTGAATCTTTGTAGATTTTTGAAAGCTCGAACTCCTCTCCTAGGTTATCCTCAATGTCTATGCACATGTGTACACACTCTTCTATGGTTCTAGGGTCCTTCAAGTACACATATGACCTCACTTTGGTACTCATCAATCCGTCCAAGAATAAAGCCACTTGTTTGGCTGGTGTGGGTAACTCAAGAACGGGACATCTCTCTAGGTATTGCCTAAAACTTCTTCCTGCAAGTCGGACCGTCTCTTGGGGTGTCTGCTCTATGAATCAGTGAGGAAGTATTATGCCGTATACCACTCTTAGAGAGTTCGGTAATGAAAGCCTCTAGAAGTTGGTCTATGTTCCGGAATTGTCTCTCATTTAGTGGTTGAAACCATGTAAGGGCTATGTTCCTAAGGGTTAGACCAATGGCATTATATTGCGTGAATAGGTCCTCAACTTGTTCAGCTCTTAGAACTTGCCTAAAATCGGCCACATGATCGTATGGGTCTCCCATGCCATCGAAGTAATTCTTCATGGACTTAACTAGTTGGGTTGGCCTCAAGGTTCTAGTGTGTTCCCTAGGCCTTGGCAAAGGAAAATCATCAGCATTTCTTTGGTTTCTTGGGGCTTTAGGTCTCTCTGTTTCCTCCCTATCCATCTCTGCTCTCATCCCTTCTCTTCCTAGTGGGTTGACAAAACTTACTTCTAGCCTATCTCTACTTTTGTCCCTATGGGCTCTATGCACTTGGGATGTCCTAGCTCCTTGGTGACTATAGGATACATTAGATCTTGGATGGAGAAAAACAAACTCTCCCTTCCAAGTGTAGTCGTGCCTACCATGCTCGATAACCACAAAGATCCTCTCTGAAGTATTGTCTAGGTAGGTCACTTTGTCGGGACTATCAGGATCTTTAAACTCATAGATCGTGAGCGTTCCTACCTCATTAGGCTGGTGAGGCTTATACCTCCAAAAAGCTTCGTCAGTTTCTCGATTTATGAGCAGGTCTTTGCTCTTACTGTCCTGGGGCACCCACTCTGGAATGATGATTCTCGTCAGGACTGACTTACCTCGAGGGGTTCTAGGCTCTCCACTTGCGTTCCTTTGCTCTATGTCTCCTATGTCCGTTTTTGGGATCACATTACCAAATTCGTCTATCCTATCTGGGTGATTGGTGACCACATAGATGGTTCCTTCTTTGTCCAGGTATGCACCTTTTTCGAACTTGACTACTGGATGTTCTAGTCCAATGGGTTGGTCTGGGTTTTTAATTTGGACCACGAATCTTCTTAGGTCGTCTTCATAGATGCAAGCACCTAAACGGTTGGTCCTAAGGTATTCTAGTTGCATCTTATAGGGACCTTCGAACTTTTGTAAGTAAGTAACACCTAAAATTCCTGTGGGTCTCTCCATACCATGAGACATCACTGATTCGCTAGTTTTTGGGTAGTGTGAATAAGCACTCAATTGTTGGGCCCAAGATCTAGCGATGTGAGTGACACTCACCTCTGAAGACCTAAGGATTTGTCTATCTCTACCTAGGTGCTGTCCTAATCCAAGGTTCATATGCCTGAGTGAACAATCCCTATTTTTTACCCAAGGTACAATCTCGTTGCTGATTCTTTCTTATCAACCACTAGATTTGTTTTATTTTGTTCGCGTGTTTATGGTCTTATTTGATTTTGCATCGTCTGGAATACTTGAGTGAATTTTTGCACTTGAAGTTGATCGCAATAAAATTTAGTTCTTTCCTTTAAGGTTATCATCTCATGCACAGGTTATCTCTAGACTTGAACTTGATTATTTAGATAGTCTTCAAATTTTCTCGTGCCTATCGTTCCCCTAACTTACCTCCAATGCTATGCGTTCTTAGCCTAAGCTAGGATTTAACAAAGGGAGTTGAGAATGATCCAACCTCACTTGCTTATCCATTGCTTGTTGGTGCTCAAGAACCCCCTTCTCAAGCTTGAAAAATGCCCTTGCTGTGGATGCCCTCTAGTGCTCTCAATGGACCTGTAAGAGTTCTAAAGTTAGATCACATTTAAATTCAAATGACATAACAAACCCTTTTCTATCACGTACTTCAGAGCCCAGATTTCCCTTTGTTATTGTAGGAGATAGACACCTGCGGAAGCACGCGAACAGCACAAGGAAGAAGAAGAAGCTTGGAGCACAAACACACAATACTGAATGTATTACTAGAGAATGTACAAAGATAAGTAGCCCATTAGGGCAATATGCGTATATACAAGTCGAGGGAAAAAAACCTCCTAAAGAGGGAAAAAAGTGCCCCGGTGGTCCTAGTGTGTTCACACACATCACTACCTAAATATATCAACAAATCCCCCCTGGGAGTGATGCGGTGAACAAGGAGCTGGCACTCATGTATAAGGAAGTGCCAAGCTATGTGGAAATCACTCCACAAAAGGAAGCAAGCCCAAAGCTTTGTGAAAAGGTCTGCAATGTTCTCCTGCATGGGCACATATGCCAAGATGATCTCCCCAGCAGAGAACCTCTCCCTGACATAGTGATAATGCACCTCAATGTGCTTAGTGCGAGCATGGAACACAGGGTTCCTCACAACTGCCAATGCACTCTGACTGTCAGTGAAGATGGTGGTGGCAGAAGACTCGCCAACACCCAAATCAGCCATAAGGCGTCTGAGCCACACACACTCAACAGTAGTTGTGAAAGCTGCCCTATACTCAGCCTCACAATTGGAAGTGGCCACAGTAGGCTGCTTCTTGCTCAACCAAGATATACATGAGCTACCAAGCATGAAGCAAAAACCACTCGTGGACACACGAGTGTCATAGCAACCAGCCCAATCTGAGTCAGAAAAAGCATGCAAGTCTGGCGGTAGTGATCCCCCCTTGGGATAAAACAACCCAAGTAGCCGAGTACCACTCAAGTAGCGAAAGATGCGCTTAACTGCCTTCCAATGCGTGACTCCTGGGCAATGCATAAACCTGCTCATCTGTGAGATAGCAAACTGAATATCTGGCTGAGTAATGCATAAGTAAATCAAGCATCCAACAGCCTGCTGATAGAGAACAACATCAAATGCATCTCGAGCATCATGAAGACTCAATCGTAAACCTGTCTCCATAGGAGTGGCAATAGGCTTACAGTCTTCAAGGCCAAAACGCTGCAATAATGTGTCAATATATTTCATTTGACACAAAGCCATTCCACCATCAACTTGCATAAACTGAATGCCCAAATAGTGATGCAAATGCCCCAAATCAGACATCTCAAATGAGGCATGCAAATCAGCCTTAAAATCAGCAATATGTGTCTCAATAGGACCAGTGAGCAGCATGTCATCAACATAGACAACAATGATCAAATCACATCATTATCACGCTTAACATATAAGATGCTTTCAGTTGGACTGTTCTCAAAACCATGTGCAATCAGATAAGCATGTATCTTCTCATACCAAGCACGTGGTGCTTGCTTTAAACCATATAATGCCTTCTTTAACCTGCACACCTGGTTTTCATGCCCTTTCTGCACAAAGCCACGGGGCTGAAAAACATACACTTCTTCATGCAAGTCACCATTCAGAAATCATGTTTTAATGTCCAACTGATGTACATTCCAACATGATGGGCTGCAAGTGCACAAATGCTCCGAACAGTAGTCATACGGCATGTAGATGCAAAGGTCTCATCAAAATCAATGCCTCTTTCCTGTGCATAACCCTTTGCAACAAGCCTAGCCTTATACCTGTCAACTGTACCATCAGGTTTACGCTTCAGCTTGTATACCCACTTAGTGCCAATGGCCTTCTTGCCAGGAGGCAAGTCACATAAAGACCATGTACCATTCTTCATGATAGCATCATATTCAGATTGCATAGCAGCCATCCAATTTTCTGAATTTTGTGCTTCATCAAAAGAAGCAGGCTCATTCTCATCACAGAGACTAGACGCAGCCATAGCATAGCAATCTGATGCAAAGGAGGCACTATGAGAGCCTGAACGAGTACGATATGATAAAGGTGCATCTAATTTGCTGTCACACAAAGTCTGCACCAGCCATTTTGGCATAGTTTTTTCCTACTCAATATCAGCTCTCTCATCAACAAGTGCATCATGTAAATCTGCATCAGAAATGGAATGATCTGCATCATCATATGAAACCTGCAAAGGTTGAGAAGTTGCCTCATTAGGACCAGCACTAGACTGTCCACCTGTAGAAAGATATAGCCCATGACATAAAATGCAAAAAGCAATAATAACATCTCCATTTGATAGATCATGAACTGTACATCTATCATCAACAAATTTCACAACCAAGCCAATCTTGGCTAATGCAGAAACTGATAACAGATTCTTCTTGATCCCTGGCACAAATAAAGCATCTGACAAGGTGAAAGAACTACCATCAGCAGTAGTCAGAATGATCTTACCAACTCGCATAACAGGATAAGAGGAGTTGTTGGCGCATGTGACAGTATTCCCTGTAGGACCAGGCTCGAGTGAAGAGAAGAAATTGCGAGGTAATATGTTTGGTCGCCCCACTGTCAAAGTACCAAACATCTGAGTCTACTGCAGACATGCACACGGTCTGCACAAGTGAGCTATCTGGTATAACCTCATCAGCAGAAATCAATTGTTCCTTCAGGTCTTTGATCCTTGTGAGAAAATTGTCCATAGAATCACCTTCATTCATGTGCTCACTCTCCAACTGTTTTCGGAGGTAAGCAACACGAGCCTCATTCCTAGCTTGGTACAAAGTGGTAAGTGTATCCGAAGCATCCTTTGCTGTTCTGCAAGAGCGAATGTGAGGAATAATAGCACGTTTGACAGACAAAGCTATCAATGCATGTGCTTGAGCATCTCTGCCATCCCAACAAATTCGCTCTGCAGTAGGTGCAACAAAAACAGCAGCACGAACAAGAATCTGCGGAATATCATCTTCGACGCCATCTTCATCAGCTCCAGCACCTGTATTTGTAGTACCTGTTGTTACAGGTGTAACAGGACGTCTTTCAACACCCTGCACAATGTTCCACAGTTCTTTTGCAACCAACACATGTTGCATCATATAAGCCCATAACGGGTAGTTGGATCCAACTTATCCTCAACAGCCAACATACGGAATACATCACTGCTTTTAGCCATGGCCGGTGTCTAAAATACCTTGATGCAGAAAATTGACTGTATCTCAAAAAGTTGAACAGAACTACCCAGACGAGTTCTGCTAGACCTGTAGCAGACTTCAAGACGCTTAAACTAGCGAACAGAAACTGGTATATACCTTTGGCACAAAAAGACAAAATAGCCTACACAAGCACTGCAATAGTGCGTTCGGAGGCCGAAACGAGCTCAGATCGCGATTTCGGCACCATAGAGCGAAGCAGTTTTGATCTCGAAAACACGCTGAGTATGCTCACCAAAATTCGTGCGATTCTGAGACTACAAACAGAGGAGTGTCGACGGCGCCTTAGATGAAGCGACGACCTACTCTGATACCAATTGTTGGAGATAGACACCTGTGGAAGCACGCGAACAGCACAAGGAAGAAGAAGCAGCTTGGAGCACAAACACACAATACTGAATGTATTAGTAGAGAATGTACAAAGATAAGTAGCCCATTAGGGCAATATGCGTATATACAAGCCGAGGAAAAAAAACCTCCTAAAAAGGGAAAAAAGTGCCCCGACGGTCCTAGTGTGTTCACACACATCACTACCTAAATATATCAACAGTTATTATAGAAAACAATCCTAGAGATCCCTCAATTTCCTTCCCCTAGGTATGTTCAACTTCAAAATACCCTATCTATAACTCCCCCGTATTAGTTTTATAAAAACCAAGTCAATCTTTTAGTGGGATTCGAAACAAGCTTTCCAACAAGACCAAAATCACTAAAAACGGAGTTCGTATGAGGAAGTTATGTCTATTCAAGATTCTAGGGCTAAAATAGGATCACAACAGGCTAACAGACAAACAGGAATAACTCACAGTGTGTTCTAAGGCTTGGTTATGTTCTAATGACCCTTAATGTTCCCAAATTTTGACCAAAAATAGACCAAATATCTTTTGCCCTAAAAAATGCCGAAATTGCTCGTCAATCGTGATTGATTGGTCTATCGATTGCGATTGATGTGTCAGTCGTGATCGACATGTCAATCGCGATTGACAGGTCCATCGTAGTTGTCGATCGCAATTGATGGGTCAATCGCAATTGACATGTGGCTCAAAATTTCAGTTAGTCATGGTCAAACAATCGTTGACTGAGTCGGTCACAATTGACAGGTCCATCGGGGCTGTCAATCGCGATTGATGGGTCGATCGCGATTGACAGGTGGCAAGGCTCTATTGGTCATGATCAATCAGTCGTTGACTCTATCGATCGTGATAGATATGTCGGTCGCGATTAACAAGTCTGTCGGGAAGTGTCCGTCGTTGTTTGTTGATCGTGATTGACGTGTCGATCGCAATTGACGTGTCGATCGCGATTGACAAAAAATAGAGGAATTTCAAAATTTTGAGCACACTGTTAGGATGCTTTAGGCCTACACATCATGCTTATGCACTTGGTTTAGCAAAATGGTCAATGTTTTTGTCGGTCACGATTGACAGAGGTCAACGCCTCGGGACCTGCACAGTCAAAAAGTTTTACCTGGTGAAGCTGGTGCAGCTACTGGGGATGCTAATTCTTGCAGAAAATCTCAAAAAACACACAAAAGCATAAGCACACAAATGCTCTCTTGCTCTCTCTCTCTCAAGTGAAATGAGGGGAAATGGTATGGGAAGGGCGATATGACTAAAAAACTGAAGATGTCACGATGATGGAGATGGAGGTGGGAGATGGTGATGATGATGATGGTGATGAAGAGGGTGAAGAAAACAAGAGAAAATAGATAAAATTGAGGAAAATACCTATGACTCCAATGTCTCAACTCTACGTCTTACCATCACACACTCATCCTCAAAGTTGGATCCCTGACAACGACGCCAAATTTGGTGTAGCTCAATGATGAGCAGCACCTCCTTTAATGTCAATCCGAGAAGACATGAGGATGGTATGAAGACCTCGAACAAGTGATGGCACAAGTGTGTGAGTGAGAAGCACACAAACATGCACACACATACACACACACACACACGCACACATGGCAAGAGCAAAGAGAGAGACAATGGAGTAACTTGCAAAAGAGTTCCTATACAAGTTCAAATCTAGAACAAGCTAACCTCAAAAATTAGCTCTCTAGCTCTATTTATACTTTTTGACTAACTTTGGTCCTATCCAAACCTAGAGACTGGCCTAGTTAAAAAGTAAGTTCTAAGGCTATTTTGGAGGCTCAAACAAGTTCTGAAAACTATGAAAATTGGTACATAAATACTACTAATACTCCTCAAGCTCAATGAATCCTTGGCTTGAACAAAATGGAGTCGAATCTATCAAAAATGGTATTTATAATGTTCATGAAGTGATTAAAATCACTATTACAAAGAGGTTAAATTTGCAAAAAATGAATGGCCTACTTGTCGGATCTTCATTGACTGCCTTGCCTACTTGTTCCTTCTCTTTGTTCTAACTCCCTTCATTGGCTCCCTTGTCGTGTAGGTCTCTGAGTGCTCTAACTGCTACCAATAGATGGTTACCTTGATGCAGCTTCCGAAGTTCTATTTCTACCACTCGACTTGTGTCTACATCTCCAAATGTTGCAGTGAGTTCTCATAGAAACCCCTCATAGTCCTGAAGTACTGCCATGTTCTTCTCCAAGATTAGGGCAAACCATGATAATGCTTGACCACAAAGCAAGGTTCCAATAAACCCGACCTTGGATGCCTTGTCAGGGTATCTATCAGTTTGCATATGGATGTACAATTTAACTTGCTAGAGAGACCCATGAAACTTTATGTGATCCCCGTCATATTTTTTTGGCGTGCAAATCTTGGGTTCCTTCATGAAGGATGTACTAGGGCATTCATTCACTTGAATACTCCCTTGATTTGGTTGAAGGTTCTCGATTTGTTCTTGTAATTCTTGGAGGAGTGCACCTACATGCATTAGATGTCCCATCTCGACTTGTGTCTATCCATGAGTTAGGTCTTCGACTTGTTAGAGACTCAGAAGTGATGCTACAATCTGTTCATAAGCATTCTCCATGATGCCTAGTCTTGGATAGAAGCATCTTGACAAAATATTAGGGGAGCACTAGATTGTGCTCTTTGGATATAGTGGATAAGAGCTTGGAAATACATTTTTTTTACAAGAACACCCACATAGGGAAAATGATACAAGAATACGTATCTGACACAAGATGTCCCACAACCTAGGACTCATAGGTATGAATAATCAAGGAGATGATCTAGATACAAGAAATAACTAGACAAGATCTCCTACTATGAGATTTACAAGAGGACAAGGCTAGATGTCAAAGAACTAGACTAAACAAGACTAGAACAAGGAACAAGACAAGAATTGGAACTGGAACTTGGAGGGTAATTTCTTCGTGGTCACGACTCCTTGAGCTCCCAAGATTAGTATTGGCAAGGTTGAGTATGTATATGCCCAACCTTATTATATAAACGAGAGTGTTAATCTCCAAAAAGAACAAGCTACTCTTGAAACTAGAGCACCTCTATATCAAAAGTAACTCAAAACCTTCCTTAATTTGGAGGATCAATTATCAATTACAAAGATTTTGGATAAACTGTGAAGAGGATGATTCTACAGAACCTCTGCTGCACATATCTCTCTCATTGACTTATCAAATGTGTAAAGCTTTTGATAAAACTTTGCACAAGGTGTTGTCTATAGTTTGCGCACCTTCTTTAATTTAAATAACTTCAAACCACTTAGTAGATCTTGAGAAATGATCTTAACAAGTTACCTATGTCTTAAACTGTTCTTTTGAGAAGTCGATTCAGACACTTGTAACTTCTAACACTTGGTTCTCTCAATCTAGAAGCTGTTTATGCAAATGCTTTTAGCCATAGGTAGCTTACCTTCCAACTTAAAGAATGAGTGCTTGTTTGCTCAAAACTTTACACTGTGGAAGGAGAATGGACCAAAACATTAGCATCAAATTTTGCACCTCGTGCAACTCTTCTTCCCATTTACACATGTAAATGTTCCTACACTCAATTCTCTCAACCTCATCAGAATTAGAAGCTGAAAATTTGTACAGAGGTCAGTCAACTATAGACTTAGACTTCTACAAAAGCATTTCACAAAAGATTCAACACAGAAGGAGAATACTCACGAAGATCGGGTGCAACATTTCTTCATTCCTCGAAAATTTACATCTGGGTGATGAGAGATATCTTACCCACTTCTAAAGTGTCTAATAACATCTAATTCTCTTCGAATCTAGTCTTAACACAATCTCTCATATTTTCCCCAACATTTTTCATAGTATATATAGGCAAATATTTACAAGCTCATGACTACACAAAAGTATAAGTGAACTATCTCTCAATTAATGTACATATGTGTACACATCTTTCAACTTCTGAACATGCACTTCCTCCATGCTTCATAACTTGAACTTTTCTTCAGTCCTTGACTTCCAAAACTTCATTAAAACTTCAATTGTTGATTGTCCTGCACCAACAGCTCCCCCTCAATCATCAATTGAGGTTTTCTCTATCTTCTTTATGCCTGCCATGTCCTTGAATCTCTGTAGCTTTGGTCCATCCAAGCTTTTTGTTAGCATATCATCTATCTAGTCTTTTGTTGAAGTATGTATAACTTCAATCTCTTTATCCATCACCTTCTCTCTCAGAAAGTGATACTAAATCTCAATATGTTTACTCTTGGCATGAAAACAGGATTAGCAGCTAAATACAATGAACTCATGTTATCTCCATGAATAGTGGGTGTACTCTGAGTGATGTCAAAACTCTTCATAAGAATCTTAAGCCATATCACTTCTTTTGCAGCTTCAACCATCCCTTTGTACTCAGCTTCTGTGGAGGATAAAGCAACTGTGTGTTGCTTCTTTGAACACCAAGAAATTAACTTATCTCCCACATCACACAAATATCCATAAGTTGATCTCCTATCATCAGGATTACCTGCCCAATCTGTATCACTATAGATCTTGATGTTTGTATCTGACGTAAAATCATAATACAAACCTTCTTTGAGTGTACCTTTAATGTACCTCAACACTCTTTGTCCTGCAATCCAATGTTCTTTCCTAGGACAATGCATGAATTGAGACAATATTCCAACTGCATATGACAAGTCAGGCCTAGTTAAAGTAGCATAGATCAGACAACCAATCAAACTTTGATAAAGCTTCATATCCATGAACTCTTCTCCTCCATATCTGCTCAATTTGGGATTCACCTCCATTGGAGTAGGTGCTACCCTGCAATCATTCATCTTAAACTTGATCAACAAGTTTCTCAAATACCTTTCTTGAGTTACATACACTCCCTGTTGAGTGTATGAGATCTCCATGCCCAAGAAGTATGACAAGTCTCCCAAGTCACTAATCTTGAACTCTTTCTCCATTTGCTTCTTTAGGCTTTTAATGTCTTTCTCATATGTACCTGTAAGAATTATATCATCAACATATATGCACATGTAAATGAACCCATCATCACTTGCTTTGACAAGCAAGCTACTATCTGCTTTAGATACTTGGAACCCAAGTTCTTTTAAGAATTTCACAAGTCTATAATTCCATGCCCTTGGGGCCTGCTTCAAGCCATACGAAGCTCTCTTGAGCTTACATACATGATCTGGATACCTTCCATCTCTGAATCCTTGTGGTTGCTCCATGAAAACATCATCTGAAATATAACCATTTAGAAAAGCATTCTTCACATCTAATTGACATAATTTCCAACCTTTACATGCAGCAATGGCTATGAGTGTCCTGATGGTTGTCATCTTTGCCACAGGACTATAGGTTTCATCATAATCAATATCATATGTCTGAGCAAACCCTTTCACAACAAGTCTAGCTTTATACCTAGACACACTTCCATCTGCATACCTCTTTGTCTTGTAGACCCATTTGCATCCAATGATCTTCTGACTATTTGGTTTAGGAACCAAATCCCATGTCTGATTCAACATCAATGCATCATACATACCTCTTTGTCTTGTAGACCCATTTGCATCCAATGATCTTTTGACTATTTGGTTTAGGAACCAAATCCCATGTCTGATTCAACATCAATGCATCATACTCTTCCTGCATAGCTTTCTCCCAATTTTCCTTACATTTTGCCTCTTCATATGTAGAAGGGTATTCATCTGTCTTTATCATATAAGCATAATCTTTGGTAGCCAAAAAAGAAGTCCTATACCTTATAGGTTGCCATTTGTGTCTTGATGACCTTCTAAGTTCTCCACTCCTTGAGGTTTCTGGTTCATCACATTCTGGATCAAACCTTGGCACTTCTTCAACTTCAACTTGTACTTCATTGTTCTCTTCTTCATCAAATATGTGAACCTTTGATTTACCTTTCTTTTGATTCACAACTTCTTCATCACTTGCATAAATATTGATTGTACCTGCATACCAAGTACCTTGCTCATCAAATGTAACATCCTTTGACACTAGGAATTGTTTTGTGGATGGACTCCACAACCTATATCCCATATGTTTATCATCATATCAAATGAAGACATATTATTAAGCTTTAGGTTCCAATTTGTGCCTTAATTGTGATGGCACATATGCATATGCCAAACATCCAAATACTTTGCGATGATCTAGAGTAGGTCTCTTACCCCACCATGCCTCATATGGTGTCATACCCTGCAAAGCTTTACATGGTAATCTATTGACCAAATATGTGGCTATATTTACAGCCTCAGCCCACAAATAATTTGGGCAATTTTTCTCCTTCATCATGGATCTTGCAAACTCAACAAGTGTTCTATTCCTCCTTTCTGCTACACCATCTTGTTGAGGAGAGTACCTGCAAGTAATTTCCCTTTATACCTGCATTCCACAAGTAATCACTGAACTCATTAGAGAAATACTCTCCCCCTCCATCTGACCTTAGTCTCTTCAACTTTTGACCTGTAATTCTCTCTACAGACACATGATAATGTTTGAATGTATTGAATACCTCTGACTTATCTTTGATCACATAGATAGTGATCCATCTGGTAGCATCATCAACATAAATCACATAATAACTTGAGCCATTTATATTGAAATCCTTTGATGGTCCCCACACATCTGTGTGTACCAATTTAAGCTTCGTTGAATACATATAACCATGCTTGGAATAAGATTGCTTATGAGCCTTACCTAATTGACATGCCTCACATTTGTATGTCATATGTTGACCTACAACATTAGGCAATCCAAGCATTGAACCATTGTTAACCATATCTTTGATACCTCTTTCATTGAAATGTCCAAGCCTCTTGTGCCAAAGATCTAACTCAGAGATCTTATGTCCTCCATAAGTGAACAAGGCATGACCAACATTACCTTGGATCCAATGTGAACAATCTTCCTTCTTTCTTCCCTGAAACAATTTGTTTATATCCATTGCTAGGGTCTTCCACAAACACTCCTTCATTAGTGAACCTAACTTCATAACCTTTTTCAACAATTTGTCGTACACTTATCAGATTCTTAGGAATTGTAGGAACATACAAAACCTTACTCAGGAGAGTACTACCATCTTTGGCCTTCACTGATCCAATTGACTTCACATTGTGCTTTGTATTGTCACTTGTTTGAACAACATGATTAGTTATCTTATTCTCCAAATCATTCATCAAAGCGATGTTGCCACTCAGGTGATTGCTACACCTTGAGTCAATGTAGAAGACTCTTTGGTCTTCACTTTGCCTTTCACAAGTTGCATTGATTATCAATGTTGAATCCTCCTGATCTTAAGCATAATTGTAGTAGGTATTGTTGTATTGTTGACTTTGGAATCCTCTACTTGCATTTCTTCCAAAGTAACCTCTACTACCTCTACCTCTGAAATTACCTCTTTGATTTCTGCCACCTCTTCCTCTTGAATTAAAGTTCTAATTATATCCACCATTACTCTGAGTATTATGCCAACAATCATCAGCTAAGTGATTTGTCTTACCACAAATCCAGCAAGCTTTGATTCCATCTTTATTACTCCTGCCTCTTCCTCTACCTTTGCCACCTCCTCTTCCTCTTAGGAAGTTAGCTTGGCTAGTTGTACCTTCTTCTTCATTTGCTTGTTGCTTCCCTTTGATATTCTTCTTTTTATCCTTTGAATACATTGCATGACCTGCACTTTTATCCCTTTCACCTTTGACAAAATGTTCAAAGGTTAGCATGTGACCTAGCAACTGATTTAAATCAGGAGTAAAATGATCTAGTGATAATTCAGTAGACAAGATGAATGGCTTCCATTCGTCATCACCCCTCAAACCTGTAAGAATTTGTCTTACCAATTTATCCTCCTCAATGTCTTTGTCAATTGCTCCTAATGCATCTGCAATGTCCTTCATCCTTGTTACATAATCTGAGATGGATTGAGAGGCCTTCTTCTTAAATGTGGTAAATCCTACCCACAAGGATGCCTTCCTAGACTTTGTGGTGTTTTGGAAATGCTCCTCCAAAGCATTCCAGATATCACTTGCACTTTCAAGACCTCTAATGTGAGGTATCAAGTAATCATTGACTGCCATATAGATAATGCTCCTGGCTTGAGCATCTCTCTTCATCTAATTCTTTAGATCTGATAATTCCTCCCTAGTTGGAACACTAGGATCTCTGAATTGAGGCTTTTCTTCTTCACCTTTGATATAACTGATCAATTCTTTGCTCATAAGATGAGCTTCCATTCTCATTGACCATGTTGGATAGTTCTCCCTATCCAACCTCTCTATCTAAAGAGAATCTCCCATCCTTTCTTCACCTGTGCATTGAATTCTTCAAACATTATGAGTAATAGATGTACCTTTACTTCGAATGATACTCCTTTTGTCTTCCTTGATGTCGTATAGCATCCTTCTCAAGCTTTACTCTCAAGCTTTCACTTTTTGAACCTTCAAGTGTTGAATTCTTTACAACTGTAGCGGTCGGGGTCCTCCCTTTCTTCAATTTCGATACTTCCTGCTCTGATACCACTAATGGAGGGTGTTAATCTCCAAAAGAAAAAGCCACTCTTGAAATTAGAGCACCTCTATATCAAAAGTAACTCAAAACCTTCCTTAATTTGGAGGATCAATTATCAATTACAAAGATTTTGGATAAACTATGAAGAGGATGATTCTACAGAAAGTCTGTTGCACATATCTCTCTAATTGACTCATCAAATGTGTAAGGTTTTTTATAAAACTTTGCACAAGGTGTTCCCTATAGTTTGCACACCTTCTCCAAGTTAAATCACTTCAAAAGACTCAGTAGATCTTGACAAATGATCTTAACAAGTTACCTATGTTCAAAATTGTTCTTCTGAGAAGTCGATTCAGACACCTGTAACTTCTAACACCGATTCTCTCAATCTAGAACCCGTTTATGCAAATGCTTTTAGCCATAGGTAGCTTACCTTCCAAATTAAAGAATGAGTGCTTGCTTGCTCAAAACTTTACAATGTGGAAGGAGAATTGACCAAAACATTAGCATCGAATTTTGCGCCTCCTACAACTTCTCTTCTTCCCATTTACACATGTAAATGTTCCTACACTCAATTCTCTCAGCCTGATCAGAATTAGAAGCTGAAAATTTGTATAGAGGGCAACCAACTATAGACTTAGACTTGTACAAAAGCATTTCACAAAAGATTCAACACAGAAGGAGAATACTCAGAAAGATCGGGCACAACATTTCTTCATTCCTGGAAAATTTACATCTGAGTGATGAGAGATATCTTACTCACTTCTAAAGTGTCTAATGACATCTAATTCTCTTCAAATCTAGTCTTAACACAATCTCTCATATTTGCCCCGAGATTTTTCATAGTATATATAGGCAAATATTTACAAGCTCATGACTACACAAAAGTATAAGTGAACTATCTCTGAATTAATGTACATATGTGTACACATCTTTCAACTTCTAAATATGCACTTCCTCCATGCTTCATAACTTGAACTTTTCTTCAGTCCTTGACTTCCAAACCTTCATTAACACTTCAATTTTTTATTTCCCTGCACCAACATTATATAGGTTTTCAAGGGTGATTCATCATAGGTAGTAGAAACTAATTATGTCATCAATGATGACATCGATTCAAAACATGATCATTGGATGTGAGTCGATCTTAAGATTTTGGCACACTTCAAATGTAATGGAAGCATTGGGTTCTTCAAATCTTGAACTGATCATGAGATATAGAAGTCACATGAAATATGAGGTTCATGATGGTTTCCTTTGTCCATGACAGTACCACCACATACGAATGAATCATGTATGTGATAACATGGGGAAAAAAACTCTAGCCAACACTAGAGTAACAAGTTCCCATGTATAGGGAAAAGGTTCACATCAAAGCTAGAACATATAATCTAACAAGAAGAGTTAGTTCAAGCAATAGCAAAAGCTCTAGGAGCCACAGTTAAAACAACCTCAATGAACCCCATAATATCACAAACCAAAAACGTTATATGTGTGTGGAGAGAACCATCCTACTCAATTGTGCAACTATCAAAGACCATCACATCTACAAGATAGAACACTTAAATATTTCACACTAAAAAAAATGGACAAATCATACACGGGAGGAGTGTTTTTGTAGGAAACTAGTGAGAGAGAGGGAATATCAAAAACACTCATTAAAATTGAGAGAAAGAGATTTTCTAGATCAACCTAGTCCTGTCTTAGCACAACAACCACCCAAACCAACTAATGTTGTTCTAGTAAAGTATACACCATTGGAGGAAAAATTAGAGAGATCCCAAGACCAAGTAAAGAATATTCTCATGGTTATAATAGCCATTCAAATGATCATTCAAAAGATACAAGTTGGGACTATAAATATAAAAAAGTACCTGATCTTCAAGCTTTTGGGAAATGTGAGAATTGAAATGGATGCAACTACATTCATGTATATAACAAATAATTACATGTCAAACACAAAACCTCAATTCAAGAATACACAAAAAATCACTTATTATAGGTGCAGGGGAGATCATTTTGTGAGAGATTGTCCTCAACCACATACTTTGAAAGTAGAAGGAGCACATTGTAAGGATTATGGGAGAGAACATTTGACCCACGATTGTCCAAAAAATCCAAATAGGCAAAACGCGAGTACTCATTTACCTCTAAAAGCAATAGAAATTGTGGCAAATCTTGAGAGTGATCATGTGGAAATAACACATGTCCAAGTGGTGACAAGAGCTC
>CM035416.1:145536465-145708965 GCA_020310875.1 Ceratopteris richardii | reverse complement strand
CAAGAAGGGACATCTACGTTTGGCATACTGTGACCACATAAGGCATGCACAGCGAGACCTCGTAGTATGTATAAAGTCGATCATTTCTGAGTTTTTTTTTTTTTTTTTAATGTTTCTTTTCGTTGTCTGTGTGTGTGTGTGTGGGGGGGGGGGGGGGGGGGGGGTTGGGTACATTTACGATCACATAGTACTTTTCATCGTCGTTACAAAAAAGTGGATTGCATGACTTTAGATTTACAACTTATTCTTAGAATTCTCCTGACAACGAGGCATGTAAGCACTCAGAGAGCCTCTTCCTCCTCTCATCAGTTGCAGATTCTAATCTCACCATTCCAGGAAATGTCAAAGCAGCAGCTGGATATATTGTCTCCGGAATTTCGTTCCAAGCTATCCCGTAGTCCGTATCATCTACTGTGAATCTGCAGGTGGAATTCACTATGTCTACATGAACCCGTATCCTTGATCCTTGACCAAAAGCTTTCGCATATGGCTTGCCTACTTTACTTCCATGGAAGAGCTGGCCTGTACTGTGAAGTACCCAAGCAAATGGTTGGTATCCTAGCCAGATTCCATTGTCCTTTTCTGACAATGCTTTGGGCGAACAAAAGCCCAAAGACATGAACAAACTCTCTTTCTCCACGACGAAATCCCATTCATACGTCTGCATTGCTTGAGTTATTGGCATTTCTGCTATGGCAAAACGCAATGGCATGGAAAGGCGGGATGAATCGGAGCCTGGTAATTTTATCCTTGAGAAGATTCGTGACAATCTTTGACCCTTCACAGAATACTTGATAGTATGGCCATCGTTCACCACTGTCATCAGCAATGGCGTTGTCTCATCAGAAGAGATCTTCCTCCAGCGCAAGAAAACTGTGTCATTTGCATAACGTATTTGGAATGCAAGTACATGCACAAGATAGGACTGTGGTATAATGTCTATGGGGAAAAATACCTCAGTGAGAACATCGGGATGAACGCGGAAGAGATCGAGATAATGTAGCCACGGTCGAAACTCGCCATTCAGATCACTTTCGAGCAGCTTGAGTTTCTGCTGTAAGGTAGAGCGATCCCCGTGTAATCGAAGCACGGACTCCTCGCGCGGAGGAAGATAGTTGTAGAGCAGTTGCGTAAGCTCCATAGAGTTCATCGAAATAGCACACCAGATCAGCGTGCATCTAACTCGCGGATATTCAAAACCATCGTATCTCAATGAGCCACGTCGCGTCCTCTCCAGATATAATCGGAGTGCATCCGCAGAGAAGTGTGCAATTGACTGTGGGTCTAGTGCGCTCGCATCCGGGACGTTGGAGACTAGCTTACTCAGAACACCATGCGTAAGTGGAAGGGACATGTCAAGTGCTTCGGACAAGTAGGAAAGTGCGTCTAAGGGGGCGATGGAGCCTTCCGAGAGGAGTTTGTCCATTGAATCGGCGAAGAAAGAAGTGACAGACTGCTCCAGAGACGGTAACAGGAGAAAGCGGGCGGCATGAAGGACGGCAGAGACAGAGCAGAGCGAGAAAGGGAAGCGACGTGGGCGAAGGGATCCTGTGTACAGGAACTCCAACGTGGGTAGTAGAGCTGCTGTTGTAATGGAAGGTAAAGGAACAGATGAGGCGGTAGAGTCGCGGGTTACACCGTTCGTAAGCATGGCGGAGAAGAGCGGAGACGCCATCGCAAGAATGGCTCTGTTAGCCCAGACCCTGTCGCCATCCTTTGTCACGAACTCCATATCGCTGCATGCTGGATCGTTTACCATCTTCCTCCTCTTCTCCTTCTCTGATTTGGAGGGAGAACCACAGAGCGTGGCTTTACTGATCCTCTGTTCTTCGTCGGAATGGGCTGCAGATTCAAATTTTTTCTTCTGCCGCTGCGTTACCTCGCCGCTGCCTTTCTGCTCGCGTCCCCCAGCGTCTCTTTTTGCTTCATCATATTCCATGATCTCCATTTTATTATTTCCTTTCTCTGGAGTGTGTCTGCACTTCAGCGATGGTCGAATGCAGAAAGAAGCGTTAGTTCAACGTTGTTTCCCGAATCCCTATCCGCTGATGACACTCCAGCCTGTCTTGGTCATATCGTCGTACCCAGGAAAATTAATTCGCTCATCGACATGCATAGATCCTGCAATCTAACATGGATGAGTAGCCCGCGCCAGTCCCAGCTCCTTCAAAATCGTCTTCGATTCGCGGTCACATGGTTGGAAACTGTGTTAATTCGGCAGACACATGGTGAAAATCGTATTCCATTCGCAATTTCGCAGATGTGCTAGTAGAATTTCCATTGGTGACTACCAAAGAAAGCAAGAGCTTTCTATTAATAAATAACAATAAGCGAGAAGCTTACTCAGAGTGCTGCCGGGCGAGAAAGACATTTTTTCTCTGGACACTCTCCTCCGCTAGTAAAAATTTTCAGCCATCCGCTTTTGATGTTTTATCCACGGTGATTTTGTTTCGAGAGCGGACTTTGTCCAAACCATTTTAAGGTTACTAAATCAAAATGAATTCTTGGAGTTCGAAGACTAAGAAGCACGCAAACATCCGAAGATGAAGAAGCTTGGAGCACAATACGGAGTGTATTATTAAGTCAATATGTAAAAGGTAACTAGCACGTTAGGTTAGAGGCTTATATAGTAATCAAGGTGAAAAACCTCGTAAAAAGGAAAAGAAGGTGGGCCCCCCGGATTTTAAGTGTATTAACACACATCACTATCAAATATATTAATAAATCACCAATGGAAGTCATAAGCAGCTCCAATTCATGTGTAAAGAAGCTCAACCAATGTGGACTAAGGTCAATCGACAAAAGGGATTAAGCCCGACAAAAGAGATTAAGCCCAAAACTTTGTGAAAAGCTTTGAACTTCCATGAGGGAGAGCTGTCAATCAACAAAAGGGATTAAGCACAAAGCTTTGTGAAAAGCTTTGAACTTCCATGAGGTAGAGCTTTTGTAAAAAGATGTGCAACATTATCCTCTATGGGCACAAATGTCAAACCTATCTCTCCAGTAGAGAGTCGCTCTTCAACATAATGATAGTGCACCTCAAGTTCTTTAGTATGAGCATGGAACACTATGTTCCTTGTAGCTATCGGTACACTCTGAGTGTCAATAGATATGATGGTGGCAAACGTCTGACGAACACCCAAGTCATCCATAAAGGCATCTCAGCTATACACACTTTGTTGTAGTTGTGATAACTTCCCTATTCTCAAACCACAACTAGAAGTTACTACTGCACGTTGCTTCCTGCTCAGCCAAGATAGACATCAGCTACCAAGCATGAAGGCAAAACCACTCATGGACACATGAGTGTTATATCAACCAACCCAATATGGGCTAGAAAAAGCATGTGAGCCTCCAAGTACTGAAACCTCTTGGGTTAAAACAACCCAAGCTAACAAGTACCAAATAAGTAGTGAAAGATACACTTAACTGCTTTTCAATGCTTAATTCTTGGGTGTTGCATAGATCTACTCATCTTAGAGACAACAAATTCAATATAAGGCTGAGTGATGCATACAAAAGTGAGAAATCCAATAGATTGTTGATGTAGACCAGCATCAAATGCATCTCAAATAAAATGAAGACTTAAACCTTTTTACAATAGGTTTACAATCTTCAAGGCTAAAGCACTACAATAAAGAGCCAACAAATTTAGTTTGACACAAGGTGATGCCACCATTGGCTTCCATAAATCGAATAGCCAAATAGCGATGCAGAATCAATTTAACATTTCAAAAAACCCATGCAAATCAACCTTTAAATCTAAAATATGTTTCTCATTAGAACTAGTGAGCAGCATATTGTGTACACAAATGGTAATGATAAGAAATACATTGGCATGTTTTACATACAAGGTTCTGTTGATATATTTAGGTAGTAATGTGTGTGAACACTCAAGGATTCATGGGGCATTTTCTTTCCTCTTTAAGAGGTTTTTTCTCTTGCTTGTATATTTGCTTAAAACCCTAAGGGGTCACTGATCTTTGTACATTCTCTTAGTAATACATTCTATGAAGAGATGGATTTGTAGTTGATGAAGATGAAGTGGTGCTGCAAAAACTTTGCACACACCAACCAAAAGAAGTCTCGAGATATGTAGTGGGCCCCTTTAGCTTGCCAAAAGATGTATTAGATACCCTATGTACCTTGGAAGATCACTCTCAAAACGTTGAGTCAGAACAAATAAGTTGGAGTAGATTCAAGAGCCAAAAACTTGTTATTTGTGTTCATACACCTGTCCAAAGTTTTGAACAATTCTCTTGCCACAACAGCAATTAACTTAATTCTTTTTTGGCAACTCTTATACACTTAATAAGCTAACAATCATGAGTGATTTGATAAAAAAAGATGAACCACACAAAGCGAAAAAAACTTGGCAATTCATAGGACCATCTCGATTTTCACGGGCTGTAGCGATACTCAGACCCATGAGCAAAAAAATGGCAATATCTCATGATTCAAGAATCCACTAATTATGCAATTTTGTAGGCATATACTAGACAGCATGCAGATTCTAACAAACTTTGAATCATGGAAAAATGGTGAAGTACACACTCAGAAATAGCTCTGAGAAAAGGACTATTCTAAGAGAGTGCTAATAGAGAAGTAGAAAATGAAGTGACACAAACTTCAAATGACATAGCTGATGATTGAAACATCCAATTGCAATGATAATTTTTGAGTATACAATAGACTTAGAGGGCTAACTTTACCAAGTTGAATCACTGAAAATGATGCACCAAGCTCAGAGAAATCATCTCTGTAATCTCACTAAGAAAACTGAGAGATATGGCAATGAACAGTACACTTCACAAGAGAATGAAAATATAAACTCAAACGATCATGAAAATGAAAGTATATTGATTTTAAAATATAATGGACTTAATGATACATATGTGTCCCTTGAAACCACACCTTGATATGGCATAAAGCTCACCTCATGGAGGTCTTTAAAACGCGACTAAAGAGCCATGTGTTTATAGTCATCTTTGGATTTGAATTTTGAATCTTGCCTAAAATCACTCTCCAATCTTTTGTTTATTGCTTCTCCTACTCACCTAATCAAAATTTGCAGCTTTTCTTTCCTTTTGCATCAAGTGGACTCAACCACTTAGATTCGTTTACTTTTACATCAAGTAAAGTCTTCAAAAATTACAAGAGGTAGTTCACAAGTGAACTCTACAAGGAGTTTACATTTCCTTTAAATTTCTAAGCCTTTTTATGACCCAAGCCATCACTTGGACTTGCCATGGACTTGTGTAGCTCAGTGATGAGTAGCACCTCCTTTAATGTCAATCCGGGAAGACGTGAGGATGGTATGATGACCTCGAGCAAGTGAAGGCACAAGTGCGTGAGTGAGAAGCACACAAACATGCACACACACACACACACACGCGCACACAAGGCAAGACAAAGAGTGAGAAGCAATGGAGTTCTTTAGATCACTTTCCAAAAGCTCATACAAGTTCAAATCAATTACAAGCTACCCTCAAAAATGAGCTCTCTAGCTATATTTATAGTTTTTGACTAGGTTTTGGCCGTGTCCAGACCTAATCCGGCCTAGTTAAAAATTAGGTTCTAAGTCCCATTTGAAGGCTCAAATGGAGTCTAAAAATTATGAGAACTGGTAGGTAGCTACTTCTAATGCTCCTCAAGCTCAAGGACTCCTTGGATTGCACAAAAATGGAGCTACAAAAATATGAAATGGTATTTACAATGGCTTTTAGTGATGAAAATCACTATTGTCGTAGGGATTTCTTCTAACGATTTGTCATACACATCTTAGAGCTCCCTACTTGCTCCTTCTCCTTGTGTGTCCAGCTCTTCGATATGCTTTTAGTGTTCTGAAAAAATATTAGCCTATTTGCCAGATCGTCGTTGACTCCCCTGTCTGCTTGTGCTTTCTCTTCTCTCTGACTCCCTGCGTGAGCTTCCTTGCCTTGTGAGTCCTTCCGTTCCAACACCCCCCCCTCTCTCGCGTCTGTCGTCCCTGACAGACCCTTGTTGGGTGGGTCGTTGGATGTAGTATTCTACCACGTCTTGTGCTAAGTGGTGTTCTGCAATTCTCAACCCTTTGGCCAAGTCCGTGAGTAGAGCATCCCAATCTACCAGCCCGGGAACCTCTGGATTTGGTATACGTAACTTTTCTAAATGAAGAGCTTGTTCCACTGCAAACAATTGCAATAAATGTGAGGGTCTCGGAATGAATATCTCTAAATGATATTCCCAGAATCCCGTGACAAACATTTCTTCAAACGTCTGTTTGAAGCAGGCTGGTAGATACTTTATACGCGCATGCCATGCATATACCACATTAATAGATGGTGTGGTGCTCATGTCGTAGACAAGGTCCTGGTTACCTTCATTAAATCCAAGAGCTGACAGATGAGGTTCCTTGACATTCTTGAAGGTCCTGAAGGTGACTAACATGAGTTCAAAAATTTTAAGGCACATTTGGGCCATGACATCTGGTACATTTTTGAACCGGACCCTCCAATGGCGAATCGTCGAAATCATATAGCCGATGGTAGGTTGGCCTTTAGGTGGTGCTAAGTAGACATAATTGAGCCATTTCTCACATCCTTTGGTTGTCAGCACCATTTTGGTGTATTCCGGCCATGACCTTCTTCGAAATACAGGGCAGTAGCATGGGTTGTATTTGATATACAAAGGCATGTTATTCCATGTCCTTACCATCTCAGGGTAGGTTTCCAAAAGACGAATCCTCCACGTAGGTGGTGTATATTACCCTGCTTGGCACTTGCTGGTATGTCGTCTGGTGCAAACAGTGTAGCCGAGGTTGGTTCCTTTGAGGTGTGGTGCTTGATCTCAGCATTATAATCCACCATTAAGACACAGAAAGGAACATACATATCGTCGGATGTGCCGATCCACCTATGATGGGAGAGGTTTCTAAAGTACTCGGATTTTATGACTACCTCTTCCAAACGAGACATAGATGCTATTTGAACTGCCACTCTGTCATCATGGGTTGTGGCCACCTTCTCTAATCTCTGCAGCCATTCTGGAGCCTCGATCTCGATTGTGTCCATATCTTCTTCTGTCTGCCTACCCCCTGGTGCAGGCATTGGAACATAGGGGTCCTCAAAGGTCTCTTCAATTTCAATTGGCACTAAATCCTCCGGTTCCGGCTCTACAAGGGGGGAGGGTTGACGCTCATACTCCAGGACTTTCTTTTGTAATTCTGCTAGTTGTGCTTTGAGTGCTGCTACTTCTTCAGTCGTGTCGGCAGTGGTTGTGACTTCTTTTGGTGGTTCAGGTTGGGCTTCCAGTTGCTTGAGTAGTTCATCTCTTTCTTTTTCTAATGCGGCATGGGCTTCCAGGAGATCAGCATGGGTTTCTAATACAATTTGCATATTGGCTGCTGGGATGGCCTTGAACTTCTCCGGATCAATTTCTTGAGGTGAACCCTCCATCGCTGCTTCTAAGTTTTCTTCGTTTTGTCTCTGTAGCTGCTTGTTTTCCTCGAGTGCTGTAGACATATGTTTCCGTAATAGGGCCAGGTTTTGTCGAAGCTTGAGGTTCTCTGTTATCTGGGAGTGTAGCATCTCATCCATCTGTTGTTTTTCTTCCGCATCTAACTGGGGTGGATTGGCCACTAACTACTCCTGTTGTTCCTGTAGAGTAGCATACTGTTGTTGTAGTAGCTGCTTTTCCCGCTCTAAGTCAATGAATCGTACTTGAAGTTCTTCATGGCTCCGAAAGAGTCGTGTGTGTTGGTTATCTAGATGCTGGTAGTGCTGTTGTAGTTGCAACATACATTGATACATATTATTAAATACATTGTTAATAGGGGTGGATGCAGGAAGGGTGTTGAATGCAGAAGGGAAGGGAAAGGGGAAGGGAAGTGTGAATGCAGTGCTGGAGAATGGTGAAGTGGGGGGTGGGGGAATGGGAGATGATGGGTGTATGGGGGGAGGGAGAGGTGCGGAGGAGGGTGATATGTCCATAAAATCAGCAGTGGATGCAGTAGTGGGAGTGATTGTGAATAGTGGAATTGTGGGTGCGGTGATCGTGCTGAAAGTGTACAGTGGTGTGTGCAATTGTGAATACGAACTGCCCTGAAGTGTGATCGGGGGGATGAGAGTTTCTGTGGCTGCAGTTAGAATTACTGTGTTAGTGGACGTATAGACAAGAGAGGAGGAGATAGGGTGTGTGGGTTGTGTGGGTTGACTGACAGTCTGTGCGTCAGTATGGGCAGTGAACTCGGAGGCGGTGACAGTTGTGGTTACATTGGTAATGGGAGGTGAATGTGGCGGAGTGGGAGGCGAGGGTGGCAAAGGGGGTGACGGGGGTGCACTTGACGCATGGGTTTCCTCAGTATCATGAACGGTGTGTGCAGTGCCCGTGGTTGTGGCTGTCCCTTGTGTTTCGGATACTAACACATTCATCTGTTTTCCTGATCGTGGGGGACGTCTTCCATATCTTCTCTCCGTTCTTCGTGATTGGGCAAGGGCGGTATGCACCGTCTCAGGTACTCCTAAAGCATCAGATATCATATCAAGTGTGGCGCGGTATTGTTCGTCTACACCTTCCCCTCGAGAATTTGGTTCATGATAGCTTTTCCTGCTGCAAGGGACAGTTTATGTTGTTCTTGAACCCTGTTGATGGTATCATAGAGTTTTTTCAACTCCTTCGTATAAGCGGGGGCACCTTCAAGTACTTGCAGAGCTTCCTGATCGTATTCATGCGCTTCCTCGTCAGAAAATCCTTCCTGCTCATCCTCTTGTTCTTCTTCTTCGTCATCCTCCACTTCAACTACCTCTGGTTGTCTTGGCTGGGGTTGTTCTGTAGCAGTTTGTTGCTCACTAGCTTGCTCTGCCTCGACTTCCGCATTAACAGCCTCGATTATTCTGGCTATCTCCTCATCCGTTAGGTCTTCTAATGTGAAGCCGTGAGGGAACTCCAAGTCAGTTGGTACAGGTGGAAACACTAGGTTCGGTCCATCAGTGCTGTGTCGTGGTAATCTTATGGTGAATGGTTGTACCCGTCTTGGAAGTCGTGGAGTCGTCTCGGGTGTCAATGTCGCACCGCGGGCTTGTGCACAGGGCATTTGAACTGCACCTCTCATTTTCTTTGATGGCGGTCCTGCGGTTGATAGTCTACGTTGAAATTCCTGTACCCTGGTCCAATTTAATGCCCTCTGAACTAGTACATCATAAGCCAAACATCTATAGCCAATCCTGGTGAGTGCACAACATCCATATAGAACAGACTTTTGCTTTTTATACCACCTTTGATGTGCCAAGTGGATTTGGTCAATAATCCAGAGGGGCATGTTGATTGTCAAATCGAAGGCATCTGCCAAGTATAGACTAAACCAGATCTTCTTAGGTGGCATTGTGAACCGCTCTTGGGCTGGGAACGCAAAATGTTGCATGACCATTCGCAAGTGAATGGCGATCATGGGTGTCATTGCCACCATGTCTTTGAGCTTAGTCAGGTTCCTGTTCTTCATATTATCTGGAACCATTGTCTCTTTTTCGGTGGGGACATGCATACCTCTCATGTCAAGAGCTTCCCTCACCAAGTTGTTTATCAATCTGAACCATTTTAGCTCATTGCCCCTTGTGAGAGATGGGAGGACAAAGGTGCTATAGCTCTTTTTGTCTTTTCTCGGAGTGAGGGTGCTAATCAAATATGAGCACCGAAGAAAGTCTGGCTTCGGCAACTAGGCTTTGAAGTAATCGTACAATCCTGCTTTCTTCCATATAGGTTTCAACCCTTCATTATTTTGCAATCTCTCGAACTCCCTGGTGAAGAAATGATATCTGCCCCAGCGCCCGTTAAATTCTATCTGGGCCTCCCACATGTAGGTGCCTTCTCCCAGAGGTCTAGCCACATCACTGAACCAATGTGAATTTTTGCTGACCGGCATAGTGTGCCCCTGTGGAGGATTTTGAACCGGTATGGCATGCAATGCCCTCAATGCCACCGGGCGTTCCTTAAATTCCTCTTCAATGGGGAGATTCTCGATGTCCACAATTTGGGGACTGGTGCCTGCCTCGGAGCTAGTTCCTGCCGTATCTGCCATGTTACTTCTTGCTTCCTACCTCTGTGAGAATATAGAAACATGTGTTAACATTGTAAAGGACAATAGAGAACCGTTTTTGTCCCCATTACAACATTAACATGAGGGTCGGGAGAGATTAGTAGGTTATTAAGTGCTCGGTGCTTGTGTGTAGTTAGGAATTTGGTAGACCTACGAGCTAAGTGGAATGATGTAGTGTGAGAGTGACGTATTTAGTAGGTGGGCATGGATTTACAAATGGGGTCCGGGGTTTGTTACAAGTTTTAGGCTGCCAGATACAAAGGATGAGTTTTGATCTTGGTTTTGTGGAGACTCTGGAGAGCTTTATAGGGGTGTTGGCTTGAAAATGAGGCCTTTTAGGGACCCATTTACAAGTGATTCTGTTGTCAGGATCTTGCTCACGCGCATACAGAGATTACAGACGTAGAAAACACACAGAGAATAGAGGCAACAAGAGACGAGACCGAACGCAAGATTGGGTGCAATCTCCCGCCATGCACTCTGTTTCGACAGTCCACAGAGTGCATGTATTTATAGGATTTTTGATTACGTCGAAAATAGTGGTTACATGAGGGCGGCTTCGAAAAGCAGGCGTGAAACTAAAAGTTGGTAACTTTTACAGAAAGCCATTGCTTTTAATAACAGAAATTGCGGTCTACAACGACCCTTATTCTAACCATTACATTTCTAACAATAGAACCTTCTATGCAGGTTTATTTACAAAATAAATAATAATTATTCAGATTATTGATGTCCGCCCTTTCACGCCTTGCACGCTCCTCACGAACCTCAAAAACATATTAATATATTAATAATATAACACTTTAACAATGCATTGTTCAATAATATACAACATGCCTCGCAGTTGACAAGTAACTGACCTCAGTTGATAAAATAATTTAACATTCTAACAATTACAATGCAGTGTTCAACATATTCCATGTTACTGTTACAATCCAACAATGCATTGGCCAACATATTCCATGTTACAATCCAACAATGCATTGGCTATTCCATGTTTCAATCCAACAATGCATTGGCTAACATATTTCATATTACAATCCAACAATGCATTGGCTATTCCATGTTTCAATCCAACAATGCATTGGCTAACATATTTCATGTTACAATCCAACAATGCATTGTTCAACATATTCCATAAGGTATAACATGCCCCGCAGTTGAACAAGCAACTGACCTCAGGTGATAAAAGAATAAACATGGATGGCCAGTCACATGTTTCATCACTGACTAAAAATAGGCATGTGCCATGTAAAAATACATGCATGGAAATGTTCATGGAGCTGTTACATTAATGTGTTTGTGTATGATATGCAGGAATTAAGTGGTCATAATGAGGTGTTAATTGTGTTTTATGTATCCATTGACATTCTTCAATAGAGTGATTTTTGTACTTAACCAAATATCGATGATATTGAGTACATGTGCGTGTAGTAGTGACATCATGATCAATGATTTTCTCAGGAACTAAGATTTCAGATTGTTCTTCAATTAAAGGAGAGTCATCAAGAAGTGGAGCCAGTGGTAAAGTTCCTTTAAATGGTTTAAGTAAACTAATATGAAAAGAGTTATGAATGGTCCAATGGGATGGAATATCTAATCGAAATGAATTATCATTAATTTTTTCTATAATGCGAAACGGTCCATAATAGCGTGGTGCAAGTTTAATTTTAGGATGAGACGTCTTTTAATGATACACAACCATACAAAATCATTTTCCTTGAATTCTTTGTTTAATCGTTTAGTATTGATAATACGTGTATATCGCTCTTGACTTTTCCTAATGTGCTCGTGAACATCATGAAGTATAGAAACGTGATCTTGAGCAATAGAATCAACCATCGGAATGTCGGTTTGGGTGAGGGACATGGCAGTGGGAAGCTTTTTACCAAAAACTATTTCAAAAGGTGCACAACCAGTAGTGGTGTGTGAAGTGTTATTGTAAGCAAATTGAAGCAATGGCAACTTTTCATCCCAGTTATTAGGATTATCTAATGAATAACAACGCAATAAATCAAGAATAGTACTATTTGTAGCCTCACTCTGTCCATTACTTTCAGGATGAAATGCAGAGCTAAAATCTATTTTAGAACCAAAATGTTGAAATAAGGCAACCCAAAAATGATTACAAAACCTAACATCACGATCAGATAACATTACTTTAGGAAATCCATGATGTGGGAAAATGCATTTAATGAATAATTTTGCAGCTTGAGGTGCAGTCAAAGTTTTTCTACATGGAATGAAATATGCATATTTACTAAACCTATCAACTATTGTCCAAATCATATCATTATGTGATGAAGTGATAGGAAGACCTGTGATAAAATCCATAGAGATTTGTTCCCATGGTTTATTTGGAATAGGAAGTGGCATTAATAATCCAAATGGTTTACCATGATGACGTTTGACACGCTGACATACAATGCATTGAGAAACATAATGTGCAATGTCTTTTTCCATGTGTGGCCAAAAGAAGAAATCTTTGCAAGCAGAAATAGTGCTCTGTATGCCTCTATGACCCATGTAAGATGGTTCATGCATTTCTTTAATGACAAAATCTTTAAAAGCTTGGGTTATGCACAATCTATGTTGAAAATAAAGAAAACCATTATGAAATGTATAATGTTCATCAGATAAAGATGCACCATTATTGGAGTCATGCCATGCACGTGAAAAATACAAATCAGATGCATAAGTGGAAACCATGTCTTGAAAAGAATGAATTTGAATGGCAGAAATATTATTCAAAACAATGGAATTCGAAGGAAAACGGCTAAGAGTATCAGCTACGACATTAGCTTTACCTGGCTGATATTGTATCATGGGTTGGAAATTTTGAATGAATGATGCCCATTTAAGATGCCTATCAGAGATTAAGGGCTGACTTAATAAATGCTTAATAGCCTATTGATCGGTTTTGATTAATACTTCAGAGCCCATAAGATAGTGTTTCCAAATTCGCAAAGCATGCACAACTGCTAACAGTTCTTTATCATTCGTACTATAATTCTGTTCTGAGGGCTTAAGCTTTCTACTCTCAAATGCAATGGGATGGTCATTTTGCATTAAAACAGCACCTATTCCTGAACCAACATGAAAGGGTTGTGAGAAATCAGGTAATTGTAAAACAGGTGCATGTGAAAGTGCATGTTTAAGTTTGTCAAAGGACTCTTGTTGGGTAAGTCCCCATGCAAATTTTTATTTTCTTTTTCAACAACAACGTAAGAGGTAATGCTAAATAAGAAAAATTTCGAACAAACTTCCTATAGAAACTAGCCAACCCAAGAAAAGAACGAACATCATTGACTGATTGTGGTGTAGGCCATTCTATGATAACTCTAATCTTTTTCAGATCCACATGCACACCTTCACTTGAAATAATATGTCCTAAATATTCTAGCTTATGTTGAAAGAAGTAACTCTTTTCAGGATTAGAATAAAGTGTGTTCTCTCGTAACAAATGAAAAACTGTTTCAAGATGCTTTTCATGTTCACTATCATTCTTACTGTAAACAAGTATAATACAAGAACAAAAGCGTAATTTGAATTTACTCTATGGATTAAATTAAATATGTAAATGCATCACAATTCTCATACATATAGGTTGAACTTTAAAGGTAGAAATGAATCCTTAAACTCTTCTTGAAAAGCCTTCCAGGTGCGTGGACAATCTGCACGACGAGAAAGATCATTCCACCATAACTGCGCTCGTCCTACCAAATAATTGGTGGCAAACTCAATTTTCTTATTTTCTGAATATAACCCATCGGAAAAGAAATCGTTGAATAGGGATAGCCATGATAAGACAAAGCGGCCATCTTTTGGTCCGTCGAATTGAAGCATAGCATAACGTCCTTGTATGGCTTGTTGAAGTGCTTGAAGTTCTTGGTTCATAATCGCTAACTCTTGTTCGAATGAAACTCCAGGTAAAGGTGAATTACTGTAATCAGCCATGGTGCTCTTGGACCCGTGCTCTCAACCTTGGTGTCTTGAACCTTCTTGTTTGCAACCTTGGTGTCTCGAGCCCTTGTTCTCAACCTTGCTTGGTATCTGGAACACTCAATCAAGTGCCACCCAAGAATTTTGAAGGAATTCACACTTCCAAGCTAGCTCATTGGAAAGTTCGTTCCGAGAGCTTTCCAACGGTATATTACACGCCTCAATCCGACCTAGGATTGAGAGATACACTTGATTCTTTCTTGGGTCCAATCGTGAAATCGACACGCGCGCCTTCCACAAGTAATAAAGAGAGGGAACTTGAGTAAAACTCCAAGAGATGGTGGAGTGGTCAAAGTATTTCCCTTGAAAGTAGGAGGTTGTGGGTTCTAATCCTCCTACCTTAGGGACTCTAAACCTCTCTATTGCCACTCAAAAATTAAAATTGCCTCGCGTGTAGCCAACGGCTGCCAACGGTCGCCAAGGGAGCCTTGGGTGCCAATGTATTGCCTAAGTTATTGCCTAAGTTCTTTGCCTTAGTCGACGCCTTGGAGTAAACGTAGGTGTAAACGTAGGTTCTGGTTCTGGATCAGGAACAGAAACAGAAGCAGAAACAGAAGACGAAGACGGAGATGGAGATGGAGATGGAATCGGAATCAGAATCAGAATCGCGAACAAAGAACAAAACCCTCTGTATTGACGCGTGCAGCCGAAGGAGTAAACGTAGGTGTAAACGTAGGTTCTGGTTCTGGATCAGGAACAGGAACAGAAGCAGAAACAGAAGACGAAGACGAAGACGAAGACGGAGATGGAGATGGAGATGGAATCGAAATCAGAATCAGAATCGCGAACAGAGAACAGAACCCTCTGTATTGACGCGTGCAGCCGAAGGAGTAAACGTAGGTGTAAACGTAGGTTCTGGTTCTGGATCTGGAATAGGAACAGAAACAGAAACAGAAGACGAAGACGAAGACGAAGACGGAGACGGAGATGGAGATGGAGATGGAATCGGAATCAGAATCAGAATCGTGAACAGAGAACAGAACCCTCTGTATTGACGCGTGTAGAGCTCTGATACCACTGTTGTCAGGATCTTGCTCACGCGCATACAGAGATTACGGACGCAGAAAACACACAGAGAATAGAGGCAACAAGAGACGAGACCGAACGCAAGATTGGGTGCAATCTCCCCCCATGCACTCTGTTTTGACAGTCCATAGAGTGCATGTATTTATAGGACTTTTGATTACGTCGAAAATAGTGGTTACATGAGGGCGGCTTCGAAAAGCAGGCGTGAAACTAAAAGTTGGTAACTTTTACAGAAAGCCATTGCTTTTAATAACAGAAATTGCGGTCTACAACAACCCTTATTCTAACCATTACTTTTCTAACAATAGAACCTTCTACGCAGGTTTATTTACAAAATAAATAATAATTATTCAGATTATTGATGTCCGCCCTTTCACGCCTTGCACGCTCCTCACGAACCTTCATCTGCTATATCAAAAACATCAAAAACATATTAATATATTAATAATATAACACTTTAACAATGCATTGTTCAATAATATACAACAGATTCTACTTGTGCCCATGGAAGGATATGTGTCCGTGCGTGATGTATAAGAATGGATATCAGTTGTTCGAGTGAGTGAAACATGTTGTGCAGGGTGTGGTCTCGGTGTAGCTATTTGAGCCCGCAAGCAAGCCTTAGGCACCCAAATTTGTCGTGATTGTGGGCTGGCCCTCATCGACTTCTTGGGTACCCAAATAGATTTTCCCTTTGCAGAAGAATTTCTGAAAGACTTCTTATTAGATTCGTGTTTTTGGTTACTAGTAAGAAGTTTTCCCCGTGTGGTTAGCTTGATCGCACTCGGGTGTTCGCCTTTCCGCACCCACACTTGTTTTAGTGGCTGAGATATCCCGCTCCTCATGTTCATTCGGCCTCCAGCATAGGTGGTCTTCTGTATTTGATTGGCCGTTGGTTGCTTCATTCCTCTGCCCTTTGGAAAAGAAGGGAGTTCCTTTGTGTCCTTGGCTCCTTTATCGCAATCATCCTTCCTCTGCATCACATAGTTTTGGACAAGAATAGCATTGTCAGCTTCCTGTGTACCCCTGGAAGGACCAGGAGTCCATGCCTTTTCTAGTTCTTTGGGTGCTCCATTATCTAACTCAACTGTAATTCGATTCTGATTTACCCAGACCTGAAGAAGTCCACTTCTTAGGTTTAGGTTGACTGCGTGATCATAGATCCAGTCTTGACCCAAGACAAGAGGCTCAGTGAGGTCCTCATCTTGGCACACTAGTACTATTACTGTCATTAAAACATCTTGAATGTGGAGGGGAAGTTCCACCTCGCCCATGCAAGGGGTTTCCACACCTCCCAATCCCATGAGATATGCTTCTATAGGATTGACAGTTAATTTCAACGTTTGACAGTAAGAAGATTTAACAGCACTAGTGGGTTGTTTAGGCTCCTAAGTCCACGGAACAAATGATTATACGAGGCTTAATTTGGTTTAAATCCCTCGCAATCGGATTACCTGGATTACCTAGAGCCCACCACTATCTCACAATGGATTCTTCCTATGTCTATGCACTAGCTCATATATTTCCCCGCAAACGCACCAAAATAATAGAGTCCTAAACCCAACGGAAAAGACCTATTTGCTACCCAATTTGCTTGTACGATGTTAGCTTCTTTTTGCTCTCAGTCCACGATTCATCTCGAATGTATCTGTGGAAAGAGAAAGGAATGGGAACCAGTGCCCGAACAAAAACCAAGGACCAACTACAATAGCTGACTCTCGCAATTGCACTCTTTCCTCACTCACACTTGACCCTCTTTCTCTTTTACACCCTCATTTTTTGGAAAAGAAAATTTGTTTATTTCGAAAAAAACCATATCACATAGAGTCTAGCTTGTACATAAATCTTCACAGAAACTGGTGAAACTTCGATGCCTGAGTGAACTGTTGAGTGTAATGGGGAAATTCCAAATTTAAATTTAAAACAGAAGTAAGCTAGAAAGCAAAAATGCGCAAAATCTAGAGGGAAACAAACTCGTGCACGTATAATAAACTATGCTCATAACATGAACATGTTGAAAGACTGCAGACCCTGAAAGTATTTATACACTCACATGCATGATATCAAACTTGCCCTTTCTGCCACTTAAGTTCGAAGAGTTCATCGATCCTAAAATTTGAGGTTTCTGCAAGGTCCTTGCACACATCCATACTTATTCCCTTCTTTCATATATCATTGCAGAAATCAGTCAACTCGAATTTGAAATGATGAACTGATGTGGATGTGAGGCTCCCGAAACCAGCACTAGGAAGTCTAACAAACCTCCTTAAAACTCCATTGATTTACTGTTCCTTCCTAACGAGTGTTCGCCGTGGTCTGATAATCAGAATCTCCCGCTTCAGCTTGGTGAACAAAAACCAAGGACCAACTACAATAGCTGACTCTCGCAATTGCACTCTTTCCTCACTCACACTTGACCCTCTTTCTCTTTTACACCCTCATTTTTTGGAAAAGAAAATTTGTTTATTTCGAAAAAAACCATATCACATAGAGTCTAGCTTGTACATAAATCTTCACAGAAACTGGTGAAACTTCGATAGCTTGTACATAAATCTTCACAGAAACTGGTGAAACTTCGATGCCTGAGTGAACTGTTGAGTGTAATGGGGAAATTCCAAATTTAAATTTAAAACAGAAGTAAGCTAGAAAGCAAAAATGCGCAAAATCTAGAGGGAAACAAACTCGTGCACGTATAATAAACTATGCTAATAACATGAACATGTTGAAAGACTGCAGACCATGAAAGTATTTATACACTCACATGCATGATATCAAACTTGCCCTTTCTGCCACTTAAGTTCGAAGAGTTCATCGATCATAAAATTTGAGGTTTCTGCAAGGTCCTTGCACACATCCATACTTATTCCCTTCTTTCATATATCATTGCAGAAATCAGTCAACTCGAATTTGAAACGATGAACTGATGTGGATGTGAGGCTCCCGAAACCAGCACTAGGAAGTCTAACAAACCTCCTTAAAACTCCATTGATTTACTGTTCCTTCCTAACGAGTGTTCGCCGTGGTCTGATAATCAGAATCTTCCACTTCAGCTTGGTAAGGATAGCCCTTGTAAATGATAGGTGAAATCTGAATTAATGACACTAATTCTTCATTGCAGCATCTATCGGAAAAATGCATCCTTGTCCATCCTCTTCTAACCAAGAGCAATCACCCTCCTCCCAGAACGCCCGTGTGCGCTTGAGTCTTTTCTACAGAGAACAATCATTGTCTATCTCTGCATTGGTTGGCGTCTCCACATATGTATCCTCCTTTGCTAAAACTTGCCGAAAAAAAACCTGTGTGATTTCTCCCCCCAGAGAGCTTTTCTTCTCTCTCCCGAGTTCTTTTTTCCCGTGCCATTCACGTGATGCCGCCCTCCTTCTCCCTACTCGGTCGCTTCCTTCCACAGTGGTCCTGGCCTCCCTATCTCCTGTAAACGGTGCTTCACATCTACCGACCCCCCCCCCCCCAGCTCTATGCGATCTCCAAAAAGAAAAACTGAAGAGAGACCCCCCTGGTTGCAGGCCTCAAGCTGGATAGTAGTCCTTTCTTCCCCTTTAGAAAAGCAAAATGCCCTCCTTGCTATCTCCTTCTATCCGCACTCACAATGGGATCCTGAAGAAACCCTTTCAGTCTGAAATCGATGTACCGTTTTATCTCTTTGAAGTCGGAATTCGTCGAAGAAATCAAAGCGCTGGTTTAGTAGCTGTCTCCGTAAGAGCTGAGATATATGCTTTGAGTTTTCATGATCGAGTCACAAATCTCACTCGTTTTGCCCATGTGTTTGTTTCCTTTTCGCAGAGAAATACACTTGAGCTAGCTACTTTTTCACGCAGCAGCTAGACTCCACCTGCAGTAAACACTGTTTTCTCTTTTCCATAGGCTTTGGCTCCAAAAAAAATCTAACCCTTGCAAACTTCTTCATCCCCTTCTCGATGCGGTTGGCTTCCATCATACAACACTCACATGCTAAAAGATTATATGAACTCTAGCGTCTTCCATCATGGATGCATATTTCTCAGTCATCCACACATAAACCATTGTCATGGTTCACCTCTTGACCTTAGTGTAACCGATCACAAAGCTAGTGGCATGATTGGTTGTACACAGGCATAGCATGTTTGGGTGAATGCTCATGCCCCATAATAATTAGCAATGATGTTCAGCACCCATTTTAGAAAGGCTAGTGATGCTCAATGCCACATTTCCTAAATTAAACATAATGTCAGATAAGATTAACTATTGGCAAAACACGATGGCAACTTGCGAATCCCAACCACAACTGAATTTCTGATTTTTTTGTAAACTTGCAACTCATCTTTCCTTCCAGTGACTCACACACAAATGCCGCTTCGAAGAACTATATGACAGTGTCAACCTCAAAAAGTATAATAAGTGCATGCATAAGGATCTGTGGACTCCCTCAGAGTAGGCAACCAAGAGATCTGTGATGCCAATGTCTTGCCTCAAATGTGCAGAGTTTTCTTCGAATTGACTTTGCCCTGCAAGAGTTTATGCAACATGTTGTTTCCCTTCCTTTGAGCATTCCCCAACGATAATAGCCGGAGGCCTCCTCCGAAGCATAGCGACCCCTTCTCATCAGATCTAATAACCTCTCCTTTGTGCGTGCTGTTCTTTTCTTCTCTTTGTTACCACAGCCTCCCATATGCCCCACATTCCCTCCAGATCCATCCAATAAACTCTTCAGCAACAAATTTCCCCCCTCCAACAAAAACGAAGGAAGAACAGATGAGCCCACGTCTCCCCTCCTCCTTTGCCTTTGTCACCTGCACAAAACCAAGGGAAGAAGAGAAAAGCGACCTCCTTTTTTCTGTTGTACGTGCACACATGCACACGGAGAACCCCCAAGGACTTCAAAAAAGCAACCCCTCCTCATGAATGCCCGATCCTTTTTGTACGATGGAGCTATAGCGACCATTCAGTATATGCCAAGACGGACGTGCCTTCTGCTTCTCATGATCTCCCTCTGTCTCTTTTCGAAACCTTATCCGTGCTCAGAGCTGTCCTATATCTGAGAAAGGGCCATCGAAGCCCGTCTTTTCTTCTTTTCTGCCAAAAAAGAACGAGTGCCCCCAAAAGTGAAACTCCCATTGCCTGGAAGCAGTGCAGCCCTCCCCCCTTTTTCACCTGCTAACCCCTTTCCTCCTATTCGTAACCTTCCACACAAAACTAAAGCCGAGAGAGAGCTCTCTTTGCTACCTTCAATTTTTTATCTTCTTAGCTACGGATCAAATGGAAACGGTCAGGGATAAAGGTCTGCCGCCCTTGTCATACCCTTGCTACCACACAAATTAAAGAACTTCTTTTTTCCTCCACATCTCTGAATTTTGTTTTTTTCCAACGATGTGTCGAAGATCAATTTCCAGAAATCAGTCAAGCGATTGTATTTGATGTTTGATAAGAAAGCATCCCCCCTGAAACAAAGCCGTTTCTAATTTCCTTTGCACATCAATATTCCCTATGTTGTTAGGAGGCTTCTCCATGCTCAATCCCTGCGAAGCAGCTTCTCAGAACCCTTGATGATAAAATATCCTCCAACTTCAAAAGCACAATGGCCCTTTTCAAGTGAAACCTTTTCTCCACATCCCTGCAATCAATATCTCCACATGCTTCTCATCAATCATCAAAATCATTCTTGAATACCTAAAATCAAACAAGTTTCCTGCCAAATAAAACCACATTAGGGCATAAAAATCAACCATTTTGTGGGCTAGCATGGCTACACCGGAGTCAATCAAGGCTCTTACAGTCTTCGCACCCTTTCCTTGTCCTATGTTTAAGATTACAAAAGGACGTCGATCAATTATCCTATGAGATCTAATGCCTGAAACTTCACACATAGCTACATGATATCCTTGATCTGCATATGCATCTGTCCTAGGCTGCTCTCTACCTTGTCTTCTCAATTTCATTCTTCGGATGCGTTCCATGGCTTCTGCTTGCGCTTCTTCCCGAATTCGTTTTTCTTCTTCTCTGCGTTTCTTAGCAGTATTGAGTCGACTCAGCATTTCTTCTGTGAGGGGTTCCTGATATAACTTGACTCTACATCCGCTAATGTAGCTCGGGAGAACATCACCTTCTAGTGTAGCGAGTTGAACTGCTCCACTAGTCGAGATCCTATTTATGATCATAGGTCCATAGCCTCTCTTCTCTAACTTTCTCGCATGTTGCTTCAGGGTGTAGACTAGAACTAGGTCTCCTGCTTTCATGCCCTTATCCTTCACATGGGCATCAAAGTATGCTTTCTGTCTTTTCTTAGCTGCGTATATTCCCGCAGCAGCTCTCAGTCTTGTTTCTCCTAATCGTTCTAAGTCGAAGACCCTGGAGGAGAGTTCATGACCTGTCCATTCATGCTCCTGTGCTACGTTCAATGTAGGTATCAAGAAGTCCAATGGTAGCATTGCATTTTGACCGAATACCATCTGAAAGGGTGTGGCTTGGAGTACCGTTTTATAGGCAACTCGGTATGCCCAAACAGCATGATGTAGTTGTTTGTCCCAATCATAGCGTTTATTATTCACTAGTTTGGTCAACACATTGCATAGGATCTTATTTGTGCTCTCAGCCTGGCCATTAGCTTGTGGATGATAGGGGGCAGACTTCTTATGAACTACCAAGAATTCTTGGAGAAGATTTTCAATAACTTCATTCAAGAAGTGAGTACCCCTATCACTTACTAGCTTTATAGGTAGCCCGTATCTAGTGAACACATTTTCAAATAAAAACTTAGCAGTCGTCTGAGCATCGTTCTTTGTTGTAGCTTTTACCTCTACCCACTTGGTTAAATAGTCAGTGGCAACAATGATGTATTCAACATGTGAACACTTGGCTGGGGGATTAATAGGACCAACAAAGTCTATTCCCCACTTAGAGAATGCACGTCCACCCATCATAGGTTTCAGTGGCATCTCATCTTTGTGTATAGGATACTGAGTTCGTTGACAAACATCACATCTCTTCACATAGGTATGTGCATCCATGTGAAGGGTCGGCCACCAGAAACCCGCAAATAGTATTGCCTTGATCACTCGATCTGGTCCAAAATGTCCTCCTACTACACCTTGGTGAGCAGTTTCCAAGATTTTAAGGTACTCGCTCTCATGGACACATAATCTAAGGTATCCATCTTTACCACGCTTGTATAAATTATCACCAATAAGTGAGTAATCTAGGGCTTCTTGTTCCAAACTTCTTTGTCTAGCCAATGTCATATCTTGAGGGAATGTTCTCGTCCTCAGGAAAGCTACTAATGGTTCACTCCAATCTGGCACTATGGACACTTGATAAAGAGTGGCATGTTCCACAGGTGGTTTAGTGCAACAGATTGGGCATTCCTTGCACCACTTATGGACATCAGCTTCCATAGTCGGCCAATGTACTCCGAGTCTTCTTAGTGTCTGTAGGGTTCGTTGCTTTGAGTAGTGTTGCTCTAATGCACCTACATGTGCTAATTGCAACCATTTAGCGTACTCGTCCTCTTCTACACAACAAGCCAAGATCCCCTGATCCGTATGCTTGTACATGCTTCCAGCCATGATCTGATATTTTTGAGCTCTTACTATTTCTCTGTCATGTGTGTTTATTACTGGGTGGTTAGGCCCGTATGTCAATACTAGCACTAATGGCTTAGCCCACTGAGGTACAACTTCCAAATTTAACAATTAAGCATGAGGAAGATCATCTGATACTCCTTGTGGGGCTTCTCCAGATGTGAGTCTAGAGAGATGGTCTGCTCTCAAGTGAGTTTTCCCTTTCCTCACCACTACTTCAAAGTCATATTCCATTAGTAAGAGAAACCATCTTACTAATCTACCTGTATTGCATGGCTTGTTCATGAGATATAGCAATGCCTGATGGTCAATAAAAAATTTAAACTTATTTGCAAGCAAGTAATGTCTAAACTTTTTGACCGCATACACCATGCCTAGTCCTTCTCTCTCAATGGTGGTGTAATTTCGTTCAGCCGCATTCAACTGTCTACTAGCATAGGCAATTGGAAGATCCATATTACCTTCACCAGTAGGTTGGGCGAGTACACATCCAATAGCATAATTGGATGCATCCACATGAACATGAAAGGGTTTATTCCAATCTGGTGTAGTTAAGATTGGGGCTGAACATAATCCTCGTTTAAGCTCATTGAAGGAATTTTCACACTCATCAGTCCATTCAAAGTTAGTCAAAAGTCCATACAGAGGCTTTGCTATGATGGCATACATGTGTATAAACCTTCGGTAATACCCGCAATGCCCCATGAAAGCTTGTACTTCCTTGACATTCTTTGGCCTAGGTAGCTCCGCTATGGCTCTCACTTTCTCTTCATCAGTGGATATGCCGTTCTTTGACACTATGTGTCCTAAAATCTTGCCTTGCCTGACCATAAAAACGCACTTTTCTGGGTTCAAGCAGACTTGATATTTTCTACACTTATCAAAGATTTGTCTTAGTTCCGGTATATGTGTCTGTCTAATGTTGGAATGAGCACAAAGATCGTCAACATAGACCTCTAAGTTCTTCCTCAGGAACTCTTTAAATACATGACACATCAACCTTTGAAAGGTGGCCGGCGCATTAGTAAGCCCAAATGGCATTACCCTAAAGGCAAATATGCCCCATTCAGTGGCAAAAGCAGTCTTATGCTGGTCTTCTGGCGCTATGGCTACCTGATTATAGCCCGAAAATCCATCAAGGAAGCTGTACACTTCCTTGCCTGCTACTCTTTCTAACAGATGCTCTGTGATAGGAAGCGGATAGTTATCTCGGATAGTGGCTGCATTAACCTTCTTCAAGTTAATGCACACACGTAGCTTTCCATTCTTCTTGGGCACAACCACAATGGGGGATACCCACTCGGTGTGCTCAATTTCATAGATAAATCCAGCTTCTACCAGTCTATCTATCTCTTCTTTGATCTTGGCAGCATAATTATCATTGTAAGTGTAGGGCTTTTGCTTGGACGATTTAGCATCTGAGGTCATGGGAATTGTATGTGAACATATGTCTGGGTCAACACCTTTCAAATCCTTGTAACTCCAAGAGAATGCATCTCTGTACTCTCTTAGCAAGGTTATCAATTCGTGCTCTTCATCTTCCGTCAGGTCATGGCCTATGTACGTGCACCTTTCTTCTCCTTCTTCTATGGCGACCACTACTCTCTTGGTGGTTTCTTTGTTATCATAGGCCTCTCCTGATTGTGCCTCGCGCTTAGGCATTCTGACCATGACTCTCCTATCGTCTATCTCATACTTTTTAAAGTTTTCAGGGACCTCAAACAAAGATTCTTCCTCTTCTGGGGAAGCTTCTTTCTTCTTCCTCTTCTTGCCTTCACTCTTGGTGGTCACTTGTGTGGTTAACCTCACATCATTCATGATTTCTCCATGTCTCTGAGGGTAAGCGTCAACTTCATAGAAGTATTCCTCAACTGATGCAAATGGTGGGTCCATAATGATTGACTCGAGATCGAAATCACTTGCATCTTCAAATGCATCAGGGCTAGGTTCACACTCTTCCAAAACTGCCTCTCTCATGATTGGCTCTATGGAGAAGACTGAAATGTCATAGCCATCCTCGTCACAGTGGGGTGTCCATTGTTCTTCATTGATGGCTACATCCATGGTTGCTAAAATTTTGGCCCAGCCATGAGGTTCAAATTCCTCGTCTAGAAATACTACAGGTGCATAGGCTGGGTCTTGAATTGATCTATGTGTTTCTTTCGCACCTACCTCTCTGGCTTTCTCTCTTTTCTCTTCTTCTACTGCCACTTTGCACATCCATAAGTGGGTGTCTTCATGCATCCATGAGGATCCTGATCCTATGGAATGCACCGACTCTGTATCGTCTTTGGCTCTATGGATGGGGTTCCATTGGATAGGAGGGACATCTCTATGAGAGTAATCTTTGAGATTTACTTTAGTCGTAACACCTAAGTGTTGTAAATACAAGGAATTGGTTCCCCAATCCTGTACCACTTGCAACTGTCGCATAAATGGTCTTCCCAAAATCATCTCATAGGCATGATTTTTGCTAAAGTCGCAGATAGCAAATGTATGCTCAAACTCTACACCACACGTAGAGAGAGTGATTCCTTCTAGCAAGCCTAAGGGTCTCTCTATGTGACCATCGGCCATTTGCAATTTCATCGTCGTGGGCCTAAGTGCTGGCTTGCCCCAACGCTTCCATAGGGAAGTGGTAGCAATTGAAACTCCTGCACCTAAGTCTAGAATGGCCTTGGTGGTGTATCCTTGATGGGTGATCGGCAGGTATGTGTTTCCCTCTTCACCTTCACTCATATCTCCTATCTTGTCTAGAGGAATTTCTGGCACTGTCCTATGAGAACCTACCTGGGAACGAGGCTTTGCTATCTCTGGTACTTGTTTGGCTACGTGTTTCCATAGGTCTGGTCTAACTTTGAGTAGCTCTTCTAAGGTGAGGTTGCACTGTACTTTGGTGTTCTTTACTACCTCTGTGTTCCTAGGTATGACTGAATCCTCATTTCGTACCATGACTATGGGTGCTCTCATACACGTGGACTTTGCTTCCCATGGGCCTGTGAAATGGGGTAATTCTTGTATGGAATTAGATTCGAAGTCTAATCTCTCCTGAGATTGAGTGCTCTCCCGCTCCTCATAAATGGAGGGGATATCTTGTGGGAATTGGTCGTGTGCATCATCCACCAGTTCAATGGGAGGCGGGACTTCACCTTCCTTAGCCCATTTGTCTTCTTGAATCTCTCGTAGGAATTCTGGTGTGAACCGATTCATAGAAGATGATGTGCCTGGCTCCGTAGAGTTAGGCACATAGGCTTCAGGCACATAGGCTCCCTGGGCAGGAAGACCTGCTCTTTCACTTGCCTTGTCCTTATATTGAGAGGCGGGTTCCTTTTTTGATTGAGCAATTAGCTTCTCTATTCTTTCCAACAGTCTATCAAAGTGCAACTGTGTCTTTGCTGAGCTAGAGATGTTAAATAGGCGACTGGCTTCAAACATGGTCTGAGCCAATTCTACCATCTTAGCACAAATTTTAGTTCGCTCAAGCTCTAGTTCTGCTCTAGGGTAACACTTTTCATGGCCAGTTACATTTGGCCCTTCTTGGATTCTGGCCTGATATGCTTTAAGAATCATGTTTAGGTCCTCGGGAGTGGGATCTGCTAGGACTGATCCTACTCTTGGGGGTGGTGGAATTGTGTGAGATGGGTTGGAAGGTGGCGGGTCGGATGGGAATGGGAATGGTAGTGGTGGGGTAGTGTGAGAGGGAGTTTGAGATGTGAGTTCAACTATCCTGGCTTTTGTTTCTCTTAGGCTTTCCTCGAGTTCACTCATTTTCTTAGCCCATTGCCTCTTCATTCTCTCTCTGCTATCCCTCCAGGCTCTAGTTCTCTTCTTGGTCATGCTCTCTGTTTCACTAGCCTCTAGGCTCTTTTCCTGGCCTACTCCTTGGTTTTGCTGCAATGCCTGAGCTCTAGTGACCACTTGCACTGGTGCAGTGGAAGTTACACTCCCTAAAGAGTCTACTACCAACCCAATAATGTTAATGGGAGTGATTTTGGGCATATTATTGGGATTCTTTGGGCAATCTCGTAAGAAATGCTCCTTCCCACACTCCTGGCAATAGCCTTGGATTGTCACTGACTTGGGTTGTGTAGGTGGAGGTAAGGGACAATCTCGAATGAGGTGATCTCCCTGACATCTGTAGCATGGTCCTCTAGGGATTGGAGGTCTTACTTGCCGAGGTTGAGGTCTAGGGTTGGGATTAGTGTACATGATATTTGAATACTCTGGATCCCAACTAGGTTCACTTGGTTCTTCACTGTAGTATGACTCACCATGTTCAGGAGATTGCATGTAGTAAGCCTGGGGGCTATCAATGTGTGTAGAATCAAAACTATTGTCACTAGGGTCACTTTCTGAGATTAATGGTGTTACTGGGACTATAGCTCTGTTCAAATTCTCTTCTACCGCTGCATATTTTACTGGGATCACATTAGCTGGAGCTGGCCGTTGTTGGGCTAACACAGGCTGAGGTCTTTGTTGGTTTTGGTATTGTGGTTGGTAGGTTTGTTGAGGCCTAGCATACTGCTATGGTGGGTACTGGTTCTGGTATCTTCCTTGTTGAGGGTATGGTTGTGGGTACGCCTGCCTCACTGCTTGCTTATTGTAAGGGCAATCTTGCGCCGTGTGATTGGTGTACCTCCGCTCTATGGTACAGTACTGGCTACTAGGATTTGTTTGGGGTTGAGCCATAATGGGACATACATTTGCCATATGGTCACCACCCCAATTATAGCACCTCTTTATTGGGGCAAACCTTGGGATTTGTTTGCTAGAGACACCTAGTTTCTGAGCTACCTTCTCTGCTAATTCCTCAATAGATGTGGATTGGGCGGAAGAGAGGCTAGAAGCACTATCTGAATCTTTGTAGATTTTGGAGAGTTCTAACTCTTCCCCTAGATTATCCTCTATGTCAATGCACATGCGTACACATTCTTCAATGGTCCTAGGGTCCTTCAAGTACACATATGACCTCAATTTTGTACTCAGCAGTCCATCTAGGAATAAAGCTACTTGCTTGGCAGGTGTGGGTAGCTCTGGAATAGGGCACCTTTCTAAGTATTGCCTAAACCTTCGTCTTGCAAGCCTAACCGTCTCTTGAGGGGTTTGCTTGAAGCTGTGAATCAGTGAGGAAGTATTATGCCTGATCCCACTCTTAGAGAATTCAGTGATGAAAGCCTCTAAAAGTTGGTCTATGCTCCTGAACTGCCTCTCATTCAGTGGTTGAAACCACGTGAGGGTTGTGTTCCTAAGGGTTAGACCAAAGGCATTATACTGCGTGAATAGGTCCTCAACTTGTTCAGCTCTCAAGACTTGCCTAAACTCAGCCACATGATCGTAGGGGTCTCCAGTGCCATCAAAATAATTTTTCATGGACTTAACTAGCTGAGTTGGTCTCAAAGTCCTCGTGTGCTCTCTTGGTCTTGGCAAGGGAAAATCATCGGCATTTCTTCGGTTCCCTGGGGCTCTATATCCCTTAGGTTCCACCCTATTTGTCTCCATTCTAGTTCTTTCTCTTCCCAAGGGGTTGGCAAAGCTTACCTCGGGTCTATTGCTAGTTCTGTCCTTTTGAGCTCCATGAGCTTGTGAGGTTCCAACACCAGGGTGACCATAGGACACATTCAATCTTGGTTGAGGGAAAATAAATTCACCCTTCCAAGTGTAAGCATGCCTATCATGTTCTGTAACCACAAAAATCCTCTCCGAAGAGTGATCTAAGTAGGTCACTCTACCTGGGCTATCTGGATCTTTAAACTCATAGATCATGATTGTTCCTATATCAATTGGCCTATCAGATTTATACCTCCAAAAGGCTTCATCAGTCTCTCGATTCAGAAGCAGATCTATGCTCTTGTTGTCCTGGGGAATCCACTCGGGATTGAGGATTCTAGTAAGAACAAATTTACCTCGAGGGGTCCTAGGCTCTCCTCCTAGATTCCCTTGCTCTAGATCTCCTATGTCTACTTCTGGAATCACGTTGCCAAATTTGTCTGTCCTATCTGGGTGGCTGGTGACTACGTATATGGTTCCTTCCTTGTCCAGGTATGCACCATTTTCAAACTTGACAGCTGGGTGTTCCAGTCCAATGGATTGGTCTGGGTTTTTAATTTGGACTACAGATCTTCCTAGACCGTCCTCATAGATGCTAGCACCTAATCGGTTGGTCCTAAGGTATCCCAGTTGCATCTTGTAGGGGCCTTCCACCCTATACAAATATGGCACACCTGAACTTCTTGTGGGTCTGTCCATGCCTTGAGACATCTCTGATTCACTAGTCTCAGAGCTAGGGTAATGCAAATGGTGGCTCAACTGCTGGGGCCAGGACCTAGCAGTATGATTAACGCTAGCCTCTGAAGACCTAAGACTTTGTCTATCTCTCCCTAGAAGTCACCCTGATCTAAGGTTCATAAGCCTAATTGAATAGCCCAAATTTGCCCAAGGTACAACCTCGTTGCTGAGTTCTTTCGTATCAATTACTTGATTCCTTTTTATGTTGATTATCGTGTTTATACTCTTGTCTGATATCACGTCGTCAGGAATACTTGAGTGTTCTTCGCACTTTTAGGTTGATCGTTCTACGTTAGGTTCTTTTCCTTTAAGTTATCGACCGTACAGAGATTATGTTTTTAGCTTGAACTTGAGTTTTTAGGTAGTCTTCAACTTGATAACTGCCTATCGTTGCCCTAGCTTACTTCTAGCACTATTCGCTCTTAGCCTAAGCTAGGAGTTGACAGAGGGAGTTGAGAATATTCCAACCTTACTTGCTGATCCCTTGCTTTATGGTGCTCAAGAACCCGGTTCTCAAGCTTGCAAAGAAATCCTTGCTTTGGATGCTCTCAGTTGCTCTCAATGGACCTATAAGAGTCCCATAGTTAACTCAAGGCTTAGATTCAAAAGACAAAACCAATCACTTTCATTCATGTAACACAAACACCAATTTGCACTGTGACTTTATGGAACACAATTCTAGAGATCCCTGAATCTTGTTCCCCCTGGGTATGGTCAACTTCAAAATACCCTATCTAATAATTCTGTACTCCCCACGAGCTTTCCAACAAAACAAAAATCACAGCAATTGGATTTCGTATGAGAAAGTTATGCCAGTTCAGGGTTTTAGAGTTAAAACAAGGCTCACACAGGCCGACAGTTCACGGGATTTTTCTCAGAACACGTGTAGGGACCTCACAAATTGCTAATGACTCTCTAATTATGCCCAAAATTCCCCAAGGACTTGGAAAAACTAACCCTAAATTTTTTTGTCGAAAAGCCTGTCAATCGCGATCGACAGGTCTGTCAGTCGCGATTGACAGAGGTGTCCGTCGGGCCTGTCGGTCGCGATCGACACATCAGTCGTGATCGACAGTGTCAATCGCGATCGACAGAGTCGGTCGTGGGTCCTGTCAATCGCGATCGATGGTGTCGATCGTGATCGACACTTTTTCCGGGATTTTCGCCGTGATTTCAGTCGATCGGGGATGTGTCCGTCGCGATGGACACGTGGCAACGCGTGAAATTCAGTCAATCGTGAAAATTCAATCGATCGCGATCGACGGTGTCAATCGCGACCGACAGGGGTGTCGGTCGTGGCTGTCGATCGCGATCGATGGTGTCGGTCGCGATTGACAGGGTCCTACGTGGCAGTCAATCGGTCATGGGGTCTGTCGATCGCGATTGACAGGGTCTGTCGGTCGCGATTGATTGGTCTGTCGATTGCGATTGACAGAGGCTGTCGGTCGCGATTGACAGAAAAACACGGAATTTTTCTACTGTTTTAAGTGATTTGGGATGTGCTCATCATGCTTGTGCTAGTGGTGTACTTTGTTTTACCAAATGATCGAATTTTCTGTCGATCGCGATTGATAGAGGTCGGCGACACAGAGACAGGGCCGTGCATTTCCGTACCTGCGCAGTGCTGTGGATGATGGAACAGCCAGATGCTGCAAGGAAACTCAAAAAACATGCAGAAGCAATGCACACAATATCGCTCTCTCGCTCTCTCTCACAAGTGGAATGAGGGAAATGAGGTGGAGAAGGTGATATGATCAAAACTGAAAATTTTAGCGATGAAGGAGATGGCGATGGGAAATGGTGATGATGACGATGGTGATGATGGTGGTGAGGTAAGAAAGAGGAAAATAAGAAGAGTGAAGAAATTACCTACAACGCCAACATCTCAAATCTACGTCTTACCATCACACGCTCGTCCTCAAAGCTCGATCCCCGGCAACGGTGCCAAAATTTGGTGTAGCTCAGTGATGAGTAGCACCTCCTTTAATGTCAATCCGGGAAGACGTGAGGATGGTATGATGACCTCGAGCAAGTGAAGGCACAAGTGCATGAGTGAGAAGCACACAAACATGCACACACACACACGCACACAAGGCAAGACAAAGAGTGAGAAGCAATGGAGTTCTTTAGATCACTTTCCAAAAGCTCATACAAGTTCAAATCAATTACAAGCTACCCTAAAAAATGAGCTCTCTAGCTATATTTATAGTTTTTGACTAGGTTTTGGCTGTGTCCAGACCTAGTGTCCGGCCTAGTTAAAAATTAGGTTCTAAGTCCCATTTGAAGGCTCAAATGGAGTCTAAAAATTATGAAAACTGGTAGGTAGGTACTTCTAATGCTCCTCAAGCTCAAGGACTCCTTGGCTTGCACAAAAATGGATCTACAAAAATATGAAATGGTATTTACAATGGCTTTTAGTGATGAAAATCACTATTGTCGTAGGGATTTCTTCTAACGATTTGTCATACACATCTTAGAGCTCCCTAGTTGCTCCTTCTCCTTGTGTGTCCACCTCTTCGATATGCTTTTAGTGTTCTGAAAGAATATTAGCCTATTTGCCAGATCGTCGTTGACTCCCCTGTCTGCTTGTGCTTTCTCTTCTCTCTGACTCCCTGCGTGAGCTTCCTTGCCTTGTGAGTCCTTCAGTTCCAACAACTTGTTCCAACAGCTCCCCCTCAATTCAAGTGATCTTGAGGTCTTCAATCTTCAAGAATTACGTGCAAACCAATCATAGCCTTGAATTTGCAAAGCTTTGTACCATCCAATGCTTTGCTTAGAACATCTGTACATTGTTGATGAGTGGACACTCTCTCACATAGTGATAATGAACTTCATTATGTTTAGTCCTTGCATGAAAATTGGATTAGCAATTAAGTGAATAGAACTCATATTGTCACCAAAAATAGTTGGATTCCCAAATTCCAATCCAATATCTGTGAATAGTGTCTTCATCCACATAGCTTCTTGAGTAGCTATAGCAAGACCCCTGCATTCAACTTCAATACAAGAGAGAGCAATTGTGGGTTTCTTCTTAGATGACCATGAAAGAAGTTTTGAACCTACAAAGGTAAGATAACCTGAGGTGCTCCTTATGTCTTCCTTGGAGCCAACCCAATCTGCATTAGAGAACAATTTCAAACTTAAATTAGACACATAAGGGTAATATAACCCCTCATTCATGGTCCCTTTGAGATATCTGAGTATCCTCTTGGTAGCCTCCATGTGAGGTTTCTTGGATGTGTGCATAAATTGACTTAGGACACTCACACTATAACATATATCAACCCTTGTGAATGTGGCATAATACAAACTACCCACAAGACTTTGGTAACCTGTCACATGTTCTATGATTTTACCTTCATGTGAGCTCAATTTTTGATTAACCTCCATTGGAGTATGTGCAATCCTACAATCTTGCATCTTGAATTTTGCCAACATGTCTTTAATGTACTTTCTTGGAGTGAGAAACAAACCATGATCTTTGTCGACAACTTCCAATCCTAGGAAGTAGGTAAGTGAACCCAAATCACTTATCTTGAATTCTTCTCTCATCTACTCTTTATTCTCTTAATGCCATCTGTATCATTTCTTGTAAGTACAATATCATCTACATACACACACAAATAGATGACTTCATAATTACTCCTTTTTATGAATAGTGATGGATCTGCCTTGCTAGGTTGAAATCCTTTGTCTTGCAAGAATGAGACAAGCTTGTGATTCCAAGCCCTTGGGGCTTCTTTCAGAATGAGACAAGCTTTATTAAGTTTACAAACATAATCAGGATATATGTGATTCTCAAAACGAAGTGGTTGTGCCATATATACCTCTTCTGTTATCCATCCATTAAGAAATGCATTTTTTACATCCAATTGAAGTATCTTCCAATTCATGGAAGAGGCAATACTAAGCAAAACCCTAATAGTAGGCATCTTTGCCATGGGAGAGAAGGTCTCCTCATAATCAATTCCCTGAGTTTGTGCAAAGCCTTTTGCCACACACCTTGCCTTATACCTACTAATGGAGCCATCAAAGTTCTTCTTCAATTTGTAGATCCACCGTGAGCCTATCACTTTCATTGATGGAGACTTGGGAACCAACTCCCAAGTGTTATTCTCCTCAAGAGCTTCAATTTCTTCTTCCATTGCATGCCTCCATTCTGATTTCTTCTTTGCTTCCTCAAATGTTGAAGGTTCCTCTTGATTTATGTCCTGTGCTAGATAGATTGAATGTTTAGTGACTAGAGAAGTATCAAACCCATACCTTTTTGGTTTTCTTTTCTCCTTCATGGACCTTCTTAGGCCATGATGTGATGATTCTGCCTCTTGTCCAAGTTCCTGCACTTTTTCTTTACCTTTAGATGTCCACATTTTGAGTTTTTCATACTGAGTTGCTTCATCATCTTCTGAGGTATCTTGATCTTCAACTTTAGAAGAATTATCCTTAACAAGTTTTGGAAAATCATCTTCAAGATCATAAGGTAGGTTGACCTCTCTACATGAATCTTCATACCAAGAACTATTCATCAAATACTACATCTCTACTCACCAAGAATCCTTGGGTTGATGGGTTGTATAACATGTAGCCCTTTTGATTGTTGTCATATCAAATGAATACACACCTTTTTGCTTTGGGATCCATCTTGCCTCTAACCTGTGAAGGAACATGCACATAAGCAACACATCCAAAAATCTTACAATGATCCAAGCTTGGCCCCTTCTTCCATTCCAAACCTCATATGGTGTCATGCCATGAAGTGATTTTGAAGGTAACCTATTAATCAAATAAGTGGCTGTGGATACAGCCTCAACCCATAAGTAATTAGGTAAGTGCTTCTCATTTAGCATAGACCTTGTAGCTTCAAGAATTGTCCTATTCCTTCTTTCTGCCACTCCATTTTGCTCAGGAGTGTACCTTGTAGTGATCTCCCTTTTGATTCCTCTTTCTTGAAGAAAGGAGTCAATATCATGGGAGAAGTACTCTCCCCCTCCATTTAACCTCAGCCTTTTTAGTGTTTTACCTGTTTGATTCTCCACAATAGCCAAATATCTTTTGAAGCATGAGAATACTTCATCTTTGTGTTTCATAAAGTATAATATAGTCCACCTACTGCAATCATCAATGAAGGAGACATAATACCTTGATCTAGATATTGAAGCATCCTTGGTAGGTCCCCATACATCTATATGAACCAAATTCAAGAGATCTCCATGCATATATCCTTTGTTCATGAATGGTAACCTGTGAGACTTTCCAAATTGACATGCACTACACTTATAAATGATGTGTTGCTTTGACAAGTTAGGGATTCCAAGTACACTTTGGTCCCTGCAAATTTGCTTTAATGATCTTTCACCAATATGTGCTAACCTTTTGTGCCATACTTCCAATTCTGTGAGTGTCTGACTACCATAATTAAAGAGAGAATTGTTTCTAGTGTCTTGTAATTCAAATGTGAACAATCTACCTGTCTTTTCACCTTTTGTGATTCTCATGAATCCGTGACTTGGATCTTCAACAAATGCTCTTGCTTTTGTGAACCTAACTTGCAACCCTTTCTCTACTATCTGCCCAACACTTATCAAATTCTTTGTAATGGTAGGGACATAGAGTACCTTACTGAGTAAGTTGATGTTTCCATCAGATGCTTTGACATTTCCTATTTTCTCGACAAGGTGTCTTGTATCATCTCCTGTTTTTACCTCATGCTTGTTTCTTGGATCTTCTAAATCTGATAGGAGGGCCACATTTCCTGCCACATGATGGGAACAACTTGAATCTATGTAGAAAACATGCTCATCAGATTCACCTTATGGCATGGCCATATTCATGATTAGCAATGTGTCCTCTTGATTTGAGTCTTCTGTGTAGTTATTGACGTCTCTTCTCCCTCTATTGCCTCCTTGATAGTTTGAATGGTTGTAATTGTTATGGTTGTCATGGTAGTTGTTTAACCTTCCTCTTGAGTTGCCATAACTTCCTATTGTAGCCTTTTCCTCTTTGATTCCTAGAATTCCTAAAGCAATTTCAATTCTATGATTAGTTAATCCACAAAGAGAGCATGGATTAAAGTCTTGGGACCTCCCACTGCCTTGTCTTCCTCCTCTACCTCTACCTCTACCCATGTCTTCCTCTACCTACATAATTAACTTGATGTGTACCTGCTTCATCATCCACTCTCTTTCCTCTTCCTTTGTTTTCTTTTGACTTGCTTTTATCAGTATACAAAGTTGAAGATTGATTGCCTTTGGAGCTTTCTCCGTTCTTGATAAGCTTGGCCTCTTGAGTAAGTAGTTGTCCTATGAGTGTGTTGAAATCTGGTACATGCATATCCATGTATAGATCCATAGCTGTGGTGAATGCTTCCCACTTGTCATCTTCCTTCAAGCCATTGATCACCTACATTACAATTTTTTCTTCATCTATTACATCTCCAATGCTTCCCAATCGATCTGCTATGTCCTTGAGCTTTGTGACAAAATCAGTCACATTTTGTTTGGGAGCTTCTTGAGAATTGTGAAGTCTAGCCATAGTTGATGCTTCCTGGCCTTTGTACTTGAAGACAAGAAGGCTTCAAGTGCATTCCACACTTCCTGAGATGTTTTACAACTTCTAATGTGAGGCAATAAAAAATCTGAGATAGAGTTGAGGATATGAGACCTTGCAAGTGCATCCTTGGAGCACCATGTCCTCAATCTTTCTTGCTCTTCTTGTGTTGGTTGACCTTTGTTCCTGAAACTTGGCATAACTTCATCTCCAGCTATATAACCATATAAAGTCCTTCCTTGAAGATAAGCTTCCATCCTTAATGACCAGGTTGAGTAGTTACCTCTATTCAATTTGTCAATTGATGAAGGAAATCCATTTGCCATGTTGTCCAACTTTGCTCTGATACCATTATGAAGAGATGGATTTGTAGTTGATGAACATGAAGTGATGCTGCAAAAACTTTGCACTACACCAGCCAAATGAAGTCGAGAGATATGTAGGGGCCCCTTAGCTTGCCAAAATATGTATTAGATACCCTATGTACCTTGGAAGATCACTCTCAAAAATTTGAATCAAAATAGATAAGTTGGAGTAGATTCAAGAGCCAAAAACTTGCTATTTATGTTCATACACCTGTCCAAAGTTTTGGTCAATTCTCTTGCCACAGTAGCAATTAAATTAATTCCTTTTGGGGAACTCTTATGCACTTAATACACTAACAACCATGAGTGATTTGATAAAAAAATATGAACCACACAAAGAGAAAAGAACTAAGAAAGTCATAGGACCATCCCAATTTTCATGGGTTAGACCCGTGAGTAACAAAATAGCAATATCTCAAGATTCACGCATCCAATGCTTATGAAATTTTGTAACCACGTACTAGATAGTATGCGGATTCTTACAAGCTTTGAATCATGGAAAATGATGAAGTACACACTACGAAAGAGCTCTGAGAAAATGAATGTTCTGAGAGAGTGCTGACAGAGAAGTAGAAAATGAAGTGATACAGCTGACTCAAATGAACATAGCTGACGATTGAAACATCTAAATGCAATGAAAACTTTGTGCATATACAATAGACTTAAAGAGCTAACTTTACAAAGTTGAATCATTGAAAATGATGCACCAAGCTCAGAGAAATCACCTCTGCAATTTAACTACAAAAACTGAGAGATATGGTAGTGAACAATACACTTCACAAGAGCATGAAAATATGAACTCAAATGGTTATGAAAATGAAAGTATATTGATTGTAAAATTATATGGCATAAAGCTCAGCTCATGGAGGTCTTCAAAACACGACTAAAGAGCCATGTATTTATAGTCATCTTTGGAGCCAAGATTTGAATTTGAATCTTTCCTAAAATCACTCTCCAATCTTTTGGTGATTGATTCTCCTACTCTCATAATCAAAATTTGTGGTTTTTCTTTCCTTTTTCATCAAGTGGACTCAACCACTTAAATTCCTTTACTTTTACATCAAGTAAAGTCTTCAAAAATTACAAGAGGTAGTTCACAAGTGAACTCTACAAGGAGTTTACATTTCCTTTAAATTTCTAAGCCTTTTGATGACCCAAGCCATCACTTGGACTTGCCATGGCCTTGTTCCAACACATTCAACATTATGTGTTGTGCTCCAAGCTTCTTCTTCTTCTTCCTTGTGTTGTTTGTATGGTTTCGCAGACCTCAAACTCCAACAATTGGTATCAGAGCAGGTTGCCGCTTCATCTACGACGTCGTCGACACCCCTCCAATCATAGTCTCAAAATCACAATCCAAGCTCATTTCAGCCTTCAAACACACTATCACAATGCCTGCGTAGGCAATTTCATCTTTTTGGGCCAAAGATATATACATGTTTCGGTTCTCCAATATAAGCATCTCGAAGTCTGCTACACGTTTAGCAGAACTTGGAAAGGTAATTTTATTCAACTTTTTTGAGATACGATCATTTTTTTGCATGAGGGTATTTTAGTGAGAGGCCATGGCTGAAAGTAGTGAAGTATTTCATATGTTGTTGTTGAGGATAAGTTGGATGGTACAAATTACCCAGTATGGGCTTATATGATGCATCATGTATTGGTTGCAAAAGGACTATGGAATATTGTGTAAGGTGTTGAAAAATGTCCTATTACACCTGCAAATACACTTACCCAAGCTGATGTATATGGCATTGAAGATGGTGATATTCTTCAGGTTCCTGGTTGTGCTGTGGTTCCTGCTGCACCTACTATAGAGCAACTTTGTTGGGATGGCAAAAATGCTCCAGCACATGCATTGATAGCCTTGTCTGTCAAATGTGCCATTATTCCTCACATTCACTCTTGTAGAATAGCTAAGGATGCTTGGGATACACTTATCACTTTATACTAGGGAAGGGATGAGGCTCGTGTTGCTTATCTCCGAAAACAGTTGGAGAATGAGCACATGAATGAAGGAGATTCCATGGATAGTTTTTTGACAGAGATCAAAGATTTGAAGGAGCAATTTCTAATGATGAAGTCTTGCTTGACAATTCACTTGTGCAGAATGTTCTGAATGGTCTTCTAGATCCATATCAGATTTTTGCTTCTACTCTTTGATTGATGATGAAATTCAATCCAAATGCCTTAGCATTTGAGGATTTAGTCTTTGTTCTATTGTTGGAAGATCAGTTGAGGAAGAACATGTCCATTATGCATGTTGTAGATCAAGATTTCCTGGCTAGTCAGAAGGGCAAAGGTAAATGGAGCTCTTCTACTAGTAAACAGAAATCTGGTAATTTTGCACAATCAAAGAAGGATGACTGAGATGAGAAGAAAATAGAAAAGAAAAACTTGTTTTGCAAATATTGTAAAGGAAATGATCATGTCATAAAGAGAGTCCAAAAGTGGCTGCTAAAGAGGCAAGGAAGAAAGAGGTTGGAATGGTTGTTGTATAGGCCTCTACACCCAAAACAGAGTCTACTAATCTTGTGTAAAATGAAGAATGGGCATTTACCATAGTTTGCAGTTACGAGCCATCCTCTCATGAATAATGTATGTCTATAATAGACTCACATGTTTGGTGCTTTTATAGTGGGGCAACCACGCATATTACCTTGCAGCGCAGTTTCTTCACTTCACTCGAGTCTGCCCCAAGAGGGAATATTGTCACATGCACCAACAACTCCTTTTATCCTATCATGAGAGTTGATAATATCATTTCGATTACTGCTCATGGTAGTTGTTGACCTTCGGATCTTGCAGACACACGTACACAAAGGATAGTATGAAAATGAATCACACAAAAGTACTCAAATAATAGAAAGAGACAAGAGACTTGACACCAGATTGGGTACAATCTCCCCCCCCCCCCCCCCCCCCCCCCCACATACTCTGATGGATGACTCTATCAGAGTATGTGTATTTATAGGTATTTCTCATTACATCCTGAATAGAAGATACATGAGGGTAGCACTTCAAAAAGCATGCTTTTACAAAAATCTGCTTTATTTACAGAATCGTGTTCTACTATTTTTATAAAAATATCGCTTTCTAAACGATATATTATTTTTACAGAAAATAGCTAAAATACTATCGTCTAAATATTCTTCTAAATATCTACAAAAATATTTGAATAAGTCCATGCACGTTCACATCCTCATGAATCTTCACCTACTAAATCAAAACACAAAACACATTAAAAACCTCACAGCATTAAAATCCATTTAACATTCCATTATTCGATAAAATATAACATGCCTCCCAATTGACCTTAGTTGATAAGAATAAAATAGACATGGATGACCAGTCACATGTCCCATCATTGAACAATCATATGCATGTTCCATGTAAAAACACATGCATGGAACTAGAAAACTAGAATTGAATGTGATTGTAAATGATAAGTAGAAATCAAATGGTCATAATGTGGACTTAGTGATGTCTTATGAATCCATTGAGATTCTTCAAGTGAATGATTTTTTTATTTACCCAAATATTGATGATATTGGTTACCTGTGCATATAGTAGTAACATCATAATCAAGTATTTTCTTTGGAACTAAAATTTCTTCATCCTCTTCAAGTAAAGGAGGATCATCTAAAATAGGAGTGAGCAGTAATGTTCCTTTATCCTGTTTCAATAAACTAATATGGAAAGAATTATTTATATTCCAATGAGAAGTTATGTCTAATCTAAAAAGCATTCTCATTAATTTTTTGAATAATATGGAAAGTTCCATAATAACATGGTGCAAGTTTAACCTTAGGATGTTGTGAAATATTTTTCAGATGTATTTTAATTATTCGTAACCATACAAAATCATTTTCATTAAATTATTTGCTACTCATTTCTTATTAACATTATGCATGTAACGTTCTTGACGCTTTTTGATGTGCTCATGAACCTCATGAAGTGGAGAAATATGATCTTGTGCAAAAGATTGAGCCATAGGTATGTCAGTTTGAGTGATAGACATAGGACTAGGAAGATTTTTACCATAAAAAATTGCATATGGTACACATCCAGTAGTAGTATGTGTTGTGTTATTATATGCAAATTATATTCAAGGGTGTTTCTCATCCCAATTAGTTGGATTATCTAAAGAATAACAACATAATAAATCTAAAATACTTCTATTCATAGCTTCACTTTGCCCATTACTTTCAAGATGAAATGTAGAGATAAAGTCTATTTTGGAACCTAAATTAGCGTTTCCAAAATTTTAAAGCATGCACAATAGCTAAAAGTTCCTTATCATATGTGCTATAGTTCTTTTCAGAAGGTTGAAGTTTCCTACTTTCAAATGCAATGGGATTGTCATTTTGTATTAACCACAACACCTATACCTGAACCACTAGCATTTGTAACTACATGGAAAGGCTGTGCAAAATTTGGTAATTGCAAAACAGGTGCATGAGAAAGTGCATGTTTGAGTTTTTCAAAAGATTATTGTTGTGCTAATCCCGATGCAAATTTTAGCTTTTTCTTCAATAATAATGTGAGTGGGAGTGCTAAATAAGAAAAACCTTTTACAAACTTTTTATAAAAACTAGTTAACCCTAAAAAAGAGTGCACATCAATCACATATTGAGGTACATGCCATTCTTCAATTACTTTAATTTTCTTTGAATCAACATGAATGCCTTGAATAGAAACAATATGGCCTAAATACTCTAATTCTTTTTGAAAGAAATAACTCTTTTCAGGATTGGCATAAAGTTTGTTTCTGCATAACAAATTAAAAACAATTTCTAAATGATTTTCATGGTCATTATCATTCTCACTATAGACAAGTATATCATCAAAGAAAACAAGAACAAAAGCTTGGTAATCAAGGAAAATGCTATTCATCATACGGGAAAATGTAGTAGGTGCATTGGTGAGTCCAAAAGGCATTACCATGAATTCAAAATGACCAATTTGAGTTCGAAAAGCAGTCTTGTAAATGTCATTTTGTGTCATTCTTATCTGATTATACCCAGGTTTAAGATCAATTTTGCTAAAGACACGTGCTCCATGAAGTTTATATAGCAAATCATCTATCCTAGGAATAGGATATCTATTTTGAATTGTGATCTTATTAAGCACTCTATAGTCAATGCACATCCTATAATTCTTGTTCTTCTTCTCTACTAAAAGAACATGTGCTCCAAAGGGAGAAGAACTAGGCCTTATAGGGCCTTTGTGAGGTAAATCCCTAACTTGATTAGCAATTTCTTTTTTATGTAAAGGTCCATGCCTATAAGGTGCTTTATGTGGAGGAGAACTACCAAGAATTAAGTCTATACTATGGTCAAGAGATCCCTTAGAAGGTGGTAGCTTAGAAGGAACATCAGTCATAAAACAATCCTTGTAGAAAGCCATAAATGATTTATGTGCATCAGGGAGATTATATGTCTAATCAACTATGGTATTGACAAAAACAATACATGAATTGTAACCTTTGTTAAATGCACATTTTAGTTGACTATGACTAATTAATGGAAATAGTTGGAATTCATGCATTGCAAACAAAGAAATATCTTGATTCTTAAACTTAAAAATCATTCTGTATGTATGATAATCAATGCATGGATTATAATGATGAAAAAAAGTCATACCAAGTAACATCATAGGACTGTAAAGGAGCAATTAAGAATGTGCATTCATCTACATATGAACCTATACAAATGTGAACGTTATGCACTTCACTTATAACATTATATTCATTTCCTTGAAATGCAGCCTTAACTTTATACATAGAAGGTAGTGGATGTAACTAAAGATCTTGCACAAGTGTATAAGAAATAAAATCATGCAAACTACCATCATCATGTAAAATATTAACAATTTTACCATTAAAAGTACCTTGCATACAAAGTAAAGTATGGATATAAATTTTGTTACACAAGGTACTTAGATCCTCTTCAAATGCTTCCTCAGTCCAATCAGGTTGAGTGTCTTCATGAACCACCCCCATATTGTGTACTCAGCTCTGACAAGTTTCACCTTGTTACTTTGCAACCTACATTTAGCTTTAGTATGAACAATCTTACCACAATGCTAGCAAGTGATACGAGGTCATTTTTCTTGAGCATCCATCATCCTAGTTTGAGGGGTTGGAGGTTTGGTAGGGTGTAAAGGATTTGGCTTTTGGACGGGTGAAAAATTGGATTGAAGAGGGCATTAAAGTAGGGGGCATTGAAAAGTAGTGAAATTATGCTTGAAAGGAAAATTAGGTTTGATTGGTGGTTATCATTGACGTGTTTTATGTAAGTGAATGGACTTGGTAATGGGCTGAAACTCTTTCTCAGCATCATGTGCAAAAGAAATAGCTTCATAGAGAGTCACAAGACGTAGGGTGTTGAGCTTAGCTTGTATTCCCATCTCTAAACCATCTTCATACTTCTGTTGCAAAGTGTCTTCAAGAATCGTTTCAAGCAAAGGAATAAGTAATAATCATTGTCTAAAATGTTTAGTATAGCTTCCATCCAAAAGATGTCCATGATCGACATGCATCTAAGTGAAACTGAGGAGGAAGGAAGGACTCATTGATCTTTTGTTGAAATGCTTTCCAAAAATATCTCCAAAACTATTTGAATAAGTCCATGCATGTTCACACTGTTTATACGATACCATACTTCAATAAAACACAGCACCAATTGTCCAAAGGAAGGGTATGAAAACGGGGATTTATGAATGCACAATACACTCATAAACATGTGTTTACATTCCTTATTACCAACTACATCAGATAGACTTTCAGAACATTAACATTGCATAGTACTCAGATTTCGTACACACAGACAATCTTCAAAGATAAAGGAATGTGGCAATAGAAAGTAATCATTTGATGAATAGAATTCCTTGGCGTACACGTCCATGAAATACATCATACTGAATGAATAGTGCGATTACACATTAATTGTACAAAGCATCATCTTATAGCCTTTCTAGAATAAATTTCTCGATCTCAACTTCTTCCGAACTCTGCACTTCACTGCAGTGCATCATATCATAATGAATTACTATGTTCTTCTCCGTGATCTTCACACCATTTCACACTTCAAAAATTAACAAAACATAGTGGAAATTCTAGAATTTGAAAACTATTGAGATCTCCATATAAAATCCCTTTTTCCCATTACAAAGTATGTTTACAAAGAAATATGGTTGTCCTCACCGATTGCTAACAGTGGCATGCATCGTGGATCCAAACCCATTGATTGTACAAAACAAAGTGTTTAAAAATCATCATCATTATTCTACAATTTTGGGAACATAGTTGTTTCTATATCATATCTAGAACCTTTAAACATCTTCTATGTTGTCTTTGTTGGGTGTGTGTAGAAGTGTGAAAGGCACACAAGAAGCACACACAAGGAGCACAAATGCAGCAAGACACATGGAGAAGACGATGGCTTGAATAGCTCTCTCTATTGAGGAAGAACTGAACTAAAGTAAGAGCTCAATAATAATCCTAAGTAGAATGTACCACCACATATGAGTAAATCATGTATGTGGTAACATGGGAAAAAAACCTCTAGCCAGCACTAGAGTAAAAAGTGCCCATGTATAGGGAAAAGGTTCACATCAAAGCTACTCGAGGAACACATAAGTGTAACAAACCCCCCTGGAGCAAATGATGTGAACACACACGGAGTGAGAGATCAGTCCCCACAAGGTAATAAGCCTAAAGCTTTGAGAAAAGCTTCAAACGTTTCCCATGGAAGAGTTTTGGTGAATATATCTGCCACATTATTATGTGTAAGCACATATACCAAATCAATATCTGCTGCATAAAGGTGCTCTCTCACATAGTGATAATGCACCTCAATATTTTTGGACCGTGCATAAAACACTAGGTTTTGTGCAACAACCAATGCACTCTGACTATCAGTGAGAATATGCATAGCAGCATCAATGTCCATGCAAAGATCCATCAATAGGCATCTCAACCATATACACTCCATTGTAGCTAAGAAAATTGCCCTATACTCAGCTTCACAACTCGATTTCGTCCTTTGTTTCTTACTCAACCAAGATATGCATGAGTCTCCAAGGAAAAAGAAATTACCACTAGTGGACATGCGAGTATCATAGCAACAAGCCCAATCACTATCTATAAAAGCATGCAAGCATGGCTAAATATCTCTACCACAAAAGAGACCTAAGCTCAAAGTGCCTCCGAGATATCTAAGTACACATTCATCGCTTGCCAATGCTTAGTGCCAAGGCTCTCCATGAATCAATTCAACTGGATACTGTATATATGACCTTGTGTTGCATGCATATATAAGACATCCCAAAGCTTGCTAATAAAGAGAAGTGTCAAATGCATCACTAGAATCCTCGACTAACAAACTGAATGCTGTCTCAGCAGGTGTGGAAACTAGCTTGCAATCATCAAAGTCAAAATGCTGAAGTAGGTTTTCAACATAATTTGCTTGATGCATAAAAATTCCCCCCTCAACGAATACAAATTGGATGCCAAGATAGTAGCTCAAAAGACCAAGATAAGTGACATCAAAAGTATGCTGCAAATCAGCCATAAGAATGTCAAGTTTTGCATCACATGACCTAGTCAAGAGTATGTCATCAACATAAAGAACAAGCACTGTAAGATCGGCCCCATTTATACATACATGGGGTGTGCTTTCAATTGGACTACATGTGAAGCCAAGAGCAATCAAGTGCTTATGGATTTTGTCATACCAAGCACATGGAGCTTGCTTGAGACCATACAACACTTTATGCAAGTGACAAACCATATGCTCTTTCCCTTTCATAGCAAATCCAGGAGGTTGCTTCACATAGACCTTTTCTTGCAAATCACTATTCAAGAAGGCTGTTTTTATGTCCAAGTAATGCACTTTCCAACCTCAATGGGCAACCAACCATGGTATGAGTGGTAGTCATGCATGAAGTAGGTGCAAAAGTTTCCTCATAGTCAATGCCATATTGTTGCACATATCCTTTGGCAACCAATCTAGCTTTGTAGCGATCAATGCTACCATCAGAATTTCTCTTAATCTTGTAAACCCACTTTGTACCAATGGAATTCTTTCCTTTTGGAAATTCACATAACTCTCAAGTACCATTCCTATGTATGGAATCCATTTTTGATTGCATAGCACTCATCCATTGTGGATCCTCACATGCATCTTTAAAAGAAAGTGGCTCTTCATTACATGTTCTTGCAATAAGAGAATAATCCACAAAATTACTTGAGGCATGGTGAGAGCTTGATCTAGTTCTACCAAGTAAAGGTGCACTCAATTTGCTATCCTGCAAAGTTTGTTTCAACCACTTTGGCATAGTTTGTGCACTCTTGATAGACATACATTCATTATGTAATACACCTTCAATATCTACATCATGCGTGGGATGAATTTCATGCTCATTTTCAGCCATATTTTCTCCCAAATGTTCAGCCATCTATGGCTCGAAATTTCCACCAGTTTTGATAAGTTTTGGCTGAAAATATTCAGCCATGTTTATCTCGAAATTCTGTACATTTTCAGCCTTATTTGGCTGGAATTTTCAAGCCTTTTAGCCTCAATTGGCTCATCTACATGGCCATAGTCAAGTGCACCATTTTGGAACAAAGGCATGAGTGTATCCAACACATCTTGTGAGTTAACTGTTGGCTGTCTTTTGCATTCAAGTAGAGGGAAAACTGAATTTTCAGAAAATATCACATCTCAACTCACAATTATTGTGTTCATTAGTGGATGCTACAAACAATATCCCTTACTTTCAGCACTATAACCAGCAAATATATAGTTCTTTGCTTTGTCATCTAGTTTGTGACGTTGTTACGATGGCACAAGAGCATGTGCCAAACAATCAAACACACACATATGACTAACCATGGTCTTATGTCCATTCCAAGCCTCATAAGGAGTGATGACTCTAAATGCTTTTGTAGGGCAATGATTCAACATATAGTTTGCACACATGACCGCTTCCATCCAACTTATCAGGAAGGAGCTTTCCTTTAACCATACATCGTGCCATTTCAAGAAGTGTTCTATTTTTCTGCTCAGCAATACCATTTTCCTGAGGTGTATATGGCATTGTACATTGGTGTGAAATACCTCTTTCACAAAGAAAAGCATTAAACTCATGTGACATGTATTCACCACCACGATCCGTGCATAGAGTCAATTTGTAAAGAAAAATCTTCACCCGTAGCTAAAAATGCTTTGAAGCAAGAAAATACCCCATTCTTTGCTTTCATAGGATAGATCTTTGTATGGCGAGTAGCATCATCAATCAAGGTAACAAAATATACATGCTTCCCAAAAGACGGAGTCTTGACGGGACCATATACATCACTATGAACAACTGCAATTTTCTTCTAGTGTGTGTATGACTATCTTTTGGAAAAGAAGCACCATGCATTTTTCCAAGAATGTAACCTTCACATGCATGTTTTTCAATGGAATCAAGTGTAGGCAAGCCAATAACCATGTCCTTCTTTTGCAAGTAAAGCAAACTATTGAAGTTTAAGTGACCAAAACGAGCATGCCAATGCTCCATTTCAGCCATGGAAGAAGTATGAACAACCAAGGCATTCGAGGCAGCCTTCTTGTATGTATCCATGTGATACAAGCCATTACATAATGTACCAGACATCATGATAACATCACCATTGGTGAAATCATGAACCATACACTTATCATCAACAAAGTGTATATGGAGTCCAACTTTGGCAATCAACAGAATTGAAATTAAGTTCTTCTTTATATCGGACACATACAATGCATTTTTCAAGAGAATCACACCTCCATTTGCAACCATAAGCTCAATTTCTCCTACTTCAATAATAGGATAAGAGGCATTGTTTGCACACGCCACATGTCCTCCTTTGGGTGCATCTTTCAAAGATGCAAACAAGCCTTTGCATGAAGTTATGTTCTTTGAAGCACCACTATCAAAGAACCAATCCGAATCAGCCTCACTCACAACCATACATTTAGAATGCAAAGATGCATCATAATGACATGTAACAACACATGCCCAAAAATCTTGAGCCATTGGCTTCATCATTCTTTGCATTTCCTGAATTTTCAGCAATAGACATTCCAGATTCCTTCTTCTTTTCATTGCGTTTAGCAAGATTTCTACACTCATCAATAGTATGAACAACCTTCCGATAATATTTTCATCTCTTCTTCTTTTGCAAATCAACGTCATTAGAGGAATGAGTGGAAGAAGAAAGTTGAGGCTTTGGTTTTGATGAACCCAAAGCTGAACCATACTTGCTTTTCCCCTTTTGTGACATAACAAGTGCTTGCGTTCCCTCAATCAAACCACTCCTATTCACTCTAGATTGCTCTCTTCTTCCAAAAGAAGAGACACAACCTCATCAAATGCATACATATTAGGATTCCCTTTTGCAATCAAACAGAGTGCACTAGTAAAACTTTGAGAAGTTTTCGGTAATCCTTTCAACAATGTAGAACTGAGTGATGCATCCGGAATAATCTCATCTATGTTTGCCAATTGCTCTTTCAAGTCCTTGATGCATGTCACATACACATCCACATACTCCTTTTCATCCATACATACATACTCAAGTTGCTTCCTCAAGTATGCAACACGTGCTTCATTATGCACAACATACAAAGAAGCAAGAGTTTCCCATGCTTGTCTTGATGAGCATGACCAAATGTGTGGAATTGTGTGATGCTTCATAGAAAATGCAACCAATGCATGCACTTGAGAGCTTGAGCATCTTTTCCATCCCATCTAAGCTGCTTCTATGTAGGTGGAGAAGGAGAAACCACTGTACTTGAAGAACAAGCTCCATCTGTGACAGTAGATTGTGAAGTAGAAGAACCTGTAGTTCTTGGATCTACATGTGCGACTATGTTCCAAAGTTGTTTAACAACAAGAACATGCTTCATCATGTACGACCACATCAGATAGTTGGTCCCATCAAGCTTATCTCAGCTTGAAGCATGCCAAACAATTCATTGCTGCACGCCATTTCACTAAAGAACAAGAATGTGACAAAAGCTTTACTTCGACAAAAGCTGAAATAAGTGCTGAAACTTCAGCTCACAAACCATCACTTTGATGGAAATTTTGACTACACGAATGGCTTTGAAATGGGGGTAAAACTCAAGGGCTCCTAGTGGAAATGTTTCTTGGCTGCTAAAATTCACTATTCTATGCTCTGAGGTCGATTTGCACTCTTAAAAGTGCATGCATGCCGTGACATGAAAAACCAAAACTTGAGAAGGAATTGAACCTCCTCTGATACCACTCTTGGGTGTCTGTAGAAGTGCGAGAGACACACACGAGAAGCACAAACAAGGAGCACAAACACAGCAAGACATATGGAGAAGATGATGGCTAGAATAACTCTCTCTATTGAGGATGAACTGAACTGAAGTAAGAGCTGAATAATAATCCTAAGTACAAAGTACCACCACATATGAGTAAATCATGTATGTGGTAACATGGGGAAAAACCCTCTAGCCTATCATGAGGAAGGAGATAAGGAAGAGATCTCACACACACACTCTCACAATCAAAGAGAAGCACACAATCGGATTGAGGCAAGGAAGAATAATCTTATTCTTCTTCTTCCATTACATAAAAAGGAATGTACAGGAATGAACTAAAAAGAAGAATACAAGAAGCGCAATATATAAAGATCAATACATAAAGAAAAATCTAATATCCGCAAATCAGTGAGCTTGCAAGTAACAAATGTGCCATCACTCTCGGTAGATAAATCTTATAAAGCTCAATGAAGTATCCGTGACATATACCGACATTACCACTATACATGTCAGAGAAACAAAAAAGTGATACGTGTCATCCTGGATCACCACATGTTGAGCTTGATATGTCAACACTCCCCCTCAAGCTCAATGTCATGTCCTCTAATCCAAGCATCTTTTGAAAATTCTTTAGCTTCTTTGCTCCAAGTGCTTTAGTGAAAATATCAGCAACCTGCTCATTTGTTCTCACATAAGCAAGATCAATATCACCTGCTAATACCTTCTCCCTGATGAAGTGATAATGTTTCTTGATATGCTTTGTTCTAGCATGAAAAAAAGGGTTTTGTGCTAACTATATGCTACTAAGATTATCACAATAGATGGTGATAGGCTTTTGCACTTCTACACCTAAATCTGCAAATAACATCTCCAACCATGATGCCTCACATGCTGCCATTGCAGCAGCTCTATACTCAGCCTATGTACTCGACAAAGCAATAGTGGGTTGCTTCTTGCTGCTCCATATAATAGCTGCACTTCCAAGTGAGAATAGAAATCCACTAGTAGATCTCCTATTTGGAGTACTACTAGCCTAATCTGCATCGGTGTATCCATGAACCTACAAGTCTATACTAGCTTCATAAAACAATGCACAATCCAAAGTAGCACTCACATAACGTAGAGTGCGCCGTTGAGCATCTAAATGTGGCTTCTTGGGAACCTGCATAAATTGACTTTCAAGTCCAACAGTGTAGCTAAGATCAAGCCTCGTAATTGTGAGATATATCAAGCTTCCCACAAGCTTCCTGTACATAGTAGCATTTTCCAATGCTTCATGTGATGTAGTATCCAACTTCAAATTCTGATCTAATGGCATAGAAATGTGCTTGCAATCAGCCATACCATACGTTTGTAGCATATTCAAGGCATATTGCCTTTGTGACATACACATACCTGTTTCTGTATGTATAAATTCAATGCCCAAGAAATAGCACATCACACCAAGATCTTTCATGTCAAATTGCTGCATAAGAAGTTGCTTTACCTCTTTGATGCTTTCTTCATTATCACCACCTACAATCAAGTCATCAACATAGATAGCCATACTTGTGATGCCATCATCACCCTTCCTTACATATAGTGAATGATCTACATCAGACATAGAAAACCCAATGGTGGTTAAGTAATCAACAATCCTTGCATGCCATGCACCAAGCACTTGCTTCAGCCCATACAAAGACTTTTGCAACCTAAAAACATATTCTCGATGCTTTAAATCTTCATATCCTTGTGGCTGGTCCATGTATACTTCTTCCTGTAACTCACCATGTACAAAAGCATTCTTCACATCCATCTGATGAAAGGTCCATCCTTTTGCTATAGTTAATGCAACAAGTGTTCTGAGAGTAGACATTTTAGCTACATAGCTACATGGCTCCGATTCTTAAGTGTATAGATTATTTGGGGAATAAGCCTATCATATTGATTGTTGATATTAGCCCTATTGGTACAAGCTGGGTCATAAGTCAGGAAGATAGTGATGGAAATATATATGAGACTAGATTTGGGGCAAAACGTTTACATGAAACTCAATGTATATATCCTCAAATTAAAAGGAAACCATGGGGTATGGTAACGGCTTTAAAGACTAGTAAAGAGTACTTTATAGGTGCCAATGTTTAAGTTGAAACTGATTGCTTACCTCTCATAGGACTCATAGAAAATTGTTCATCCCTAGATATATCTATGCTTAGGTGGATTTCATATATCAAGTATATTTATCCAGAGTTAATTCATATTTTAGGATAATCAAATGCAATAGCTGATATGCTATCTAGAGCTAGATATGAAAATAATCTTGAAGATGAACTAACGAACAATGTGAATTTGTGTAACTATGATCCACAGGTTTATATATATGAGAAAATTCATGAGTTAGAATATGATGATGAATGGAAAAATATAGGCAATTATCTGAGCACATTGAAAACTTTACCATGCAGGGAAAAGAGTTAAATTGTTCAAACGACGCGAAGGTAGTGATTATGAAGATTTAGAGGAAATACTCAATGCTCCATTTCAGCCATGGAAGAAGTATGAACAACCAAGGCATTTGAGGCAGCCTTCTTGTATGTATCCATGTGATACAAGCCGTTACATAATGTAGCAGACATCATGATAACATCACCATTGGTGAAATCATGAACCATACACTTATCATCAACAAAGTGTATATGAAGTCCAACTTTGGTAATCAACAGAATTGAAATTAAGTTCTTCTTTATATCGAACACATACAATGCATTTTTCAAGAGAATCACACCTCCATTTGCAACCATAAGCTCAATTTCTCCTACTTCAATGATAGGATAAGAGGCATTGTTTGCACACACAACATGTCCTCCTTTGGGTGCATCTTTCAAAGATGCAAACAAGCCTTTGCATGAAGTTATGTGCTTTGAAGCACCACTATCAAAGAACCAATCCGAATCAGCCTCACTCACAACCATACATTTAGAATGCAAAGATGCATCATAATGACATGTAACAACACATGCCCAAAAATCTTGAGCCATGTTGGCTTCATTATTCTTTGCATTTCCTGAATTTTCAGCAATAGACATTCCGGATTCCTTCTTCTTTTCATTGCGTTTAGCAAGATTTCTACACTCATCAATAGTATGACCAACCTTCCGATAATATTTTCATCTCTTCTTCTTTTGCAAATCAACATCATTAGAGGAATGAGTGGAAGAAGAAAGTTGAGGCTTTGGTTTTGATGAACCCAAAGTTGAACCATACTTGCTTTTCCCCTTTTGTGACATAACAAGTGCTTGCGTTCCCTCAATCAAACCACTCCTATTCACTCTAGATTGCTCTCTTCTTCCAAAAGAAGAGACACAACCTCATCAAATGCATACATATTAGGATTCCCTTTTGCAATCAAACAGAGTGCACTAGTAAAACTTTGAAAAGTTTCCGGTAATCCTTTCAACAATGTAGAACTCAGTGATGCATCCGGAATAATCTCATCTATGTTTTCCAATTGCTCTTTCAAGTCCTTGATGCATGTCACATACACATCCATAGACTCCTTTTCATCCATACATACATACTCAAGTAGCTTCCTCAAGTATGCAACACGTGCTTCATTATGCACAACATACAAAGAAGCAAGAGTTTCCCATGCTTGTCTTGATGAACATGACCAAATGTGTGGAATTGTGTGATGCTTCATAGAAAATGCAACCAATGCATGCGCTTGAGAGCTTGAGCATCTTTTCCATCCCATCTAAGCTGCTTCTATGTAGGTGGAGAAGGAGAAACCACTGTACTTGAAGAACAAGCTCCATCTGTGACAGTAGATTGTGAAGTAGAAGAACCTGTAGTTCTTCGATCTACATCTGCCACTATGTTCCAAAGTTGTTTAACAACAAGAACATGCTTCATCATGTACGTCCACATCAGATAGTTGGTCCCATCAAGCTTATCTCAGCTTGAAGCATGCCAAACAATTCATTGCTGCACGCCATTTCACTAAAGAACAAGAATGTGACAAAAGCTTTACTTCGACAAAAGCTGAAATAAGTGCTGAAACTTCAGCTCACAAACCATCACTCTGATGGTATTTTTGACTACACGAATGGCTTTGAAATGGGGGTAAAACTCAAGGGCACCTAGTGGAAATGTTTCTTGGCTGCTAAAATTCACTGTTCTATGCTCTGAGGTCGATTTGCACTCTTAAAAGTGCATGCATGCTGTGACATGAAAAACCAAAACTTGAGAAGGAATTGAACCTCCTTTGATACCACTCTTGGGTGTCTGTAGAAGTGCGAGAGACACACACGAGAAGCACAAACAAGGAGCACAAACACAGCAAGACACATGGAGAAGATGATGGCTAGAATAGCTCTCTCTATTGAGGATGAACTGAACTGAAGTAAGAGCTGAATAATAATCCTAAGTACAAAGTACCACCACATATGAGTAAATCATGTATGTGGTAACATGGGGAAAAAACCTCTAGCCTATCACGAGGAAGGAGATAAGGAAGAGATCTCACACACACACTCTCACAATCAAAGAGAAGCACACAATCGGATTGAGGCAAGGAAGAATAATCTTATTCTTCTTCTTCCATTATATAAAAAGGAATGTACAGGAATGACCTAAAAAGAAGAATACAAGAAGCACAATATATAAATATCCATACATAAAGAAAAATCTAATATCCGCAAATCACTGAGCTCGCAAGTAACAAATGTGCCATCACTCTCGGTAGATAAATCTAATAAAGCTCAATGAAGTATCCGTGACATATACCGACATTACCACTATACATGTCAGAGAACAAAAAAGTGATACGTGTCATCCTGGATCACCACATGTTGAGCTTGATATGTCAACACTCCCCCTCAAGCTCAATTTCATGTCCTCTAATCCAAGCATCTTTTGAAAATTCTTTAGCTTCTCTGCTCCAAGTGCTTTAGTGAAAATATCAGCAACCTGCTCATTTGTTCTCACATAAGCAAGATCAATATCACCTGCTAATACCTTCTCTCTGATGAAGTGATAATGTTTCTTGATATGCTTTGTTCTAGCATGAAAAAAAGGGTTCTGTGCTAACTATATGCTACTAAGATTATCACAATAGATGGTGATATTCTTTTGCACTTCTACACCTAAATCTGCAAATAACATCTCCAACCATGATGCCTCACATGCTTCCATTGCAGCAGCTCTATACTCAGCCTATGTACTCGACAAAGCAATAGTGGGTTGCTTCTTGCTGCTCCATATAATAGCTGCACTTCCAAGTGAGAATAGAAATCCACTAGTAGATCTCCTATCTGGAGTACTACTAGCCTAATCTGCATCGGTGTATCCATGAACCTACAAGTCTATACTAGCTTCATAAAACAATGCACAATCCAAAGTAGCACTCACATAACGTAGAGTGCGCCTTTGACCATCTAAATGTGGCTTCTTGGGAACCTGCATAAATTGACTTTCAAGTCCAACAGTGTAGCTAAGATCAAGCCTCGTAATTGTGATAATTGTGAGATATATCAAGCTTCCCACAAGCTTCCTGTACATAGTAGCATTTTCCAATGCTTCATGTGATGTAGTATCCAACTTCAAATTCTGATCTAATGGCATAGAAATGTGCTTGCAATCAGCCATACCATACGTTTGTAGCATATTCAAGGCATATTTCCTTTGTGACATACATATACCTGTTTCTGTATGTATAAATTCAATGCCCAAGAAATAGCACATCACACCAAGATCTTTCATGTCAAATTCCTGCATAAGAAGTTGCTTTACCTCTTTGATGCTTTCTTCATTATCACCACCTACAATCAAGTCATCAACATAGATAGCCATACTTGTGATGCCATCATCACCCTTCCTTACATATAGTGAATGATCTACATCACACATAGAAAAACCCAATGGTGGTTAAGTAATCAACAATCCTTGCATGCCATGCACCAAGCACTTGCTTCAGCCCATACAAAGACTTTTGCAACCTAAAAACATATTCTCGATGCTTTAAATCTTCATATCCTTGTGGCTGGTCCATGTATACTTCTTCCTGTAACTCACCATGTACAAAAGCATTCTTCACATCCATCTGATGAAAGGTCCATCCTTTTGCTATAGTTAATGCAACAAGTGTTCTAACAGTAGACATTTTAGCTACATGGCTGAATGTTTCCTCATAATCAATGCCATAAGTTTGTGCATATCCTTTTGCTACCAATCATGCTTTGTACTTGCTTATGCTACCATCAGCATTGTGCTTTACCTTGTAAACCCACTTGTAGCCTATGGGTTTCTTTGCTTGTGGCAATGGAGCGAGCTTCCATGTATCGTTTCCATAAAGTGCAGCCATCTCGTCATCCATAGCTTTTTCCCAATCTGCATTTCCAATTGCATCTTCAAAACAAGAAGGTTCAGCATCTTGTATTACCTTTGTCATGTAGGCACAATGGCGAGCCATGTAACTATCATATGTCAATCGTTGCACTAAATTCCGTATCCTCCCAGATCTTCTTGGACTTGGGTCACTTCTCCTTGTACCATCTGCATGTGCTTTTCTTACTCCTAGAGTCTTCATAGAGGGCATTCCAAGTTCCTCATCAAGACTCTTTTCTGAACCACTTGAATCTCCATCAACATCTTCAAAACCTGCACATTTTTTTGAACAACAGAAAGCTTTTCTTTACCTTTCTTGGATGTATTTGATGAATTTGCTAGACTGAAATTTCCACGCAATCTTCCACTCCATGGATATGAGGTGCAAGTATTGCTTGCTGATGCATCCGGTTCACTCAAAACTTGTGATTCTGCACCTCATTGTCATGTAGTTCAAGATTCAATCCTTCTTTGGCATCTGCATAGAAGCTTGACATTTCATCAAATACCACATCTTTGCTCACCTTCACCTGTCGCGTGAGTGGGTTATAACATTTATATCCCTTTTGCTCAAGGGAGTATCCAACGAAGAGACACTTTTCTGCTTTTGGATCAAGCTTCGGCCTCAATTCATCTGAAACATGTACATATCCAATACAACAAAAATCGTTCAGATGTGATAAGTTTGGCTTTTTACCTGTAAACTTCTCTTCAGGTATAACTTGATATACAACAATAGTTGGAGTTCTGATCATGATGTATACAGCAATATGCACATCTTCGGCCTAATGACAATGAGGCATATTCTTCTCAACCATCAAGGTTGTTGCTATTTCTACAATATGCTATTTTTGCATTCAACAACGCCATTCTGTTGTGGTGTGTACCTGCATGAAAACTGATGCCAAATTTAATGAATTTTTAGAAAAATGTTGAACTCATTTGACATTTATTCGCCTCCTCCATCAGATCTTAATGTCTGAATATACTTCCCTATCTGCTTTTCACCATAGCTTTGAAATTCTGGAAGTGAGTGAACACCTCACTCTTCTCTTTCATGAAATATACCCATATTTTGCATGTATGGTCATCAATGAAAGTAACATAAAACTTGCAAATGCCCATAGATGTGGTCTTTGCTGGATCCCAAACATCGGTATGTACTGTTTCTAGTACATTCTCACTAACATGCTTGTCATGTGGAAATGATGCTCTTGACTATTTACCAAATTGACATGCTGCACATAGCTTTTGCATTTTTGAAACTTTGAAATTTGGTATTCCATGGACAATCTTCTTTGAATGCATTAATTTCAGCCTTTTCAAGTTTGCATGTCCAATCTGTTTTTGCCACATCTCTATATCTGTAATAACTCCTCCACCTTTTGCAAACATGGCTGCATTCATTTCAAGAATCTTCACATTTAAGGTGAATATCCTACCCACTTTGTTTCCTTTAGCAACCAATTGTCCATCCTGCTTGTACTCTTCTACATGTAATCCATCAGCATTGAACCTAACTTGTAATCCCTAGCCAACCATTTGTCCAAGAGAAACCAGATTCTTTGTTATATTTAGAACATGCAGCACATCAACAAGATGTTTTACATTTCCATCCTCCATAAATAGTACTCTATTTCCTATATCCTTAATAGGATGTGATGTATCATCATCTGTTTCAACATATCTAGAAACTGGCAATTTTTGCAAAGCACTAAACCATTCCGCATGACTGGTCATATGATTTGAAGCATCTGAATCAACATACCAGAGATTATCATTCGATTTTGAAACACCAACAAACATCGTATTCAACCTGCAATCACGTTCAAAGTGTCCAAATTTACCACAATTCTAGCATCATTTACTATCATTACCTAAATCATTTCTTTGGAATTTTTTGCGACCTCTTTGACTCCCCCTGCCTCGAAACTATCCTTTACCTCCTGCATGATTTTGTTGTTGACTTTGGTCTGGTTACTGTTTCCTCTTCAACTTCTGAAACCTCTACCTCTGCTTCTTCCTCTACCATAGTAGAATACTTGCTCAGAACTAGATTTTTCTTGGGACTTTGAGTCCTGAACAAGATTTTTTTCTTCAATAATCAACATAAATACGAGATCAGCAAAATTTGGAATATTTTCCCTAGTCTATATAGAAGTTTTGAACTGCTTATGTGCAGCTCCTAGACTACGAAGGCACACTTCCACCTTATCATCATCATCTACATTCATGGCAATAGATGCAAGTGACTCACATATGCTTTTGATTTTCACGGTGTAGTCACTTACCGACATGCCATTCTTCTTGAATGCATGCAGCTCGTCACCTTGAGTTGCAATTTTCGTTGTCGGAGAGATTTACTCTACTTACTTGAGAAGAGCTTTCTCAATAATCGAATGTAACTCATTGTTATGAGCTTGGATGAACAAAGTTCAATAAGGGGAAGAATACACCAAATTGCGTATAGTTCACAGGGAATATACATTCAGTGTAGAGAAGATTGACCAAAAGTGCATCAAAGAAAGCCATGAAGTTGCTAGTGGAAGGGCCATAGATACCGGTCTCTCTTTCAGAGTAAGGCACTTACATCAAAATACATCATAAATAACCAACAATTGCAGTGCAACATTGGGGATAGGCACTTTGGGTGTCTTCATCCATCTATGAAGAGATTTGGAGAGTTGAAGGGCAAACATCACTTGTTGAGAACAAAGATCCATAATAGCATCGATTAAGAGATGCCATATTGGAGTGTAGTAGAACAATTTACTTGGATCCATGCTATGTGATGGTGCCATCACACAACAAGACATTGTATGAAATGATCTTGGGCGAAGGCTTGATAGACACGAAGGCAAAGAAAAGGGTGCAATCTTGAGAAACCTTCTTCTACGTTTCAACATATTTCTTCCCCGAACATGGACAAGTTTCAGAACATTGCTCATTCCCAAAAAAATGGAAAAGTTTTTTACTTTAGCAACTATGTAACTCTGTCCAGATAACTTAATAGTGGAAATGTGGTGACATAAAGTTGACAATAGTAGTTGTGCATGGCAATGTACATGGCTATAGGATAACGATTTCCTCAGTGAAAGATTGTCATACAAACTCTTCTTAACTCGAGCTATGCATGCCCATGCAAAAGGAGGCAGCTTCTATTCTTCTACATGAAAAGAGAGGGGCATCATCTACATGGCGGCATATCAAAAATGGAAGGGGAGATGCGTCAAGTAGGAGGATTTTAGTTTCTCTGAAAGTTTTGCATATCGATGTGCACCATAAAATGCACGGCACGGTATCTTCCTACATGATCTTTATCTTGAGGAGAAATCTACCAGCTTCCTATCATCATCTTTTGGCGGAAATTTTCATCAAGAATTATTCATGCTTCATGATTTCACCAGCTCTGCCGGTCTTCTGCTTCAACATCAATTCAATTTCTCCATCGATAATCATTTTTTGCTTTCATCATTGGAGGGAATTTAGCACTAAATTCAGATAACCATGACATCGCTCTATTCATAGAGGAGCTTTTGCTCCGGATCGATAGAGGGCTGCTTTTCTTGTTTTTGCACATATGCCATATCTGTACTCTGTTGCCGTCGGACGCCTTCATCTCTGTCTCTTTGATAGGTTCTCTGTCTCTGTCTCTGTGCACGATAAGTTCTCTGATTTCAATCTATTTTGTGAGTGAAAGGTCATTTGATCTGTGAAACTCACGGCCAAAACTCACTACGATATACTGTAATGCTTAATCATTATCACATGATCTGTTAACTTTAGAATAGCTGGCATTGCATGATAGCAGAATCTTTTTCATGTCTTGTTCTATGAAGTATGTCATTCTTTTGACCATGCATACATTATCGTTATCACATACTCATTCAGATTTTCTCCACTTTGAAAAACTTTGTGAACTGCGCACATGAAACTCTGAAGGAGTCATCAACGTCTGAACTGGTGCATTCTATCTGATTTTATCCAAGTAAACAAACAAAATTTACCTAAAACCCTTGAATTAATATTGCATTGAATCAGTCGATGATAGTTTAATTTTAGAATTCTTGATTAATGTACCGAAAAGAATCTTGTAGCATTTTTTAGTTTCTTTCTTCACACCAAATGGGTCTTTTATGTTTGATTCCTTCCGTGACAATCAACCGCTTCCACCGATGTCGATGCAACCACTACAATTGCCGATTTATGTACGCATGGAGAGCACAATAAAACTGTATACATGGAGGCGCTCAAGTCACACTTGAGGATTATAGTAAGAATAATAGAGCTTTATTTACGACATGGGTAGGGACTACTAAAATTGATCAACATATAACTCAAGGGTTAACAAAATTTGATTTAAAATAGAACCAAATGCCTAAAGCTGACCAAACAGCCTTAAAGCCAGATAAATTACATAGTTTTCTAAGCATGTTAGATGTATCTCTTAGATACGACCTTGAATGTATGCTCGAGGATGGAACGACGACTAGTGGGTTAATTGGCAATTGGGAGAATGTACCAGCGACTGTCCATAGGCTAACCCAAAGACAAGAGTGCAATCAAATGCAAACCCCTAGGATAAATGATAGAGATATGCTAGTTAAAATAGAAAATGATCATCCTTCGCAAGGGATGAATCAGAAATTGCTATGTTGAAAACTACAGTTGAATCAATAGTCAAACATATGGAGAATTTAACAACTGAAATGGCAACCATGAAAAGTATGCAAGAAATTAGAGTAAGAGAACAAGAGAGACCGAGAGAGCTAGAGCAGAATCCTAGGACTCAAATGCCAAATAGGATAACATTTAATCAAGCCCGTAGATGCCTCTAGTGTGATGAAGTTGACCACCCACATTGGTCATGTAATCTATTTAAGGAGGCTAAAGGCAGAATTTGGGTCACTCAGACTGATCGAAAGATCTGTGATTATGTGACCAAAAGACCTTTAGTAACAAACTATTGTAAAGGGGGTATGAAGGATTTCTTTGAAGCCTCTACAAGTCAAAACACATATGCATGTAGGCTTGAAAGTGATGATCCAAACTATGAATTTTGGAATCATTTGTATGATGTTGCTAGTAGGGGGAAACCATCCATTGAATCCCTATATGCCACAAGCTCTCATATCTGAGCAAAGACTTGTTGGAATGAACCAATTGACATGTTCTCTGTCTATGCTCATGAGATTAATATAGCTGAAAATAGGAAACGCGATGAAGAGGGGCAATCCAAACATACTACTAGAGCTAGAAAGGAGAGTGAGTCTAATGAGTCAATTAATGAACCACGTAGAATAGAGTCTAGTCAAGAAATTAAACAACAAGAGCAAGATAAGAAACCTCAAAACAAAGAAAAAGTAAAGAAGTGGTAGAAAACCTAGAAAAGGAAGTATCAAATGAAGACAAAACTCAAGATAAAACCAATGAAACTTATCCTATGCGTGCGAAAGGTGCTAAAGAAGAAAACTCCAAAAAGAAACTACCTACTTTCCGATTGATCTCTCAAATAGAAAAATAGATAGACATTCGAGAGGTAATGGATGAGAATATTAATGAAAGCAGAAGTGACTATGACATTAGAAGAATGGTTAGCTTCTTCACGCACAGATGTTAAAGAAGATTTTATGAGTATTATAAATAGATGAAGAGAACACATTGAATATAAAACTAAGGATATAGAAATGGAAGAGAGAAAAGAAAGTGATGAACTAAAAATTAGTATTGTTCAAATCAATGAAACTGAATATCCTGAACCATTTGAGCATAAAAATTATTTGGGACCAGTGATAGGACATGTAGAGAAAGAAAATGAGACCCAAATAGTCACATTACTCAAAAACATTGGGCTAGAGGAACTACAAAAACCATTGTTAAAATTGGAAATAGTAATAAACCACAAATAGCTTTAATAGATTCAGGATCTGAAATAATGTTGTCTCAAGGGAGTTGTAGAATGAGGGAAAATGGCCTATAGATAGAGACCATGGGTGGAAGATGAAAGCAACTAATGATGCTTTTGGATATTTACTTGGTGTATGTGCAAATATTCCAATCATGATTGGAGATGTTAGAGAGGAGCATAACTTCTTTGTTCATGATGATTGCTCATACCCAATTATTTTGGGACAACCATTCATCTGTGAACAGAGAATGGAAACTAAAGTACTTGATGATCGTAGTGCTTTCGCTAGAATTCGTTCTCATGATGGCCTTAAATCTCTTCAATTTATGACAATTTGTGTGAATCATCCTCACAACTCTAGTTCCTTAAGAAAAACGCCTTTGATATATTTTGATCAGGATTTCGAGTGAATGCCACTGTTCAACAAGATGATGGTGGACTTTGGTTCGATATCTCGCAAGCTCTTGTACATAATTTAGATAAGATTTCTATTTATTTTGCATCTTCTGCTTTAAATATATTGCATTTCAAAACAAATTCCTAAAAAACTCATAAAAACATACACAAAACATTTAAAAACAAAGGGTATCTGTTATTTGATGAAAACATTGAACATGTTATTGAAACGTCTCATTGTTTCTCAACACTTGAAGAACTTGAAATATGTTGTCAAAATAATTCTAATTCGCATATTCTCATATCTTCACTTAATGAGTATGCGTTATTTTAAGAATATATCTCTAATATTGATAAAGGATATGAAGCTTTAGTGCAAACAAAATATAAAACTCTTAGTAAGAAGGTTAAATCAGTAGCACAACCGCTGCCTAAATTTAGTGATGAGATTATAAAGAATATAAGTCATGAGCCAATCCTTTTGGAATTTGCACCCTATTTTGGTACCTAAAGCTCATCTTGTAGAGTTGATTAGATTGCTTAAAGAGAAAATAAATATGCATATTCTAGAATCTTCTTCAGCTCCCTATTCAAATCATTGGTTCGGTGTGCCCAAGAAAAATGGAAAACTTCGGTTTATCCAAGATCTTCAGCCAGTTAATAAAGTGACCATTAGAAATGTGGGTAGAGGTCCAAATGTGGATGGATTTACGGAAGCTTTTATAGGCAATTCTATTTATTCAATGGGTGATCTCTACTCTGGTTATGACCAATTCCAATTGGAACTAGAAAGTAGAGACATTACTACAATGAAAACACCCCTTGGATTTGTTAAGATGTGTACGTTACCACAAGGTGCGATCAATTCAGTAGCTCACATGATGAGTGCAATGAATTTGGTTTTGCGTGATTTCATTCCGCATATTAGTATGCCCTTTATGGATGATATGCTCATTAAGGGTTGTTTGGAAGAAGAGAAAGATAGCACTCTCGATGATGATGGATGTCGTAGATTTTTGAAAGCTCATATCCTTGATTGCCAGAAGATCTTTTAGCGGCTTATTGAAGTTGGCTTAACATTTTCTATAGAGAAATCTATTTTTGGTGTTAATGAGGTTCTTATTATCAGTCATCTTTGTGGAAATTATGCACGGAAGCCATATCCTCAGAAAATTGATACCATTAGTAAGATTTCGGATACATGTCAAAATGTTTGAGGTTTGTAGATTCTTAGGTTCTTGCATCTTTTATGTGATTTGGATACCATATTTTGCGCATGTGGCTGATTGTCTCTATGACTTGTTGAGAAAGAAAAGGAAACTTTTATGGCTTGAAAAGCATACTCATGCAATGCGTAAGTTAAAGAAGTTGTTGCAAGAAGCTCCGATTCTTAAGTGTATAGATTATTCGGGGAATAAGCCTATCATATTGACTGTTGATACTAGCCCTATTGGTATAGGTTGGGTCATAAGTCAAGAAGATAGTGATGGAAATAGATATGCGACTAGATTTGGGGTAAATCTTTTACATGAAACTCAATGTAAATATCCTAAAATTAAAAGGCAACCATGGGGTATGGTAACGGTTTTAAAGACCGGTAAAGAGTACTTTATAGGTGCCAATGTTAAAGTTGAAAGTGACTGGTTACCTCTCATTGGACTCATAGCAAATTGTTCATCCCTAGATATAGCTATGCTTAGGTGAATTTCATATATCAAGTATATTAATCTAGAGTTAGCTCATATTTTAGGAAAATCAAATGCAGTAGTTGATATGCTATCTAGAGCTAGATATGAAAATAATGTTGAAGATGAACTAATGAAAAATATGAATTTGTGTAATTATGATCCATAGGTTTATATATATGAGAAAATTCTTGAGTTAGAATATGATGATGAATGGAAAAATATAGGCAAGTATCTGAGCACATTGAAACCTTTACCAAGCTCGTTTACTCAAAGATTCTGTAATATTAGAAAACGAGCTTATAATTTCTTCTTACGAGATGGTTATCGTTTGAGACACGCTAAAGGCGAGTTCTAGGAAGAAAAGATCTTCAATTGCAAGTAATGAAAACAATGCATGATTCATTATGGACTGGACATAAAGGCATTTATGGGACATATGAAAAAATTAGATCTACCTATTTTTGGCCTAGAATGTATGTTGATATTAATAGTTATGTATCTACATGTTATGTTTGTCAACTTCATTCTTTGGTTAAACATAGGGATTCGCTACATCCTACTTATCCACCTTTTATACATTACAAGTGGGTAGTAGATCTAGTAACCATGACTACTGGACTTGATAAAATCCGTTATATCGTGCTTGCAAGAGAAGATTTAACCAATCATGTCGAAGGTCGTGCACTACGCACTAAAAATAAACACAATGTTTGTAAGTTTTTGTTAGAGGATGTTATAAGTCGATTCACGTATATAGAAAAAGTAGTTGCCGATTGTGGAGAACTAAATGCTAAAGAAGCTAAAGAGGTTTTTGAACGTTATGGTATACGTTTGTCCTTGACTACTACATATAATCCTAAAGCTAATGGTAAAATAGAGAGAGGACATCCATCTATTATAAAACCTCTAGCTAAAGCATGCAATGGGGATATTAAACAATGTCCTAGATACTTACCATTTGCACTTTGGGTAGATAGGGTGACTTGTATATGGACCACACGATACATGCCTGCATAGTTAATATATTACCAAAAGCTAATTTTTCCCATTCATTCTCAAATCTTGTCTTGGATATCACTTCCCTAGAATGCTAATATGATGAGAGAGGAACTGTTAAGTATACAATTGCAACCATTAGAGCAAGGAACGCAAAGATTAGATGATGCAGTATAAAAATTAAAATAATCAAGAGTTAAAAAAAAAATTATTTTGATAAAAGACATCGAATATGTCAAATAAAGATACAAGAGGGAGATTGGGTGTTAGTTTATGATACTTCATTTGATACTCAGTATGAGGCAAGGAAAAAATTAATTAAACGATGGTTTTGGACCATACATAGTATTTAAGGTAAATGATAATAACACCTATGTTTTGATGCAAATGGATCACGATGTTTTTAAAGTTCCTTTTGTAGCTAAAAGAGTTAAATTGGTCAAACGACCCGAAGGTAGTGATTATGAAGATATAGAGAAAATACTCAACATGCCATGAAATGAAGACAATATGGATGATCTAAACCATGAAGATAATTTATCTTCTAATGATGATTAAAAGTTTTTGTTTATTATGCTTTATGTTTATACGAAAATGAATAATCATGTTTTTAAGAATGTTGCAGATGGTGTACAGGTACCAATGATGATCTATGGAGAGTTCAAGTGCCATAAATAGCTTAAATAACTTCATGAGAGATCAATAGTGAGAAAAGCTATGTAATAAAAATTATTTTTGGGTACTAAAGTTTGATGATTCTATGTAACATAAAAAATTTGGGAGGACATTCTTCACGAGGAAAAGCAAATAAAATTTGAGTGATTAGAAAGAATTATTGAGTGATGAGATATTTTCATTGTAGTCTTCTTTCCTATTCTCATTTTCTTCCACCATGAAATTTATATTTGCATTCCAAGTATGCATGTGAATAATGTAAAGGGCACACAAGGTTTTTCTCCTCTAGGCACATGACTACTTGCACAGATCTTAAATGTAATTAGAACCATGATGAAAGTGTTAGGAATAGAGTTAAAATTTCAAGATGAAACCTCTTTAGTGAAAAACCATTATCCTATCTATGCACCATTATTTTTTCCAATGCATGAAAAGTATGCATGTAATAGGGTCACATTTCATGACCTTTCATCGAGGCATGAACTGAGTTTTACCCATGCACATAAGAGGGATTGAAAGGATGTATGTATTTTCACATTGATTGTATGCGAGGGAGCACACAAGCTTCACTATCAGATGCCTTGTACCCTCATAATTGCACCGTATTTGTTTCTCTATGCATTTCCAAGTATGCATCCACTAGGGCTATATTATAAGGCCGTGCATAGACACATATCTTCTAATCCCGTGCACATATCAAATCAAGTAAACTGAAAGTTGAAGATGAATTTAATGTTTAAGCAACAAGTTATTTGGCCCATCGAGGATGCTGTGCAAGTTTGGTGGGGGTGAATTTCGGAGAGATTTACTCTCCTTACTAGAGAAGAGCTTTCTCAATAATCGAATGTAATTCATTGTTATGAGCTTGGATGAACAAAGTTCAATAAGGGGAAGAATATACCAAATTGCAGACAACTCATAGGGAATATACATTCAGTGTAGAGAAGATTGACCAAAAGTGCATCAAAGAAAGCCATGAAGTTGCTAGTGGAAGGGTCATAGATACCAGTCTCTCTTTTAGAGTAAGGCACTTACATCAAAATACATCATAAATAACCAACAATTGTAGTGCAACAAGGGGGATAGGCACTTTGGGTGTCTTCATCCATCTACGAAGAGATTTGGAGAGTTGAAGGGCAAACATCACTTGTTGAGAAAAAATATCCATAATAGCATCGATTAAGAGATGCCATATTCGAGTGCAATAGAACAATTTACTTGGATCCATGCTATGTGAAGGTACCATGACACAGCAAGACATTGTATGAAATGATCTTGGGCGAAGGCTTGATAGACATGAAGGCAAAGAAAAGACTTCAATCTTGAGAAACCTTCCTCTACGTTTCAACATATTTCTTCCCCGAACATGGACAAGTTTCAGAACATTGCTCATTCCCAAAAAAATGGAAAAGTTTTTTACTTTAGCAACTATGTAACTCTATCCAGATAACTTAATAGCGGAAATGTGGCAACATACAGTTGACAGCTGTAGTTGTGCATGGCAACGTACATGGCTATAGGATAACAATTTCGCTCAGTGAAAGATTGTCATACAAACTCTTCTTAAGTGGAGCTATGCATGCCCATGCAAAAGGAGGCAACTTCTATTCTTCTGCATGAAAAGAGTGGGGCATCATCTGCATGGCCGCATATCAAAAAAGGAGGGGAGATGCGTCAAGTAGGACGATTTCAGTTTCTCTGAGATTTTTGCATATCGATGTGCACCATAAAACGCAAGGCACGGTATCTTCCTACATGATCGTTGTAGACATTCCCAAATTGCCTGTGCAAATCTTTATCTTGAGGAGAAATCTACCAGCTTCCTATCATCATATTTTGGCGGAATTTTTCGTCAATGATTATTCATGCTTCGTCATTTCACTAGATCTGTTTCTGATCTCTGCTATTGCTGCACTCGTATGGTCTCCAAAAGGATTTTGAAAGAATTGAAAGATTTACAAAAAGAGCCTCCCACATCATGCAGCGCAGGTTGTGTTGTGGAAGATATGATTCATTGGTAGAAAACTATTATGAGCCGGAACTAAGATCTGAAAGGAAACAGACATAGGCACGGCGTACTATGGAATTATGAGGGTATCCGGTGTATTGGTGCTGAACTCATTCGGAGGGGAGACAGAATGCAGGTTCCAAAGGATTCTTATCTTTAGCTCGCGTTCGCCAGCATGTTGAAGAGTGTTGAAGATAACTTGCGAACATAGGCTCTGTTTTACTCTGATAATCTATCTACGCTGCCGGTCTTCTGCTTTAAAATCAATTCCATTTCTGCATCGATAATCATTTTCTGCTTTGATCGATAATCATTTTAGCACTAAATTCAGAAAACCATGACATCGCTCTATTCTTCTGCATGAACAAAGAGAATACTATCAGAGGAGAGAGTAGAGGGGCTCGCTATTGATCAAATGATCCATAGACGAGCTTTTGCTCGGGATCTATAGAGGGCTAGTTTTGCTGTTTTTGCACATATGGGATATCTACACTCTATTGCCGTCGGATGCCTTCATCCCCGTCTCTTTGATATATTGTTATGTGCACGATAAGTTCTCTGATTTCAATCTATTTTGTGAGTGAAAGGTCATTTGATCTGTGAAACTCACGGCCTTAGGCTTTGACCGAAACTCACTACGATATACTCTAATGCTTAATCATTATCACATGATCTGTTAACTTTAGAATAGCTAGCATTGCACGATAGCAGGATCTTTTTCATGTCATTCTTTTGACCATGCATACATTATCGTCATCACATGCGCACTCATAGGTGCATAAAAGCAAGGGAAAATTCATTCAGATTTTCTCCACTTTGATACAGAATAGTCAGATGTTTTATTTGAAAATCTTTGTTGAAGTGCGCACATAAAAGTATGAAGGAGTCATCAACGTCTAAACGGGTGCATTCTATCTGATTTTATCCAAGTAAACAAAGAGAATTTACCTAAAAGCTTGAATTAATACTGCATTGAATCAGTTGATGATAGTTTGATTTTAGAATTCTTGATTAATGTACCGAAAAGAATCTTGTAGCATTTTTTAGTTTCTTTCTTCACACCGAATGGGTCTTTTATGTTTGATTCCTTCCGTGAAAATCAAGACATTAATTGTTAGATTTGACTTATTGGATTTAATTTCTTTGGAACATATTGGAATTTCACTTTACATTGATGAATCAAAAAGAGAATATATTAAATCGAACTTTTATTGTAAACTATAACATGAAAAGACGTAGGAAGCACATATAAATTCAAAAGTTAAAGTGAAATCTTTTTCCCATCATCTTTTACTACGAGAAGAATAATCGAATAGAGCTTTTATGTTTCCATTGGAATTGCAAAAAGGATCATCATCAGATGCATAAATGGTTCTGAGAGGTAAACGTTTTGAGGTTGATTTCATGTTCTATGATTGACTTACAATTGCCAAGCAAATTCCGTAGATCTTTGATTATTTTATATTGCTTTGATTCAACTTAAGCTCTATAGATTTTGAGGTCCATAAGATAGAGCTTATGACATTTGAGTTTCACATGAGTCTGCAAATGATAACCTTGATGAGTGAATGATTAGGCTACATTATAAAAGAATATGATTCTGCAATTGCTCGACTAATAATTTTTTGAGTTTCACTCTACCTGAGCTTGCTCCAAGCACCGAGTGTGTGCCAATTGAATTGGCAGATGACTAGATCCATCATCCGAGCAACCAATACTTCAGACACCGTGCCTTTGTATTCATCTCATACAATGTGACCAAACTGTTCCAAGCCTCTTTCGGAGTCTTGGCATCCTGTATGTGCCCAATCATGCGATCCTGCATGCTAACAAATAACAATACATTACCTTTTGTGCTTCTTGATTCCATTCCTCATATGATCTTAATTGGTTCGTAGTCCGATTCCTCTCTGATAACTGTGGGGCATTTTCATTCTCTCCTTCGATGTACTTCCAGTAGCCTTTTTCCCATCAGGAAATTCGTCATTCTGAATCTCCAAGCATGGAAGTTATTCTTGTTCAGCTTATTGCTCATAACTAACTCATTCCATCTGTGTTTGCCATTTATGCAGCAATTCACAACACTGCAAAACACTACAAGTAGCACTTCTGCTTGAACATTGTTGCACTATGACGTGATAGTTAGATCTCAGAAAAACACAGTTTCATGTATCAATAGTACATGAAATCACTTGAAATTATGGATCTCGAATATATGAGTGTTGTCCAACATGGCGCAAGTAAAATTGACTTGACTTTTCTATGGGACCCACCTTGCGGGCTCGAAACGGAGGTCAAGCTGGCTCTGAAGCTTTTATCTGACAAAAATGAGTGAACCTAAAGGGATACATCTCCAAAATAGTTTGAGTTCTACCTTCACGCCAATTTTCATAGCAATCCGAGGTCATTTGTGAATCGTGCTTTCTCCACATCGTCTCCCGTACTCTTCACCGTCGGCCTTCTCCAGGAGCTCTCTATAGCCACACTGGCTCTGATACCATGTCACGAGGAAGGAGATAAGGAAGAGGTCTCTCTCTCACACACACACACACACACTCTCACAATCAATGAGAAGCACACACTTGAATTGAGGCAAGGAAGAGTAATCTTCCTCTTCTTCTTCTATTACATAAAAAGGAATGTACAACAATGACCTAAAAACAAGAATACAACAAGTGCAATATATAAAGATCAATACATAAGGAAAAATCTAATGTCCGTGAATGAGTGAGCTAGAAAGTAACAAATGTTCCATCACTCTCGGTAGATAAATCTAACAATATACATGTTAGAGAAACGAAAAACTGATACGTGTCATCCTAGATCATCACATGTTGAGCATGATATCTCAACATAGCGAGCACTACAGTAAAAAGTGCGCATGTATAGGGAAAGGGTTCACATCAAAGCTACTTGAGGAACACATAAGTGTAATGCTCTTCTGTAAGTTATATTTCTGCTTCAAAAAGTTCCTTTGGTTCAAGTAAGTTCTCACTAGCACTTCGATAACTAAACATCGTTGCTTCTAATTTTGGTATTCAATTCTGTAATATTTCTAACATATTATCAAAAGCTATAGTTACATTCAATATTTTATCTATATATTCTTTTACTAACTTCTTCGCTTCACCTAGTTTACATTGATATGCTATTTCCAAAATTGAGGCACTTTTCTTTAGTTCTACAAACTCTGTCTCCTTGCCTTCCAATACCAAATTCGCATCTGCACAGTGTTGTTTCCACTCTTCGATCTATCTTTCCAGCTTTAGAATACCAGCCAACTATGTAGACAGTGTATCATAATTCTCCTGGAAAGTGTAGAGTTTGTCCCCAAGTGCCGTAAATTCCGAGTTCTGCACTCCCAACTTCTCCTTAACTTTGGCAATAACAACACCCTGTCTTTTAATCTCAGTGCTTTTCTACTTAACTTTCTTCTTCAATCCTTGTAATTCATGTTGTTCTTTTTGTAACTTGGTCGTAAGCTCCTTAGTGGCCATCTTTAGCTTCTACTATGCCTTTTGGGACTGACCTACTTCTGCTTGGAGTCGAGCTATGATCTTCACCTTTTCTTCAGTGGTTGCCTTTAATGTACTAATTTCTACTAAGGCCTCATTCAACTCCACCAAAATCTCCTCCTGCACTGCACTCTATCTCCCTACACTTTTTGCTCTGACCTGCTCTACTTCGGCCCTGAGTTGGCTGATTTCTTTTGTCATCTCCGCTTTCTCTGCTTCCCACTTATCCTTTTCTTAAGTGAGGGTAGTGTACTTCTTCACCATATCATCTAACTTTGTTGCACTCTAGTGGATTCCTCTAGCTAAGTCTCTGAGGAGTTCTGAATGAATCGATTCATTTGGATACATCTAGGGATAAATATAATCACTACACTTAGTAGGGGGCAGCTTCACCTTGCCGTCACTATGCTTCCATTTATCGGTTAAAGCACAAGAAGAAAAAGTATGTAGTGCAGGAACTTTGTGGGATGTCTCTGCACTATGGTCCCCTTGCTCGTGCTACTATCGGCATTGCTATTCATATGCTTTTGGCTTCCATTTCTTTTCTTCTTCAGCAAGACATTGATTTTCTCTTTCTTCTTCTAGTCTCTTTCGTGATGCCTTTTCCTCTCTTCTCTTCCTCTTAGCTTCTTCCTCTATAGCTTTGTTCTCAGCTTCTTTCCTATGGTTCTCCACTTGTTGCCTTTGGGACTGCTCCTCCTCATCCCTGTCATTGGTTGTTTGATCTTGCGAGGTCCCTTCTACTTGATTCCTCTCTCTAGCCCTGTTCTTTAAGATTTGAAGAAAAATGTTTACTATACATAATGTGTATTCTCAAGGTAAAAATGCTGGATATTCTATAATTAAGAAAGTAAATAGGACTCGGATCTTCGAGTCCAGCAGCGCATTAACTGCTCTTCTGTTCTCTAGAACAATCTTCTCACCTCCTTCTTTGACTTCCAAAAAATGATTTCCGCCCAATTGACTTGTGTTTGTGTCGATTCTTTTATCAAAGCATACAACTATGGGATACTCTATAATACTTTTCCTACAAATTTATTACCATGGCCATTAGAAGAAAACCCAACTTGATTGGGTTGTCATCTAAAAGTTGTATAAATTTGTATTCGTCGGAGCATGGCTTCCCCAACAACCTACAGATTTCAGTCGCATCCACTAATATAGTATTGTGTGTGGTTCCTTAACTGGCCACATGTAATCATTCCATGATTAGCACTAGTGATAGTTGAAAAGTATCTTTCTCGACCTGCAGGCTTATCTCTTGGCTATTAACATGGTTGTCTTTAGCGTGCCACACTATCTCCTTCGCTATGTCTTTCATCTATGGATGGGAATGAATGCTCCTCCAATCCAATATTGCACACTAAAGGAGTCCTCTACATTCAAACCAATCCTTTTGTTCCTGTGGGACTAGAGTCTCTGGTATGTTCAGAAGATGGATGTCAAAAAAGGACATATATATAATCCATCAGCATTGAACCTAACTTGTAATCCTTGGTCAACCATTTGTCCAATAGAAACCAGATTCTTTGTTATATTTGGAACATGCAATACATCATCAAAATATTTTACCTTTCCATCCTCCATAGATAGTGCTATATTTCCTGTATGCTCAATAGGATGTGATGTGTCATCATCTGTTTCAACATATCTACGAACTAGCAATTTTTGCAAAGTACTAAACCATTCTGCATGACTAGTCATCTGATTTGAAGCACTTGAATCAACATACCAGACATTATCATTTGATTTTGAAACACCAAAAGAAATCATATTCAACCTGCAATCACGTTCAAAGTGTTCAGATTTACCACAATTCGAGCATCATTTACTATCATTACCTGAATCGTTTCTTTGGAAATTTCTGCGACCTCTTTGGCTCCCCCTGCCTCAAAACTATCCTCTACCTTCTGCATGATTTTGTTGTTGACTTTGGTCTTGGTTACTGTTTCCTCTTCTAGTTCTGAACCTCTACCTCTACCTCTTCCTCTGCCAGAGTAGAATACCTGCTCACGACTAGATTTTCCTTGGGGCTTTGAGTCCTGACCAAGATTTCTTCAATAATCAACATAGATACAAGATCAACAAAATTCAAAATATTTTCCCTGGTCTGTATAGAAGTTCTGAACTGCTTATATGCAGCACCTAGACTACGAAGGCACACTTCCACCTTATCATCATCATCTACATTCATGGCAATAGATGCAAGTGACTCACATATGCTTTTGATTTTGAAGGTGTAGTCACTTACTGACATGCCCTTCTTCTTGAATGTATGCAGATCATCACCTTGAGTTGCAATTTTTGTTGTGGGAGAGATTTACTCTCCTTACTTGAGAAGAGCTTTCTCAATAATCGAATGTAACTCATTGTTATGAGCTTGGATGAAGAAAGTTCAATAAGGGGAAGAATACATCAAATTGTAGACAGTTCACAGGGAATATACATTCACTGCAGAGAAGATTGACCAAAAGTGCATCAAGGAAAGCCATGAAGTTGCTAGTGGAAGGGTCATAGATACCAGTCTCTCTCTCAGAGTAAGGCACTTACATCAAAATACATCATAAATAACCAACAATTGTAGTGCAACAAGGGGGATAGGAACTTTGGGTGTCTTCATCCATCTATGAAGAGATTTGGAGAGTTGAAGGGCAAACATAACTTGTTGAGAACGAAGATCCATAATAGCATCGATTAAGAGATGCCATATTGGAGTGCAATAGAACAAATTACTTGGATCCATGCTATGTGAAGGTACCATCACACAACAAGACATTGTATGAAATGATCTTGGACGAAGGCTTGATAGACATGAAGGCAAAGAAAAGGGTGCAATCTTGAGAAACCTTCTTCTACGTTTCAACATATTTTTTCCCCGAACATGGACAAGTTTCAGAAAGCTGCTCATTCCCAAAAAAATGGAAAAGTTTTTTACTTTAGCAGCTATGTAACTCTGTCCAGATAACTTAATAGCGGAAATCTGGGGACATACAATTGTCAACAGTAGGTGTGCGTTGCAATGTACATGGCTACAAGATAACGATTTTTCTTAGTGGAAGATTGTCATATAAACTCGAGCATGCCCATGCAAAAGGAGGCAGCTTCTATTCTTCTGCATGAAAATTGAGGGGCATCATCTGCATGCCAGCAGATCAAAAATGGAAGGGGAGATGCGTCAAGTAGGACGATTTCAGTTTCTCTGAGATTTTTGCATATCGATGTGCACGATAAAATGCAAGGCACAGTAATCTCTCTTCTTACATGATCGTTGTAGACATTCCCAAATTGCCTGTGCAGATCTTTATTTAAGGAGAGATCTACTAGCTTCTTGTCATCATCTTTTCGCAGAATTGTTTTTCAACGATTATTCAAGCTTCGTCATTTCACCAGATCTGTTTCTGAACTCTGCTATTGCTTCACTCATATGGCGTCCAAAAGGATTTTGAAAGAATTGAAAGATTTACAAAAAGAGCCTCCCACATCATGCAGTGCAGGTTCATTTGCGGAAGATATGATTCACTGGCAGACAACTATTATAAGCCAGAATTGAGATCTGAAAGGAACCAGACAGAGGCATACTGCAGAATTTTGAGGGAATCCGGTGTATTGGTGCTGAACTCATTTGGAAGGGAGATGGAAGGCAAGTTCCAGAGGATTCTTATCTTTAGCTCGCATTCGCGGACATGTTGAAGAGTGTTGAAGATAACTTGCAAACATAGGCTCTATTTTACTCTGATCCTTATCTTGAGAAGAGATCTACCAGCTTCCTATCATCATCTTTTGGCGGAATTTTCTGTCAACGATTATTCATACTTCGTTAATATTTCACAAGATCTGTTTCTGATCTCTGCTATTGCTGCACTCATATGGCCTCCAAAATGATTTTGAAAGAATTGAAATATTTATAAAGAGAGCCTCCCACATCATGGAGCGTAAGTTCTGTTGCGGAAGATATAATTCATTGGTAGGAAACTATGATGAGCCGGAACTAAGATCTGAAAGGAACCAGACAGAGGCATGGAATCCGCTATATTGGTGCTTAACTCATTTGGAGGGGAGACGGAATTCAAGTTCCAAGGATTCTTATCTTTAGCTCGCGTCGCCGGCATGTTGAAGAGTGTTGAAGAGAACTTGCGAACATAGGCTCTATTTTACTCCGATAATCTACCTTCGCTCTCGGTCTTCTGCTTCAACATCAATTCATTTTCTCCATCGATAATCATTTTCTGCTTTCATCGGTGGAGGGAATTTAGCACTAAATTCAGATAACAAAGAGAATGCTGAGCAAAGAGAATGCTGTATTCTTCTGCATGAACAAAGAGAATGCTATCAGAGGAGAGAGCAGAGGGGCTCGCTATTGATCAAATGATCCATAGAGGAGAGAGCAGAGGGGCTCCTTTTGTTGTTTCTGCACATACGCCATATCTGCACTCTATTGCCATCGGACGCCTTCATCCCCGTCTCTTTGATGTACTGTTATGTGCACGATAAGTTCTTTGATTTCAATCTATTTTGTGAGTGAAAGGTCATTTGATCTGTGAAACTCACGGCCTTAGGCTTTGACCAAAACTCACTACAATTTACTCTAATGCTTACTCATTATCATGTGATCTGTTAACTTTAGAATAGCTGGCATTGTATGATAGCAGGATCTTTTTCATGTCTTGTTCTATGAAGTATGCCATTCTTTTGACCATGCATACGTTATCATTATCACATACGCACTCATAGGTGCATAAAAGCAAGGCGAAATTCATTCATATTTTCTCCACTTTGATAGAGAATACTCAGATGTTTTATTGTGAAAAGCTTTGTTGAAGTGCGCGCATGAAAGTCTGAAGGAGTCATCAATGTCTGAACTGGTGCATTCTATCTGATTTTATCCAAGTAAACAAACAGAATTTACCCAAAAATCTTGAATTAATACTACATTGAATCATTCGACGATAGTTTAATTTTTGAATTCGTGATTAATGTACGGAAAAGAACTTGTAGCATTTTTTAGTTTCTTTCTTCACACCGAATGGGTATTTTATGTTTGATTCCTTCCATGACAATCAACCCAGTAATTGTTAGATTTGACTTATTGGATTTAATTTCTTTGGAACGTATTGGAATTTCACTTTACATTGATGAATCAACAACTAGAGAATATATTAAATCGAACTTTTATTGTAAAATGTTAACATGAAAGAAGGTAGGAAGCACATATAAACTCTAAAGTTAAAGTGAAATCTTTTTCCCATCATCTTTTACTAGGAGAAGAATAGTTGGGAGAATGTACCAACAGTGGGAACATTAGGCTACATATAAAAGAATATGATTGTGCAATTGCTCAACTAATAATGTTTTGAGTTTCACTATACCTAAGCTTGCCGATTGAATTAGCGGATGACTTGATCAATCATCCGAGCAACCAATACTTTTGACATCTTTCAATCCGATGTGAAGACTTGGCATGGCATCTCAGCTATACAAGTATACAGTTTTATTGTGCTCTGCATATGCATGCATGTAAATTGGCGATTGTAGTGGTTGCGTCAACATCCATGGAGGCGATAGTCTACACTTAAACCTTGCAATCTATTGGTTGTCGAGGGCAGGTGAGTATGACTTTAGCGCCTCCATAGAGATTGACAAGTAGGAGGATCCTCTTCATGCTACCTTTTTTTCATGAACATTTGCGGAAGCTACAATTGCACATTCATGCACTAGAATTGATGTATTATGATTGATTTGATCAACTCAAATATAAATAAATTTGCACATGCACGATCACAAAGAACCTCTTCAATGCCTTTATACAGGCATACTTCTTCAATTTCTATTTACAACTTGTCTTTTACCAAGGTGACCAACGTGAGGAAGAAACATATATATTTCTACGTGAACTACATATTTCACTGCTTTCAGTAACTGTAGATTTACACAATATGGCTATTCAATTCTAAGAGCAACACATATGGAAAATAATTGATTCAATTAAAATGGATCGAGATAAATTCAATGGAACTAATGCTACTGCATACCTTAAGTATTACGAACAGCTTACTGAACAATATGGTCTACTTGAGGATCATAAAAATGATACATTTATATGTATTTCCCACGGGTTTACCAGAGAAAGAATTAAACTTAGAGTAGTCCAACCTAATATGACTTGGGCAAACTTTAAAACCTAACTTCTTATTGAATTCTCACATGAGGATTATAGTAAGAATAATAGAGCTACATTTATATATGGGTAGGGACTATTAAAATTGATCAACATATAACTCAAGGGCTAACTGAATTCAATGTTAAATATAACTAAATGCCTGAAGCTGACCAAACAACCTTAGAGCTAGATAAACTACGTAGTTTTCTAAGCATATTAGATGTATCTCTTATATGCGACCTTGAATGTATGCTCGAGGATGGAACGACGGCTAGTGGGTTAACTCACAATTGGGAGAATGTACCAACAGCTATCGATAGGCTAACTCAAAGAAAAAAGTTCAATAAAATGCAAACCCTTAGCATAAATGATAGAGATATGCTAGTTAAAATAGAAAATGATCATCCTTCGTAAAACCTTGGTAGGGATGAATCAGAAATTGCTATGTTGAAAACTATAGTTGAATCAATAGTCAAACATATGAAGACTTTAGCAACTAAAATGGACACCATGAAAAGTATTCAAGAAATTAGCCTAAGGGAACAAGAGAGATCAAAGAGCTAGACTAAATCCTAGAGTCAAATGCCAAATAGAAGAACATTTAATCAAGCTCGTAGATGCCTCTGATGTGATGAAGTTGACCACCCACATTGGTCATGTAATCTATTTAAGGAGGCTAAAGACAAAAATTGGGTCATTGAGATTGATTGAAATCTCTGTGATGATGTGACCAGAAGACCTTTAGCAACAAACTATGGTAAAGGGGGTATGAAGAATTTCTTTGACGCCTCTACAAGTCAAAACACATATGCATGTAGGCTTGAAAGAGATGATCCAAATTATGAATTTAGGAATCATGTATATGATGTTGCTATTAGGGGGAAACTACCAATCGAATCCCTGTATGCTACAAGCTCTGATATCTGAGCAAAGACATATTGGAATGAACGCATTGACATGTTCTCTGTCTATGCTCATGAGATTAATATAGATGAAAAGAGGAAGTGTTATGAAGAGGGGCAATCCAAATGTACTGCTAGGGCTAGAAAGCAGAGTGAGTCTAATGAATCAATTAATGAACCACCTAGAATAGAGTCTAGTCAAGAAACTAAACAACAAGAGTAGGATAAGAAACCGTAGAACAAAGGAAAAGTAAAGAAAGTGGTAGAAAACCTAGAAAAGGAAGTATCAAATGAAGACAAAAGTCAAGATAAAACCAATGAAACTCATCCTACACGTGAGAAAGGTGCTAAAGAAGAAAAATCCAAAAAGAAACTACCTAATTTCCAATTGATCTCTCAAATAGAAAAATAGATAAACATTCGGAAGGTAATGGATGAGAAAATTATGAAAGCAGAAGTGACTATGACATTAGAAGAATGGTTAGCTTTTTCACGCATAGATGTTAAAGAAGATTTTATGAGTATTATAAAAAGACGAAGAGAACATATTGAATACAAAACTGAGGATATAGAAATGGAAGAGAGAAAAGAAAGTGATGAGCCAAAAATTAGTATTGTTCCAATCAATGAATCTGAATATCCTAAATCATTTGAGCATAAAAACTGATAGTACATGTAGAGAAAGAAATGGAGTCCCAAATAGTCACTTTACATAAAAACATTGGGCTAGAGGAACTACAGAAATCATCGTTAAAATTGGAAATAGTCATAAACCACAAATAGCTTTAATACATTCAGGATCTGAAATAAATGTTGTCTCAAGGGAGTTGTACAATGAGGGAAAATGGCCTATAGATAGAGACCATGGGTGGACGATGAAAGCAGCTAATAATGCTTCTGGATATTTACTTGGTGTATGTGCAAATATTCCAATTATGATTGGAGATGTTAGAGAGGAGCATAACTTTTGTGTTCATGATGATTTCTCATACCCAATTATTTTGGGACAGCCATTCATCTATGAACAGAGAATGGAAACTAAAGTACTTGATGATGGTAGTGCTTTCGTTAGAATTCATTCTCTTGATGGCCTAAAATTTGTTCAAGTTATGATAATTTGTGTGAATCATCCTCGCAACCGTAGTTCCTTAAGAAAAACCCCTTTGACACATTTTGATCAGGATTTCGAGTGAATGCCACTATTGAGCGAGATGATGGTGGACTTTGGTTCGACATCTTGTAACTCTTATACATAATTTAGATAATACTTTTATTTATTTTGCATCTTCTGCTTTAAATATTTTGCATTTCGAAAAAAATCCTAAAAAACTCATAAAAACATACGCAAAACATTTAAAAAACAAAGGGTATCTGGTATCTGATGAGAACATTGAACATGTTATTGAACGTCTCATTGTTTCTCAACACTTGAAGAACTTTAAATATGTTGTCAAAATAATTCTTAGTCGCATATTCTCCTATCTTTCCTTGATGAGTATGCATTATTTCAAGAATATGTCTCTAACATTGATAAAGAATATTAAGCTTTAGTGCAAACAAAATATAAAACTGTTAGTAAGAAGGTTAAACGAATAGCACAACCACTGCCTAAATTTAGTGAAGAAATTATAAAGAAGGTAATTCATGAGCCAATCCTTAGAGATCCAAAAAACATTGGACATGTATTTACTAAAGAATCATTAAACCAAATCAAGTTAGATGCTAGTGTTTTCCTTCTTCCAGCAAAAAAAATGTATTTTTTGAAGATTATTGATCAACATGAAAGAGCATTTTTTCTTGAGCCTACAGAGATAGGGTGTGAAGATCTTAGGATAGTTTCTCCAATGATTATTTTTAGTATTCTCCATATTCCTTGGAATTTGTGCCCTATTTCGGTACCTAAAGCGCATCTTCTAGAGTTGATTAGATTGCTTAAAGAGAAAATCAATATGCATATTTTAGAATCTTCTTCGAATCCCTATTCAAACCATTGGTTTATTGTGCCTAAGAAGAATGGAAAACTTCGGTTTATCCAAGATCTTCAGCCAGTTAATAAAGTGACCATTAGAAATGTGGGGTATAGGTCCAATTATGGATAAATTTGTGAAAGCTTTTACAAGCAATTCTATTTATTCAATGGGTGATCTCTACTCTGGTTATTACCAATTCCAATTGGCACTAGAAAGTAGAGACATTACTACAATGAAAACACCCCTTGGATTTGTTAGGATGTGTATGTTACCATAAGGTGCGACCAATTCCGTAGCTCACATGATTCGTGCAATGAATTTCATTTTGCACGATTTCATTCCACACATTACTATGCCCTTTATAGATGATATTCCCATTAAAAGTTGCTTGGAAGAAGAGAAAGATAGCACTCTGGATGATGATGGATGTCGTAAATTTGTGAAAGCTCATATCCTTGATTGCCAAAAGATCTTTTAGCGGCTTATTGAAGTTGGCTTAACATTGTCTATAGAGAAATCTATTTTTGGTGTTAATGAGGTTCTTATTGTCAGTCGTCTTTGTGGACATTATGGACGAAAGCCATATCCTCAAAAAATTGACACCATTAGTAAGGTTTCGAACACATGTCAAAATATGATTGAGGTTCATAGATTCTTAGGTGCTTGCATCTTTTATTTGATTTGGGTACCACATTTTGCGCATGTGGCTGATTTTCTCTATGACTTGTTGGGAAAGAAAAGGAAATTTTTATGGACTGAAAAACATATTCATGTGATGAGTAAGTTAAAGAAGTTGTTGCAAGAAGCTCCGATTCTTAATTGTATAGATTATTCGTGGAATACGCCTATCATATTGACTGTTGATACTAGCCCTATTGGTATAGGCTGGGTCATAAGTCAGGAAGATAGTGATGGAAATAGATATGCGACTAGATTTGGGGCAAAACTTATACATGAAACTCAACGTAAATATCCTCAAATTAAAAGGGAACCATGGGATATGGTAATGGCTTTAAAGACTGATAATGTTATTGGTGCTAATGTTAAAGTTGAAACTGACTGTTTACCTCTCATAGGACTCATAGCAAATTGTTCATCCCCAGATATAGCTATGCTTAGGTGGATATATATTAATCCAGAGTTAGTTCATATTTTAGGAAAATCAAATGTAGTAGCTGATATGCTATCTAGAGCTAGATATGAAAATAATCTTGAAGATGAACTAACAAAAAATGTGAATTTTTGTAATTTTGATCCACATGTTTATATATATAAGCAAATTCATGAGTTAGAATATGATGATAAATCAAAAAATATAGGTAAGTATCTGAGGACATTGAAACCTTTACCAAGCTGGTCTACTCAAAGATTCCATAATATTAGAAAACGAGCTTATAATCTCTTCTTACGAGATGGTTATCTTTGAAGACACGCGAAAGATAAGGTCAAAACTCCATAACAAGTTCTAGGAAGAAAAGATCTTCAATTGCAAGTAATGAAAACAATGCATGATTCATTATGGACTGGACATAAAGACTTCTATGGTAGGTATAAAAAAATTAGATCTACCTATTTTTGGCCTAGAATGTATGTTGATATTAATAGTTATGTATCTACATGTTCTGTTTGTCAACTTCATTCTTCTGTTAAACATAGGGATTTGCTACATCCTACTTATCCACCTTTTATACATTACAAGTGGATAGTAGATCTAGTAACCATGACTAATGGGCTTAATAAAATCCGTTATATCGTGCTTGCAAGAGAAGATTTAACCAATCATGTCGAAGGTCGTGCACTACGCACTAAAAATACATACAATGTTTGTAAGTTTCTGTTATAGAATGTTATAAGTCGATTCAGATTATAGAAAAAGTAGTTGCCAATTGTGGATAACTTAACGCTAAAGAAGCTAAAGAGTTTTTTTAACGTTATGGTATATGTTTGTCCTTGACTACTACACAATCCTAAAGCTAATGATCAAATAGAGAGAGGACATTCATCTATTATAAAAGCTCTAGCTTAAGCATGCAATGGGGATATTAAACAATGCCCTAGATACTTACCATTTGCACTTTGGGCAGATAGGATGACTTGTACATGGACCACATGATACATGCCTGCATAGTTAATGTATTGCCAAAAGCTAATTTTTCCCATTCATTCTCAAATTTTGTCTTGGATATCACTTCCCTGGAATGCTAATATGACGAGAGAGGAACTGTTAAGTATACAATTGCAACTATTGAAGCAAGGAACTCAAAGATTAGATGAAGCTATACAAAAATTAAAAGAATCAATAATTAAAAACAAAATTTAATTTGATAAAAGACAGTGAATATATCCAATAAAGATACAAGAGGGAGATTCGGTGTTAGTTTATGACAGTTCATTTGATACTCAGTATGAGGCAAGGAAAAAATTAAAGAAACGATGGTTTGGACCATACATAGTATTTAAAGTAAATGATAATAACACCTATGTTTTGATGGAAATGGATCACGCTATTTTTTAAGTTCCTTTTGAAGGTAAAAGAGTTAAATTGTTCAAACGACACGAAGGTAGTGATTATGAAGATCTAGAGAAAATGCTCAACGCGCCATCAAATGAAGACAATATGGATGATCTAAACAATGAAGATAATTCATCTTCCAATGATGATTAAAAAGTTTTTATTTAATATGCTTTATGTTTATACCACAATGAATAATCCTGTTTTTGAGAATGTTGCAGATGGCATACATGTACTAATGATGATCTATGGAGATTTCATGTACCATAAATAGCTCAAATAACTTTATGAGAGATCTGTAGTGAGAAAAGCTATGTAATAATAATTATTTTTGGTTACTAAAGTTTGATGATTCTATGTAATAGGCAAAATCTGGGAGGACATTCTTCACGAGGAAGATCAAATAAAATTTGAGTGATGAGAAAGAATTATTGAGTGATGAGATATTTGCATTGTAGTCTTCTTTCCTATTTCTCATTTTCTTCCACCATGAAATTTATATTTGCATTCCAAGTATGCATGTGAATAATGTAAAGGTCACATAAGGTTTTTCTCCTTTAGGTGCACGATTACTTGCACAGATCTTAAATGTAATTAGATCCATGATGAAAGTGTTAGGAAGAGAGTTAAAATTTCAAGATGAAACGTCTTCAACGAAAAATCATTACCCTATCTATGCACCATTATTTTTTCCAATGCATGAAAAGTATGCATGTAATAGGGTCACATTTCATGACTTTTCATCGAGGCATGAAATGAGTTTTATCCATGCACATAAGAGGGATTGAAAGGATATATGTATTTTCACTTTGATTGTATGCGCGGGAGCACACATGCTTCACTGTCAGATGCCTTGTACCCTCATGATTGCACCATATTTGTTTCTCTATGCATTTCCAAGTATGCATCCACTAGGGCTATATTATAAGGCTATGCATGGACAAGTTTCAAAACATTGCTCATTCCTAAAAAAATGGAAAAGTTTTTTACTTTAGCAGCTATGTAACTTTGTCCAGATAACTCAATAGCGGAAATGTGGCGACATATAGTTGACAACAGTAGTTATGCATGGCAACGTACATGGCCTCAAAATAAGGATTTCCCTCAGTGAAAGATTGTCATACAAACTCTTCTTAACTGGAGCTATGCGTGCCCATGCAAAAGGAGGCAGCTTCTATTCTTCTGCATGAAAAGAGAGGGGCATCATCTGCATGGCGGCATATCAAAAATGGAGGGGGAGATGCGTCAACTAGGACAATTTCAGGTTCTGTGAGATTTTTGCATATCGATGTGCACCATAAAACGCAAGGCACGGGATCTTCTTACATCATCGCTATAGCCATTCCAAAATTGCCTGTGCTTCATCATTTCACGAGATCCGTTTTTTATCTCTGCTATTGCTGCACTCGTATGGCCTCCAAAAGGATTTTGAAAGAATTGAAAGATTTACAAAAAGAGCGTCCCACATCATGCAGTGCAGGTTCTGTTGCGGAAGATATGATTCATTGGCAGGCAACTATTATAAGCCACAATTACGATCTGAAAGGAACTAGATAGAGGCACGGCGTACTCCAAAATTATGAGGGAATCCGATGTATTGGTGCTGAACTCATTTGGAGGGGAGATGGAAGGCAAGTTCTAGAGGATTCTTATCTTTCACGAGCATCTTGAAGAGTGTTGAAGATAACTTGCAAACATAGGCTCTGTTTTACTCTGATAATTTATCTATGCTGACGGTCTTCTGCTTCAACATCAATTCAATTTTTGCATATAATCATTTTCTGCTTTCATCGCTGGAGGGAATTTAGCACTAAATTCAGATAACCAGGACATCGCTCTATTCTTCTGCATGAACAAAGAGAATGCTGTCAGACGAGAGAGCAGAGGGGCTCGCTATTGATCAAATGATCCATAGAGGAGCTTTTGCTCGGGATCTATAGAGGGCTGCTTTTGTTGTTTTTGCACATATGTCATATCTGCACTCTGTTGCCGTCGAACGCCTTCATCCTCATCTCTTTGATATACTGTTATGTGCACGATAAGTTCTTTGCTTTCAATCTATTTTGTGAGTGAAAGGTCATTTGATCTGTGAAACGCATGGCCTTAGGCTTTGACCAAAACTCAATACGATATACTGTAATGCTTAATCATTATCACGTGATCTGTAAACTTTAGAATAACTGGCGTTGCACGATAGCAGGATCTTTTGCATGTCTTGTTCTATGAAGTATGTCATTCCTTTGACCATGCATATGTTATCCTTATCACATACACACTCATAGGTGCATAAAAGCAAGGCTAAACTCATTCTGATTTTCACCACTTTGATACAGAATACTCGGAATTTTTATTGTGAAAATTTTTGTTGAAGTGCGCACATGAAAGTCTGAAGGAGTCATCAACATCTGAATTGGTGCATTCTATCTGATTTTATCCAAGTAAACAAACAAATTTTACCTAAAAACATTGAACTAATACTGCATTGAATCAGTCGATGATAGTTTAATTTTAGAATTCTTGATTAATGTACCGAAAAGAATCTTGTAGCATTTTTTAGTTTCTTTCTTCACACCGAATGGGTCTTTTATGTTTGATTCCTTCCGTGACAATCAACCCATTAATTGTTAGATTTGACTTATTGGATTTAATTTCATTGTAAAGTGTTAACATGAAAGGAAGTAGGAAGCACATATAAACTCAAAGGTTAAAGTGAAATCTTTTTCCCATCATCTTTTGCTAGGAGAAGAATAGTCGAATAGAGCTTTGATGTTTCCATTCGGATCGCAAAAACGATCATCATCAGATGCATAAATGGTTTTGAGAAGTCAATGTTTTGAGTTTGATTTCATGTTCTATGATTGACTCACAATTGCTAAACAAATCCCGTAGATCTTCGATCATTTTATATTGCTTTGATCTCAACTTAATTAAGCTCCATAGATTTTGAGGTCCATAAGATAGAGCTTATGACATTTGAGTTTCACCTGAGTCTGCAAATGATAACCATGATGAGTGAATGATTAGGCTACATTATAAAAGAATATGATTGTGCAATTGCTCGACCAATAATCTTTTGAGTTTCAATTTACCTGAGTTTGCTCCAAGCACCGCGTATGTGCTGATTGAATTAGCTGATGACTTGATCCATCATCCGAGCAACCAATACTTCCGACACCGTGCCTTTGTATTCGTCTCATACAATGTGACCAAACTGTTCCAAGCCTCTTTCTGAGTCTTGGCATCTTGTATGTGCCCAATCATGCTATCCTGTATGCTAATAAATAGCCAATACATTACCTTTCTTGCTTCTTGATTCCATTCCTCATATGATCTTAATTGGTTTGTAGTCCCATTCCTCTCTTATAACTGCGGAGCATTTTCATTCTCTCCTTCGATGTACTTCCAGTATCCTTTTTTCCATCAGGAAATTCGTCATTCTGAATCTCCAAGCATGGAAGTTATTCTTATTGAGGTTATTGATCATAAGCTGACTCATTCCATTTGCGTTTGCCATTTATCCAGCAATTCACAACACTGCAAAACACTACAAGTAGCACTTCTATTTGAACACTGTCGCACTATGACGTGATAGTTAGATCTCAAAAAAACACAGTTTTCGTGTATCAATAGTACACGACATTGCTTGAAATTATGGATCTAGAATATATGAGTGTTGTCGAATACGGCGCAAGTAAAACTGACTTGACTTTTCTATGGACCCCACCTTCGGCCTCGAAACGGAGGTCGAGATGGCTCCGAAACTTTGATTTGACAAAAACGAGTGAACCTAAAGGGATACATCTCCAAAATATTTTGAGGTCTTCTACCTTCATGCCAAATTTTGTACAAATCTGAGGTCATTTGTGAATCATGCTTTCTCCACATCATCTCGCGTGCTTTTCACTGTTGACCTTCTCCACGAGCTCTCTACAGCCACACTGGCTTTGATACCATGTCATGAGGAAGGAGATAAGGAAGAGATCTCACACACATACATGCACAGTCAGAATCAACACGAAGCACACACTTGAATTGAGGCAAGGAAGAATAATCTTCCTCTTCTTCTTCTATTACATAAAAAGGAATATACAAGAATGACCTAAAAACAAGAGTACAATAAGTGAAATATATAAAGATTAATACATAAGAAAAAATCTAATGTCCGTGAATGAGTGAGCTGGCAAGTAACAAATGTGCCATCACTCTCGGTAGATAAATCTAACAATATACATGTAAGAGAAATGAAAAACTGTGATGTGTCATCTTGGATCATCACATGTTGAGCATGATATCTCAACATAGCGAGCACTACAGTAAAAAGTGCCCATGTATAGGGAAAAGGTTCACATCAAAGCTACTCGAGGAACACATAAGTGTAACACTCTTTCGTGAGTTATATTTCTGATTCAAAAAGTTCCTTTGGTTCAAGTAAGTTCTCACTAGCACTTCAATAACTAACCATCGTTGCTTCTAATTTTGGTATTCAATTCTGTAATATTTCTAACATATTATCAAAAGCTATAGTTACATTCAATATTCTATCTATATATTCTTTAGCTAACTTCTTCGCTTCACCTAGTTTACATTGATATGTTATTTCCAAAATTGAGGCACTTTTCTTTAGTTCTACCAACTCTGTCTCCTTGACTTCCAATACCAAATTTGCATCTACAGAGTGGTGTTTCCACTCTTCAATATATCCTTCCAACTTTGGAATACCAGCCAACTATGTAGATAGTGTATCATAATTCTCCTGGAAAGTGTGGAGTTTGTCTTCAAGTGCCGTAAATTCCGAGTTCTGCACTCCCAACTTCTCCTTAACTTTGGCAATAGCAACACCCTATCTTATAATCTCAATGATTTTCTACTTTACTTTCTTCTTCAATCCTTGTAATTCCTGTTCTTCTTTTTGTAACTTGGTCGTAAGCTCCTTAGTGGCCATCTTCCGCTTCTGCTATGCCTTTGGGATTGACCTACTTGTGCTTGGAGTCGAGCTATGATCTTCATCTTTTCTTCAGTGGTTGCCTTTAATGTAGTAATTTCTACTAAGGCCTCATTCAACTCCTCCAAAATCTCCTCCTGCACTTTACTCTCTCTCCCTACACTTTTCGCTCTGACCTGCTCAATTTCAGCCCTGAGTTGGCTAATTTTTCTCTGCTTCCCACTTATCCTTTTCCTAAGTGATGGTGGTGTACTTCTTCACCATATCATCTAACTTTGTTGCACTCTAGTGGATTCCTCTAGCTAAGTCTCCGAGGAGTTCCGAATGAATCAATTCATTTGGATACATCCAGGGATAAACATAATCACTACACTTAGTAGGGGGCAGCTTCACCTTGCCGTCACTATGCTTCCATTTATCGATTAAAGCACAAGAAGAAAAAGTATGCAGTGCAGAAACTTTGTGCGATGTCTCTGCACTATGGTCCCCTTGCTCGTGCTACTATCGATGTCGCTCTTCATCTGCTTTTGACTTCCGTTTCTTTTCTTCTTTGGCACAACATTGATTTTCTTTTTCTTCTTCTAGTCTCTTTCCTGCTGCCTTTTCTTCTCTTCTCTTCCTCTCAACTTCTTCCTCTATAGATTTGCTCTTAGATTCTTTCCTATGGTTCTCCTCCACTTGTTGCCTTTGGGACTGCTCCTCCTCATCCTTGTCATTGGTTGTTTGATCTTGCGAGGTCCCTTCTACTCGATTCCTCTCCGTAGCCCTCTTCTTTAAGATTTGAAGAAAAATGTTTACTATATATAATGTGTATTCTCAAGGTAAAAATGCAGGATATTCTATAAATAAGAAAGTAAATAGGACTCTGATCTTCAAGTCTAGCACCACATTTACTGCTCTTCCTCTTCTGTAGAGTAGTCTTCTCACCTCCTTCTTTAACTTCCGAAAAATGATTTCCGCCCAATTGACTTGTGTTTGTGTCGATTCTTTCATCAAAGCATACAACTAGTGGGATACTCTGTAATACTTTGCCTATAAATGTAGTACCATGGTCATTAGAAGCAAATCCAACTTGATTGGGTTGTCATCTAAACGTTGTATAAATTTGTATTCGTCGGAGCATGGCTTCCCCAGCGACCTACAGATTTCAGTCGCATCCACTAATATAGTACTCTTTGTGATTCCTTAATTGGCCACATGTAATCATTCCATGATTGGCACTTTTGATAGTTGAAAAGTATCTTTCTCGACCTCCAGGCTTAGCTCCTAGGTATTAACATCATTGTCTTTAGTGTGTCATGCTTTCTCCTTGGCTATGTCTTTCGTATATGGATGGGGATGAATGCTCCTCCAATCCAACATTGCACACTAAAGGAGTCCTCTACATTCAAACCAATCCTTTTGTTCCTGTGAGAGAGTCTTTGTTTTGTTCAGAAGATGGTGTCAGAAAAGGTGACTGCCATCTCTGTATGCCTTGCTTCGTTTGCTGATCGCTTTAGTATATTGTCGCTCTACTCGCTTTGCTTGCAAGTTTTCCAAATAAGCCATATTCCGCATGGTCCTCAACCTTTTATGGCCTATGTTTATATATTTATTATTATTATTATTATTATTATTATTATTATTATTATTATTATTATTATTATTTTAAGTTACCCTCTTAAAGTCTGATAGGGTCCTAATTTAGACCCACTGATGCTGGTTGGTAACACTTGGCCATACAATGGGGCCAATCGGAAGGAAGCTCATCCACATAGTTCATGAATCTAGAACAGACTGGTCGACTGCAATTTTTATTTTCCCATTTTTTGCTTCATTTTGGAATTTTGGACTGTAATTGCTAGACTTGGAACTGCAAACTCAAACGAAAGGATCGTTTCTTGTCCACAAAGGAGTTTGGAGGGGGTGTTGTCAACTAAAACATTATAGGATGTCCTGTATGCCCAAAGCATAGTGGGAAGAATGATTTCCCACTGATCTATAGAGTCACTACAACATATCGAGGGTATACCGAGGCTGCTACCGAGGCAAATGAACGGGCGTGCTTTCTCCGCGACGTTGGTGTTAGAGTCGGTATATGCATCGGAAAGAAAGCGTCGGTATGGGCGCCGGTATAAGCGTCCGTATAGGCATCGGTATATACACCAGTATTTTCGACGCTTATAGTGACGCCCATACCGACCCCCACACTGGGTGTACTGGCGCCTATACTGGTATCCATACTGGAGCTACCGACACGTATACCGACAACCCTATCTACAAAAAGTTTTTTGGACAGAGTGTGTTGTCTTTTGCTATAGCATAATGTTGTTTAGAAAAAGACAATACACTCCTCCCAACTGAGTACATGTTTTATGTACTCTAATGGCAACCAAAACATAAACTTATATGAACAAAAATGAACAATGAATCATGTACAGAAAGTTGTATATTCCATAAATGAAAAATGTAAAAAAGTGTGGCAAAGCACTTCTATATAGGAATCGAATACAAAATGTGACAAAGCACTTCCATATAGGAATCGAATACAAAATTATGGTACATCATTGCCACATAGGAGTGTCATACAAAATTGTGGCAATGTGACAAAACACTTCCATGTAGGAATCGAATACAAAATTATGTTACATCATTGCCGTATGCGAGTGTGAGACAAAATTATGGCATTGATTAAAATATGTACACCTACAATCCTGCAACAAAACATATGTATAAAATAAGACCAATTAACATGACATTTATAAACAACAACTAAAAACACGAAACCATGATATAACTTTACCTAATCAAGATTATTCTCCCATGAGACGATTGCACCGTGTCCCTCTAAGTCTTGTAATAGTGCAGTCAGTCCATGTCCATATCCATATGATTCTTCAGTTTGCGTCCGAGGACGACCCACTGCCAACTCCTATAATAAATATGCAAAATGTTAGATGAACATACATAATGTGCTTAACACAAACAACTTCAATAATTAACATGATACTTACAAATTGGTAGTGCATACTGTTGTATCCTCCGCTACCTAAATGCGACGTTCCAACCATATCTAAACGTGTGGTCGTCGCATCTCTCTATGGACGATATCGATCAGGAGTATGTTGCTGCTCATCCTGAATCGATTCCCATTCTTTGACATCTAGCCATACAAGCTTTGGTAAGCCTGCTCTAAAAGCATCGCGAGCTTCCGATCGTCGATGCGACATCACTTCGCGTGCCGTATGTTGAATCCATTCGGAACTCACAATAGGATTCCCAGGTGCTGGCCGGTACTCTTCATATATGCATTGTGTGATATGATTTTTATAGTCCCTATCTTGTTCGGTCCATTTTAACATTATTGAATGATCAAATTCGATGGAGCAGAGTTGTCGAATGCGCTGACGCATTGACTTTCCGGCCGTATCCATAACTGGAGCCCCATTACGGATATGATATATCTTTGAGTCCTCATGATCATGCGTACCCCAAGGTGTACGTGGAAGTCCCATCTGATGCAATGTGAAGATCGCATCTCATCCAATGTATATATATGCATGCTTGTATACATATGCATTCATGCTTGTATACATATGCATTCATGCTTGTATACATATGCATTCATGCTTGTATACATATGCATTCATGTATACATATGCATTCTTGCATGCATATGCATGCTTATATGCATATGCATGCATGTATGCATATGCATTCATGTATGTATGCATGTATGCATATGTATATATGTATGGATGCTTGCATACATATGCATTCATGTATATGCATATGCATTCATGTATATGCATATGCATTCATGTATATGCATATGCATTCATGTATACATATGCTTGTATGTATATGCATGCATGTATGCATATGCATGCTTGTATGCATATGCATTCATGTATGCATATGCATTCATGTATGCATTCATGTATGCATGCTTATATGCATATGCATTCATGTATATGTAAACATGTTTGTATACATATGCATTCATGCTTGTATACATATGCATTCATGCTTGTATGTATGCATATGCATTCATGTATACATATGCTTGTATGCATATGAATGCATGTATGCATATGCATGCATGTATGCATATGCATGCATGTATGCATATGCATGCATGTATGCATATGCATGCATGTATGCATATGCATTCATGTATGCATATGCATTCATGTATGCATATGTATACATGCTTGTATACATATGCATTCATGTATACATATGCATTCATGTATACATATGCATTCATGTATACATATGCATTCTTGTATACATTTGCATTCTTGCATGCATATGCATGCTGATATGCATATGCATTCTTATATGCATATGCATACTTATATGCATATGCATTCATGTATGCATGCATTCATGTATGCATGCATTCATGTATGCATGCATGTATGCACTCATGTATGCATGCATTCATGTATGCATGCATGTATGCATTCATGTATGCATGCATGTATGCATTCATGTATATGCATATGCATTCATGTATGCATGCTTGTAAATATGCATATGCATGCATGCTTGTATGCATATGCATTCATGTATGCATATGTATACATGCTTGTATACATATGCATTCATGCTTGTATACATATGCATTCATGCTTGTATACATATGCATTCATGCTTGTATGTATGCATATGCATACATGTATGCATGCTTGTATGTATGCATATGCATACATGTATGCATATCCATGCTTGTAAGCATATGCATTCATGTATACATATGCATGTGTGTATGCATATGCATGGTATCCACATGCATTCATGTATGCACATGCATTCTTATATGCATATGCATTCATGTATGCATATGCATTCATGTATGCATATGCATTCATGTATGCATATGCATTCATGAATGCATATGCATTCATGTATGCATGCATTAATGCATGTATGCACTCATGTATGCATGCATGTATGCATTCATGTATGCATGCATGTATGCATTCATGTATATGCATATGCATTCATGTATGCATATGCATTCATGTATGCATGCATGTATGTATGCATTCATGTATATGCATATGCATTCATGTATGCATGCATGTATGCATTCATGTATGCATATGCATTCATGTATGCATGCTTGTATGTATGCATTCATGTATGCATATGCATGCATTCATGTATGCATGCATGTATGCTATATGCATATGCATTCATGTATATGCATATGCATTCATGTATGCATATGCATTCATGTATGCATATGCATTCATGTCTGCATATGCATTCATGTATGCATATGCATTCATGTATGCATGCATGTATGCATTCATGTATGCATGCATGTATGCATTCATGTATGCATTCATGTATGCATGTATGTATGCATTCATGTATGCATGCATGTATGCATGCATGTATGCATTCATGTATGCATTCATGTATATGCATATGCACTCATGTATGCATATGCATTCATGTATGCATGCATTCATGTATGCATTCATGTATGCATATGCATTCATGTATGCATATGCATTCATGTATGCATGTTTGTATGTATGCATTCCTGTATGCATATGCGTTCATGTATGCAGGCATGTATGCATTCATGTATATGCATATGCATTCATGTATGCATGCATTCATGTATGCATGCATGTATGCATTCATGTATATGCATATGCATTCATGTATGCATATGCATTCATGTATGTGTGGTTGTATGTATGCATATGCATGCATGCTTGTATGCATATGCATTCATGTATGCATATGTATACATGCTTGTATACATATGCATTCATGCTTGTATACATATGCATTCATGCTTGTATGTATGCATATGCATACATGTATGCATGCTTGTATGTATGCATATGCATACATGTATGCATGCTTGTATGTATGCATATGCATACATGTATGCATATGCATACATGTATGCATATGCATACATGTATGCATATGCATGCTTGTATGTATATGCACTCATGTATACATATGCATGTGTGTATGCATATGCATTCATGTATGCATATGCATTCTTCTATGCCTATGAATTCATGTATGCATATGCATTCATGTATGGATGCATGTATGCATTCATGTATGCATGCATGTATGCATTCATGTATGCATGCATTCATGTATGCATGCATTCATGTATGCATGCATTCATGTATGCATGCATGCATGTATGCATTCATGTATGCATGCTTGTATGTATGCATATGCATGCATGCGTGTATACATATGCATTCATGTATATATAAGCATGTGTGTATGCATATGCATTGTATGCATATGCATTCATGTATGCATATGCATTCGTATATGCATATGCATTCATGTATGCATGTATGTGTGTTGGAAGATTTCTCCTCCAAATGCACAACAAGAAGCTTGGACCCTTCCCAAGACCTATCTGCCCTCCGACCAGTACTCACTAAAACTGGTATATTTCCCAATTCCCAAATGCAATCACAAAACCCTTTTAGCCACAGACACTAGACAGTAAGGGCTTTCCAATGAGCTATCAATCATAGGATTTGGCCACTCGTAGACTTGTCAACTGAGTCACACAAAACAGCCCAGTTTTCCTAGCAGGTTTCCGGACAGAACAACAGACAAAGAAATAGAACTATCTCACAGTACAAGAAGTCTTTTGCCAAAATTATTTTTGGAATAGAATTCCTGCTTTATAAGCTTTCCAACAAGTAAAAGAACTCTCAGAATGGAGCTTCCTACAAAGATAAATAGAAGTCCTAACCGGCTGCTACAGAAATGGAACACCCTTTGGAAAGGGTAGGAGAGATATACAAGAGAATAAGAGCATCTATGAGAGCCTATGGCTCAATGACACATATGTATGCAGGACCACGACTTCCTAGCATCCACACACACCTTGAATGAGCTTGGATGGTGTTTATATAGCCTTGGGAGCCTTCTATGACTCTTCATATGTCCTCCATGTCTCTTCACATGCCCTCCTTGTCTCTTCACTTGCCTTGTGACTTTGTCTCTTCATTGGAGTGGCTTTTGGTGGTCCAATGCCTCCTTTTGGATAAGGTTGCGCCTTCAACTTTGTACTTTGACTTTCCTAAGGTTCAAAAGCCTTCAAATGAAGTTATTTTTTGAAAAACAAAACTTGAGCTTGCCCTAGAAATGCATATCTTTTAACACTCCCCCTCAAGCTCAAGTTTCTTTTGCATTTGAAGTTGGTTCTTTGAGTTGTATGGCTTGCTTCAGCTTGGAAAGCTTTCCAGCATCCAAGAACTTTGATAGTAGATCAGCTACCTGGTCCCTTGTACTTACATGATGAATATCCACTTCTTTTTCAAGCACCTTCTCCCTTATGAAATGATAGTGGACTTCGATGTGTTTGCTCCTTGCATGAAACATAGGGTTGTTTGCAAGATATATGCTTGGTATATTATCTCCAAACAAAGGAACTGATCCAACCTACACATTCAAGTCTTTCATTAGCTTTTTCATCCACATTATCTCACATGTAGCTTGGGCCAAGGCTCTATATTCAGCTTCGGTTGAAGACAAAGCAACCGTGGGTTGCTTCTTTGAACTCCATGATACACAATTGTTTCCTAGCATGATCACATAACCTGTGGTGCTTCTTCTATCATCTTTGGAGCCCGCCCAATCAGCATCCGCATATCCTTTGAGCTCTAATGATCCTCCATAAGCATAGAAAAGTCCTTGATTTATTGTACCTTTGATGTACCTGAGTATCCTCTTTGCTGCATTCAAATGATCATTAGTAGGAGCATGCATGTATTGAGAAAGTACTCCTACACTAAATGCCAAATCAGGTCTAGTTATGGTTCCATATATAAGTGAGCCTATTAGGCTCCTATAGGTATGAATGTCCTCAAGTTCTTCTCCTTGGGTGGAGCTAAGTTTGGTATTTACATCCATTGGTTGCTTTAGTGGTTTGCATCCACTCATTCCAAACATGTACAATACATCCAACAAATATTTTCTTTGCATCAAGTAGAGACCATCATTTTTGTACATAAGCTCAATGCCCAAGAAGTATTTGAGGATTCCAAGATCTGAAATCTTGAATTCCTTCCCAATTTTTGCCTTAATTTCTTTGATACCTGCATCATTATCACCTATTATGATAAGATTATCAACATATATGCATATGTATATAGATTCTCCATCAACCCTTTTGATGTAAAGTGAAGGATCTGAATCACTTGCAACATAACCACACTTCATTAGGTACTCAACCAATCTCTGATTCCATGCTCTAGGTGCTTGCTTGAGTCCATACAAAGCCTTCTTTAGTTTACATACAAAATCATGCTTCTTTTCATCTTCATAACCTATGGGTTGATACATATAAACCACTTCTTCCAAATTTCCATTAAGAAAAGCATTTTTAATGTCCAATTGATACATTCTCCATCTTTTAGAAGCAGCCACTGAAATCAAAGTCCTAATTGTATTCTTATTTGCAACAGGACTAAAAGTTTCTTCATAATCAAGCCCATATGTTTGTGTGTAGCCCTTAGCTACTAACCTTGCTTTGTACCTTGCTAAAGATCCATCTGAATTCCTTTTGACTTTGTATACCCATTTGTTTGTGACTACCTTCATGCCTTCTTCTCTAGGTACCAATTCCCAAGTTTGGTTTTCCTTGAGAGCTTGAATCTCCTCATCCATAGCATCTCTCCATTCCTTGTGTTGGCTAGCTTCCTCATAGCTTGATGGTTCCTTATCTTTGATAACCTATGTCATATAAGCATAATGCTTTGCAATAAAGCTATCATAAGTGAGCTTTTAAATAGGATGTTTTACCCTTTATGACCTCCTTTCACTACCTGTGATTGGATATTTCTTCAATGTCCGTTTCTTTTGTACTTCAGGAGTTACAACTTCTTCAAATTCATCTTCATCTTCACTGGAATGAAAATCTCTTACCAAGTTACCTCCATTACCTCTATTGTGGCTACATTCTGATGTATGCTCTAACTCCTTTTGCTTTCCCTTCCATGAAGATGAGCTTTGCGAAGGACTTGGCATACTTGGTCCACTCAATGTAGTGCTAACTTGCACTTGCTCTTCAATTACCTGATCTACATGTACAAAATATTCTTCTTGCAAATCATTCACACCTCCATACCAAGGTTTTAACTCATCAAACAAAACATCCCTTGACACTCTAAGATTTTTAGTGACCGGATTATAACACCTGTACCCCTTTTGCTCATTTGAGTAGCAAACAAAAATGCATTTTTCAGCCCTAGCATCAAGCTTACCTTCTCTTACTTCCTGTGGGACATGAACATAGCATATGCAACCAAAAATCCTTAAATGAGACAAATCTGGTTTCCTTTGATAGTATACCTCATCTAGAGTAAGATCATGAACTCCTGAAGTTGGTATCCTATTCATAATATATGCTGCTGTGGTTAGTGCATCAGCCCAATATGAGAAAGGTACATTCATCTCATTCAACATGCATCTAGCTACCTCTGCAATTTGTCTATTCTTTCTTTCTGAAATACCATTTTGTTGAGGGGTATACCTACATGTGTATTGCCTCCTTATGCCTTCATCTTCTAAGAACCTTGTGAACTCATTGGAGAAATATTCTCCCCCTCCATCTGACCTTAGGGTTTTAATCTTATGACCTGTTTCATTCTCAACAAGTGCTTTGTACTTTTTGAATACTTCAAACACATCTGATTTTTGCTTGATTATATACAACCAAATTTTCCTTGAACAATCATCAATAAAGGTAACAAAGTACCTATTACCTGCATGTGAAGGTTCTCTTGAAGGTCCCCATACATCTGTATGCACTAAATCCAAAACCCTTGGAGAAACATACTTGCTTGACTTGAAAGGCAACCTAGTTTGCTTCCCAAATTGACAAGCTTCACATACCTCATGAAGATGTGATGTTGAGAAGTTTGGAAGCCCTTTGACCAATGCACTTTTCTCCATGTTCTTTAGCTTTTCAATGTTTACATGTCCTATCCTTTTATGCCACAAATCCAAATATGCAATTCTTCTATTTCCTGAAGTGATGAACATTACCTTGTTGGAGTTTTGCTTGATATTGAGAGTAAACATCCTTCCATGCTTCTCTCCTTTTGCCACAAGCTGAAATCCATTCTTTGGATCCTCTATGAAGCAACCTTTGCTATTGAACTTCACTTGGTATCCTTGATCTACCATTTGACCAACAGAAACGAGATTCTTTGTAATAGTAGGGACATATAATACCTCCGATAGTGTCTTGCTCTTCTTGCCATCCTGAAATTTGACATCTCCAATGTGTTTGATCTCATGCTCGGTGTTGTCACCTGTCTCTACACATCCTCTTTGCTTTGGAGCCTGTAAATTGCAAAACATGTCCTCCCTACAAGACATATGATTGCTACAACCACTATCTATGTACCAAGTATCATCCTTCTCATGTTTACTATCCCCATATGCATGACTCATGGCAAGAACTTGATAAGTAGACTCATTTGAAGCATAGTTACCTTGAGCATTGTTCCTCCTTTGGTAGCATTCATTTGCCCAATGTCCTAGCTTCCCACAAATGAAGCATCCATTGCCTCTTGATCCTCTTCCTCTTCCTCTATTGTTCCTGCCTCTACCTCTTCCATTTGAAGATGAGCCTTCATTTGAGTCCTCTTGGTTGTCACTTTGCTTGCTTTGGCTTTGCCTTCCTCTTCCTCTACCTCTTGATGCATTGCCTCTTCCTCTACCTGCACTTAGAATTTGACCTTGGGCACCTTTGCCCTTGCTTCCACCTTGCAATATTTCTTCATTAACCATTAAAGTGTTCAATTGATCAAAATCAGGCATGTTTTCCCTAGCATACAATGAGGATATGAAGTTCCTCCACTTGTCATCATCTTTAAGACCATTAAGTACAAATGCAACCATGTCATCATCATCAATTGAATGTCCTATGGCTGCCAATGAATCTCTAATACCTTTGGCTTTAATTATGTAATCATGTATGGATTGGTTACCTCCTTTCTTCAAGTTGTTGAGTTCATTTTTTAGTTGTACCTTCTTTGCCTTTGTGTTTGTGGTGAACATCTTCTCCAAATATTCCCACATCTCCTTGGCCGTTTCCATGCTTTGAATGTGACCTATCATTGTGTTGCTTACATGTTGAGATATCATAAACATAACCCTTCTATTTCTTACCTCCCATTCTCTAATTGCTCTTCTTTCTTGGTCGGTAGGGTTAGTTGGATCCGCAGCGATTGGCTTGGCATCACCTCCATTGATTATGCCTCCTATGTCCTTGCTCATGATGAAGTTTGTCATCCTAAACTTCCAAGGTTGAAAGTTGTCTTTGTCCAACTTCTCAATCTGGTTGGATACCTCTCCCATCCTCCTGAATCACCTAAAATTGAAATATGGTGTGGGATTACCTCCTTTGTTGAAAATGAAGTCCCTTTGTATGATGAAGATGAAGCTCCCCCTTGGTTCCAAGTTAGCAACCTCCTTCAAGCTTTGAAAAGGCTTCAATGGTTGATTCCTTGGCTTGGCCTCATTTTTTGTACTCTCCTTGATGTCCAAAAGGAGCTGTGATACCACTGTTGGAAGATTTCTCCTCCAAATGCACAACAAGAAGCTTGGACCCTTCCCAAGACCTATCTGCCCTCTAACCAGTACTCACGAAAACTGGTATATCTCCCAATTCCCGAATGCAATAAAAAAACCCTTTTAGCCACAGAAACTAGACATAAAGGGCTTTCCAATGAGCTATCAATCATTGGAGTTGGACACCGGTAGACCTATCAACGGAGTCACACAAAACAGCACAGTTTTCCTAGCAGGTTTCGGGACAGAACAGCAGACAAAGAAATAGCAATATCTCACAGTACAGGAAGAGTTTTGCCAAAATTCTTTTTGGAATAGACTCCTTGCTTTATAAGCGTTCCAAAAAGTACAAGAACTCTCAGAATCAAGCTTCCTACAAAGAGAAATTGAAGTCCTAACAGGCTGCTAAAGAAATGGAACACCCTTTGGAAAGGGTAGGAGAGATATACAAGAGAATAAGAGCATCTATGAGAGCCTATGGCTCAATGACACATATGTATGCAGCACCACAGCTTCCTAGCATCCACACACACCTTGAATGAGCTTGGATGGTGTTTATATAGCCTTGGGAGCCTTCTATGACTCTTCATATGTCCTCCATGTCTCTTCACATGCCCTCCTTGTCCTTTCACTTGCCTTGTGACTTTGTCTCTTCATTGGAGTGGATTTTGGTGGTCCAATGCCTCCTTTTGGATAAGGTTGCGCCTTCAACTTTGTACTTTGACTTTCCTAAGGTTCAAAAGCCTTCAAATGAAGTTAATTTTTGAAAAACAAAACTTGAGCTTGCCCTAGAAATGCATATCTTTTAACACTCCCCCTCAAGCTCAAGTTTCTTTTGCATTTGAAGTTGGTTCCTTGAGTTGTATGGCTTGCTTCAGCTTGGAAAGCTTTCCAGCATCCAAGAAATTTGTTAGTAGATCAGCTACCTGGTCCCTTATACTTACATGATGAATATCCACTTCTTTTTCAAGCACCTTCTCCCTTATGAAATGATAGTGGACTTCGATGTGTTTGCTCCTTGCATGAAACATAGGGTTGTTTGCAAGATATATGCTTGATATATTATATCCAAACAAAGGAACTGATCCAACCTGTACATTCAAGTCTTTCATTAGCTTTTTCATCCACATTATCTCACATGTAGCTTGGGCCAAGGCTCTATATTCAGCTTCGGTTGAAGACAAAGCAACCGTGGGTTGCTTCTTTGAACTCCATGATACAAAATTGTTTCCTAGCATGATCACATAACCTGTGGTGCTTCTTCTATCATCTTTGGAGCCCGCCCAATCAGCATCCGCATATCCTTTGAGCTCTAATGATCCTCCATAAGCATAGAAAAGTCCTTGATTTATTGTACCTTTGATGTACCTGAGTATCCTCTTTGCTGCATTCAAATGATCATTAGTAGGAGCATGCATGTATTGAGAAAGTACTCCTACACTAAATGCCAAATCAGGTCTAGTTATGGTTCCATATATAAGTGAGCCTATTAGGCTCCTATAGGTATGAATGTCCTCAAGTTCTTCTCCTTGGGTGGAGCTAAGTTTGGTATTTACATCCATTGGTTGCTTTAGTGGTTTGCATCCACTCATTCCAAACATGTACAATACATCCAACAAATATTTTCTTTGCATCAAGTAGAGACCATCATTTTTGTACATAAGCTCAATGCCCAAGAAGTATTTGAGGATTCCAAGATCTGAAATCTTGAATTCCTTCCCAAGTTTTGCCTTAATTTCTTTGATACCTGCATCATTATCACCTATTATGATAAGATCATCAACATATATGCATATGTATATAGATTCTCCATCAACCCTTTTGATGTAAAGTGAAGGATCTGAATCACTTGCAACATAACCACACTTCATTAGGTACTCAACCAATCTCTGATTCCATGCTCTAGGTGCTTGCTTGAGTCCATACAAAGCCTTCTTTAATTTACATACAAAATCATGCTTCTTTTCATCTTCATAACCTATGGGTTGATACATATAAACCACTTCTTCCAAATTTCCATTAAGAAAAGCATTTTTAATGTCCAATTGATACATTCTCCATCTTTTAGAAGCAGCCACTGAAATCAAAGTCCTAATTGTATTCTTATTTGCAACAGGACTAAAAGTTTCTTCATAATCAAGCCCATATGTTTGTGTGTAGCCCTTAGCTACTAACCTTGCTTTGTACCTTGCTAAAGATCCATCTGAATTCCTTTTGACTTTGTATACCCATTTGTTTGTGACTACCTTCATGCCTTCTTCTCTAGGTACCAATTCCCAAGTTTGGTTTTCCTTGAGAGCTTGAATCTCCTCATCCATAGCATCTCTCCATTCCTTGTGTTGGCTAGCTTCCTCATAGCTTGATGGTTCCTTATCTTTGATAACCTGTGTCATATAAGCATAATGCTTTGCAATAAAGCTATCATAAGTGAGCTTTTAAATAGGATGTTTTACCCTTTCTGACCTCCTTTCACTACCTGTGATTGGATATTTCTTCAATGTCCGTTTCTTTTGTACTTCAGGAGTTACAACTTCTTCAAATTCATCTTCATCTTCACTGGAATGAAAATCTCTTACCAAGTTACCTCCATTACCTCTATTGTGGCTACATTCTGATGTATGCTCTAACTCCTTTTGCTTTCCCTTCCATGAAGATGAGCTTTGCGAAGGACTTGGCATACTTGGTCCACTCAATGTAGTGCTAACTTGCACTTGCTCTTCAATTACCTGATCTGCATGTACAAAATCTTCTTCCTGCAAATCATTCACACCTCCATACCAAGGTTTTAACTCATCAAACACAACATCCCTTGACACTCTAAGATTTTTATTGACCGGATTATAACACCTGTACCCCTTTTGCTCATTTGAGTAGCCAACAAAAATGCATTTTTCAGCCCTAGCATCAAGCTTACCTTCTCTTACTTCCTGTGGGACATGAACATAGCATATGCAACCAAAAATCCTTAAATGAGACAGATCTGGTTTCCTTTGATAGTATACCTCATCTAGAGTAAGATCATGAACTCCTGAAGTTGGTATCCTATTCATAATATATGCTGCTGTGGTTAGTGCATCAGCCCAATATGAGAAAGGTACATTCATCTCATTCAACATGCATCTAGCTACCTCTGCAATATGTCTATTCTTTCTTTCTGAAATACCATTTTGTTGAGGGGTATACCTACATGTGTATTGCCTCCTTATGCCTTCATCTTCTAAGAACCTTGTGAACTCATTGGAGAAATATTCTCCCCCTCCATCTGACCTTAGGGTTTTAATCTTATGACCTGTTTCATTCTCAACAAGTGCTTTGTACTTTTTGAATACTTCAAACACATCTGATTTTTGCTTGATTATATACAACCAAATTTTCCTTGAACAATCATCAATAAAGGTAACAAAGTACCTATTACCTGCATGTGAAGGTTCTCTTGAAGGTCCCCATACATCTGTATGCACTAAATCCAAAACCCTTGGAGAAACATACTTGCTTGACTTGAAAGGCAACCTAGTTTGCTTCCCAAATTGACAAGCTTCACATACCTCATGAAGATGTGATGTTGAGAAGTTTGGAAGCCCTTTGACCAGTGCACTTTTCTCCATGTTCTTTAGCTTTTCAATGTTTACATGTCCTATCCTTTTATGCCACAAATCCAAATATGCAATTCTTCTATTTCCTGAAGTGATGAACATTACCTTGTTGGAGTTTTGCTTGATATTGAGAGTAAACATCCTTCCATGCTTCTCTCCTTTTGCCACAAGCTGAAATCCATTCTTTGGATCCTCTATGAAGCAACCTTTGCTATTGAACTTCACTTGGTATCCTTGATCTACCATTTGACCAACAGAAACGAGATTCTTTGTAATAGTAGGGACATATAATACCTCCGATAGTGTCTTGCTCTTCTTGCCATCCTGAAATTTGACATCTCCAATGTGTTTGATCTCATGCTCGGTGTTGTCACCTGTCTCTACACATCCTCTTTGCTTTGGAGCCTGTAAATTGCAAAACATGTCCTCCCTACAAGACATACGATTGCTACAACCACTATCTATGTACCAAGTATCATCCTTCTCATGTTTACTATCCCCATATGCATGACTCATGGCAAGAACTTGATAAGTAGACTCATTTGAAGCATAGTTACCTTTTGCATTGTTCCTCCTTTGGTAGCATTCATTTGCCCAATGTCCTAGCTTCCCACAAATGAAGCATCCATTGCCTCTTGATCCTCTTCCTCTTCCTCTATTGTTCTTGCCTCTACCTCTTCCATTTGAAGATGAGCCTTCATTTGAGTCCTCTTGGTTGTCACTTTGCTTGCTTTGGCTTTGCCTTCCTCTTCCTCTACCTCTTGATGCATTGCCTCTTCCTCTACCTGCATATAGAATTTGACCTTGGGCACCTTTGCCCTTGCTTCCACCTTGCAATATTTCTTCATTAACCATTAAAGTGTTCAATTGATCAAAATCAGGCATGTTTTCCCTAGCATACAATGAGGATATGAAGTTCCTCCACTTGTCATCATCTTTAAGACCATTAAGTACAAATGCAACCATGTCATCATCATCAATTGAATGTCCTATGGCTGCCAATGAATCTCTAATACCTTTGGCTTTAATTATGTAATCAAGTATGGATTGGTTACCTCCTTTCTTCAAGTTGTTGAGTTCATTTTTTAGTTGTACCTTCTTTGCCTTTGTGTTTGTGGTGAACATCTTCTCCAAATATTCCCACATCTCCTTGGCCGTTTCCATGCTTTGAATGTGACCTATCATTGTGTTGCTTACATGTTGAGATATCATAAACATAACCCTTCTATTTCTTACCTCCCATTCTCTAATTGCTCTTCTTTCTTGGTCGGTAGGGTTAGTTGGATCCGCAGCGATTGGCTTGGCATCACCTCCATTGATTATGCCTCCTAAGTCCTTGCTCTTGATGAAGTTTGTCATCCTAAACTTCCAAGGTTGAAAGTTGTCTTTGTCCAACTTCTCAATCTGGTTGGATACCTCTCCCATCCTCCTGAATCACCTAAAATTGAAATATGGTGTGGGATTACCTCCTTTGTTGAAAATGAAGTCCCTTTGTGTGATGAAGATGAAGCTCCCCCTTGGTTCCAAGTTAGCAACCTCCTTCAAGCTTTGAAAAGGCTTCAATGGTTGATTCCTTGGTTTGGCCTCATTTTTTGTACTCTCCTTGATGTCCAAAAGGAGCTGTGATACCACTGTTGGAAGATTTCTCCTCCAAATGCACAACAAGAAGCTTGGACCCTTCCCAAGACCTATCTGCCCTCTGACCAGTACTCACGAAAACTGGTATATCTCCCAATTCCCGAATGCAATCACAAAACCCTTTTAGCCACAGAAACTAGACATAAAGGGCTTTCCAATGAGCTATCAATCATTGGATTTGGACACCGGTAGACCTATCAACGGAGTCACACAAAACAGCACAGGTTTCCTAGCAGGTTTCGGGACAGAACAGCAGACAAAGAAATAGCAATATCTCACAGTACAGGAAGAGTTTTGCCAAAATTCTTTTTGGAATAGACTCCTTTCTTTATAAGCGTTCCAAAAAGTACAAGAACTCTCAGAATCAAGCTTCCTACAAAGAGAAATTGAAGTCCTAACAGGCTGCTAAAGAAATGGAACACCCTTTGGAAAGGGTAGGAGAGATATACAAGAGAATAAGAGCATCTATGAGAGCCTATGGCTCAATGACACATATGTATGCAGCACCACAGCTTCCTAGCATCCATACACACCTTCAATGAGCTTGGATGGTGTTTATATAGCCTTGGGAGCCTTCTATGACTCTTCATATGTCCTCCATGTCTCTTCACATGCCCTCCTTGTCTCTTCACTTGCCTTGTGACTTTGTCTCTTCATTGGAGTGGATTTTGGTGGTCCAATGCCTCCTTTTGGATAAGGTTGCGCCTTCAACTTTGTACTTTGACTTTCCTAAGGTTCAAAAGCCTTCAAATGAAGTTATTTTTTGAAAAACAAAACTTGAGCTTGCCCTAGAAATGCATATCTTTTAACACTCCCCCTCAAGCTCAAGTTTCTTTTGCATTTGAAGTTGGTTCCTTGAGTTGTATGGCTTGCTTCAGCTTGGAAAGCTTTCCAGCATCCAAGAAATTTGTTAGTAGATCAGCTACCTGGTCCCTTATACTTACATGATGAATATCCACTTCTTTTTCAAGCACCTTCTCCCTTATGAAATGATAGTGGACTTCGATGTGTTTGCTCCTTGCATGAAACATAGGGTTGTTTGCAAGATATATGCTTGATATATTATATCCAAACAAAGGAACTGATCCAACCTGCACATTCAAGTCTTTCATTAGCTTTTTCATCCACATTATCTCACATGTAGCTTGGGCCAAGGCTCTATATTCAGCTTCGGTTGAAGACAAAGCAACCGTGGGTTTCTTCTTTGAACTCCATGATACAAAATTGTTTCCTAGCATGATCACATAACCTGTGGTGCTTCTTCTATCATCTTTGGAGCCCGCCCAATCAGCATCCGCATATCCTTTGAGCTCTAATGATCCTCCATAAGCATAGAAAAGTCCTTGATTTATTGTACCTTTGATGTACCTGAGTATCCTCTTTGCTGCATTCAAATGATCATTAGTAGGAGCATGCATGTATTGAGAAAGTACTCCTACACTAAATGCCAAATCAGGTCTAGTTATGGTTCCATATATAAGTGAGCCTATTAGGCTCCTATAGGTATGAATGTCCTCAAGTTCTTCTCCTTGGGTGGAGCTAAGTTTGGTATTTACATCCATTGGTTGCTTTAGTGGTTTGCATCCACTCATTCCAAACATGTACAATACATCCAACAAATATTTTCTTTGCATCAAGTAGAGACCATCATTTTTGTACATAAGCTCAATGCCCAAGAAGTATTTGAGGATTCCAAGATCTGAAATCTTGAATTCCTTCCCAAGTTTTGCCTTAATTTCTTTGATACCTGCATCATTATCACCTATTATGATAAGATCATCAACATATATGCATATGTATATAGATTCTCCATCAACCCTTTTGATGTAAAGTGAAGGATCTGAATCACTTGCAACATAACCACACTTCATTAGGTACTCAACCAATCTCTGATTCCATGCTCTAGGTGCTTGCTTGAGTCCATACAAAGCCTTCTTTAGTTTACATACAAAATCATGCTTCTTTTCATCTTCATAACCTATGGGTTGATACATATAAACCACTTCTTCCAAATTTCCATTAAGAAAAGCATTTTTAATGTCCAATTGATACATTCTCCATCTTTTAGAAGCAGCCACTGAAATCAAAGTCCTAATTGTATTCTTATTTGCAACAGGACTAAAAGTTTCTTCATAATCAAGCCCATATGTTTGTGTGTAGCCCTTAGCTACTAACCTTGCTTTGTACCTTGCTAAAGATCCATCTGAATTCCTTTTGACTTTGTATACCCATTTGTTTGTGACTACCTTCATGCCTTCTTCTCTAGGTACCAATTCCCAAGTTTGGTTTTCCTTGAGAGCTTGAATCTCCTCATCCATAGCATCTCTCCATTCCTTGTGTTGGCTAGCTTCCTCATAGCTTGATGGTTCCTTATCTTTGATAACCTGTGTCATATAAGCATAATGCTTTGCAATAAAGCTATCATAAGTGAGCTTTTAAATAGGATGTTTTACCCTTTCTGACCTCCTTTCACTACCTGTGATTGGATATTTCTTCAATGTCCGTTTCTTTTGTACTTCAGGAGTTACAACTTCTTCAAATTCATCTTCATCTTCACTGGAATGAAAATCTCTTACCAAGTTACCTCCATTACCTCTATTGTGGCTACATTCTGATGTATGCTCTAACTCCTTTTGCTTTCCCTTCCATGAAGATGAGCTTTGCGAAGGACTTGGCATACTTGGTCCACTCAATGTAGTGCTAACTTGCACTTGCTCTTCAATTACCTGATCTGCATGTACAAAATCTTCTTCCTGCAAATCATTCACACCTCCATACCAAGGTTTTAACTCATCAAACACATCATCCCTTGACACTCTAAGATTTTTATTGACCGGATTATAACACCTGTACCCCTTTTGCTCATTTGAGTAGCCAACAAAAATGCATTTTTCAGCCCTAGCATCAAGCTTACCTTCTCTTACTTCCTGTGGGACATGAACATAGCATATGCAACCAAAAATCCTTAAATGAGACAAATCTGGTTTCCTTTGATAGTATACCTCATCTAGAGTAAGATAATGAACTCCTGAAGTTGGTATCCTATTCATAATATATGCTGCTGTGGTTGCTGCATCAGCCCAATATGAGAAAGGTACATTCATCTCATTCAACATGCATCTAGCTACCTCTGCAATTTGTCTATTCTTTCTTTCTGAAATACCATTTTGTTGAGGGGTATACCTGCATGTGTATTGCCTCCTTATGCCTTCATCTTCTAAGAACCTTGTGAACTCATTGGAGAAATATTCTCCCCCTCCATCTGACCTTAGGGTTTTAATCTTATGACCTGTTTCATTCTCAACAAGTGCTTTGTACTTTTTGAATACTTCAAACACATCTGATTTTTGCTTGATTATATACAACCAAATTTTCCTTGAACAATCATCAATAAAGGTAACAAAGTACCTATTACCTGCATTTGAAGGTTCTCTTGAAGGTCCCCATACATCTGTATGCACTAGATCCAAAACCCTTGGAGAAACATACTTGCTTGACTTGAAAGGCAACCTAGTTTGCTTCCCAAATTGACAAGCTTCACATACCTCATGAAGATGTGATGTTGAGAAGTTTGGAAGCCCTTTGACCAATGCACTTTTGTCCATGTTCTTTAGCTTTTCAATGTTTACATGTCCTATCCTTTTATGCCACAAATCCAAATATGCAATTCTTCTATTTCCTGAAGTGATGAACATTACCTTGTTGGAGTTTTGCTTGATATTGAGAGTAAACATCCTTCCATGCTTCTCTCCTTTTGCCACAAGCTGAAATCCATTCTTTGGATCCTCTATGAAGCAACCATTGCTATTGAACTTCACTTGGTATCCTTGATCTACCATTTGACCAACAGAAACGAGATTCTTTGTAATAGTAGGGACATATAATACCTCCGATAGTGTCTTGCTCTTCTTGCCATCCTGAAATTTGACATCTCCAATGTGTTTGATCTCATGCTCGGTGTTGTCACCTGTCTCTACACATCCTCTTTGCTTTGGAGCCTGTAAATTGCAAAACATGTCCTCCCTACAAGACATACGATTGCTACAACCACTATCTATGTACCAAGTATCATCCTTCTCATGTTTACTATCCCCATATGCATGACTCATGGCAAGAACTTGATAAGTAGACTCATTTGAAGCATAGTTACCTTGAGCATTGTTCCTCCTTTGGTAGCATTCATTTGCCCAATGTCCTAGCTTCCCACAAATGAAGCATCCATTGCCTCTTGATCCTCTTCCTCTTCCTCTATTGTTCCTGCCTCTACCTCTTCCATTTGAAGATGATCCTTCATTTGAGTCCTCTTGGTTGTCACTTTGCTTGCTTTGGCTTTGCCTTCCTCTTCCTCTACCTCTTGATGCATTGCCTCTTCCTCTACCTGCATATAGAATTTGACCTTGGGCACCTTTGCCCTTGCTTCCACCTTGCAATATTTCTTCATTAACCATTAAAGTGTTCAATTGATCAAAATCAGGCATGTTTTCCCTAGCATACAATGAGGATATGAAGTTCCTCCACTTGTCATCATCTTTAAGACCATTAAGTACAAATGCAACCATGTCATCATCATCAATTGAATGTCCTATGGCTGCCAATGAATCTCTAATACCTTTGGCTTTAATTATGTAATCATGTATGGATTAGTTACCTCCTTTCTTCAAGTTGTTGAGTTCATTTTTTAGTTGTACCTTCTTTGCCTTTGTGTTTGTGGTGAACATCTTCTCCAAATATTCCCACATCTCCTTGGCCGTTTCCATGCTTTGAATGTGACCTATCATTGTGTTGCTTACATGTTGAGATATCATAAACATAACCCTTCTATTTCTTACCTCCCATTCTCTAATTGCTCTTCTTTCTTGGTCGGTAGGGTTAGTTGGATCCGCAGCGATTGGCTTGGCATCACCTCCATTGATTATGCCTCCTAAGTCCTTGCTCATGATGAAGTTTGTCATCCTAAACTTCCAAGGTTGAAAGTTGTCTTTGTCCAACTTCTCAATCTGGTTGGATACCTCTCCCATCCTCCTGAATCACCTAAAATTGAAATATGGTGTGGGATTACCTCCTTTGTTGAAAATGAAGTCCCTTTGTGTGATGAAGATGAAGCTCCCCCTTGGTTCCAAGTTAGCAACCTCCTTCAAGCTTTGAAAAGGCTTCAATGGTTGATTCCTTGGTTTGGCCTCATTTTTTGTACTCTCCTTGATGTCCAAAAGGAGCTGTGATACCACTGTTGGAAGATTTCTCCTCCAAATGCACAACAAGAAGCTTGGACCCTTCCCAAGACCTATCTGCCCTCTAACCAGTACTCACAAAAACTGGTATATCTCCCAATTCCCGAATGCAATCAAAAAACCCTTTTAGCCACAGAAACTAGACATAAAGGGCTTTCCAATGAGCTATCAATCAATGGATTTGAACACCGGTAGACCTATCAACGGAGTCACACAAAACAGCACAGTTTTCCTAGCAGGTTTTGGGACAGAACAGCAGACAAAGAAATAGCAATATCTCACAGTACAGGAAGAGTTTTGCCAAAATTCTTTTTGGAATAGACTCCTTTCTTTATAAGCGTTCCAAAAAGTACAAGAACTCTCAGAATCAAGCTTCCTACAAAGAGAAATTGAAGTCCTAACAGGCTGCTAAAGAAATGGAACACCCTTTGGAAAGGGTAGGAGAGATATACAAGAGAATAAGAGCATCTATGAGAGCCTATGGCTCAATGACACATATGTATGCAGCACCACAGCTTCCTAGCATCCACACACACCTTCAATGAGCTTGGATGGTGTTTATATAGCCTTGGGAGCCTTCTATGACTCTTCATATGTCCTCCATGTCTCTTCACATGCCCTCCTTGTCTCTTCACTTGCCTTGTGACTTTGTCTCTTCATTGGAGTGGATTTTGGTGGTCCAATGCCTCCTTTTGGATAAGGTTGCGCCTTCAACTTTGTACTTTGACTTTCCTAAGGTTCAAAAGCCTTCAAATGAAGTTATTTTTTGAAAAACAAAACTTGAGCTTGCCCTAGAAATGCATATCTTTTAACACTCCCCCTCAAGCTCAAGTTTCTTTTGCATTTGAAGTTGGTTCCTTGAGTTATATGGCTTGCTTCAGCTTGGAAAGCTTTCCAGCATCCAAGAAATTTGTTAGTAGATCAGCTACCTGGTCCCTTATACTTACATGATGAATATCCACTTCTTTTTCAAGCACCTTCTCCCTTATGAAATGATAGTGGACTTCGATGTGTTTGCTCCTTGCATGAAACATAGGGTTGTTTGCAAGATATATGCTTGATATATTATATCCAAACAAAGGAACTGATCCAACCTGCACATTCAAGTCTTTCATTAGCTTTTTCATCCACATTATCTCACATGTAGCTTGGGCCAAGGCTCTATATTCAGCTTCGGTTGAAGACAAAGCAACCGTGGGTTGCTTCTTTGAACTCCATGATACAAAATTGTTTCCTAGCATGATCACATAACCTGTGGTGCTTCTTCTATCATCTTTGGAGCCCGCCCAATCAGCATCCGCATATCCTTTGAGCTCTAATGATCCTCCATAAGCATAGAAAAGTCCTTGATTTATTGTACCTTTGATGTACCTGAGTATCCTCTTTGCTGCATTCAAATGATCATTAGTAGGAGCATGCATGTATTGAGAAAGTACTCCTACACTAAATGCCAAATCAGGTCTCGTTATGGTTCCATATATAAGTGAGCCTATTAGGCTCCTATAGGTATGAATGTCCTCAAGTTCTTCTCCTTGGGTGGAGCTAAGTTTGGTATTTACATCCATTGGTTGCGTTAGTGGTTTGCATCCACTCATTCCAAACATGTACAATACATCCAACAAATATTTTCTTTGCATCAAGTAGAGACCATCATTTTTGTACATAAGCTCAATGCCCAAGAAGTATTTGAGGATTCCAAGATCTGAAATCTTGAATTCCTTCCCAAGTTTTGCCTTAATTTCTTTGATACCTGCATCATTATCACCTATTATGATAAGATCATCAACATATATGCATATGTATATAGATTCTCCATCAACCCTTTTGATGTAAAGTGAAGGATCTGAATCACTTGCAACATAACCACACTTCATTAGGTACTCAACCAATCTCTGATTCCATGCTCTAGGTGCTTGCTTGAGTCCATACAAAGCCTTCTTTAGTTTACATACAAAATCATGCTTCTTTTCATCTTCATAACCTATGGGTTGATACATATAAACCACTTCTTCCAAATTTCCATTAAGAAAAGCATTTTTAATGTCCAATTGATACATTCTCCATCTTTTAGAAGCAGCCACTGAAATCAAAGTCCTAATTGTATTCTTATTTGCAACAGGACTAAAAGTTTCTTCATAATCAAGCCCATATGTTTGTGTGTAGCCCTTAGCTACTAACCTTGCTTTGTACCTTGCTAAAGATCCATCTGAATTCCTTTTGACTTTGTATACCCATTTGTTTGTGACTACCTTCATGCCTTCTTCTCTAGGTACCAATTCCCAAGTTTGGTTTTCCTTGAGAGCTTGAATCTCCTCATCCATAGCATCTCTCCATTCCTTGTGTTGGCTAGCTTCCTCATAGCTTGATGGTTCCTTATCTTTGATAACCTGTGTCATATAAGCATAATGCTTTGCAATAAAGCTATCATAAGTGAGCTTTTAAATAGGATGTTTTACCCTTTCTGACCTCCTTTCACTACCTGTGATTGGATATTTCTTCAATGTCCGTTTCTTTTGTACTTCAGGAGTTACAACTTCTTCAAATTCATCTTCATCTTCAGTGGAATGAAAATCTCTTACCAAGTTACCTCCATTACCTCTATTGTGGCTACATTCTGATGTATGCTCTAACTCCTTTTGCTTTCCCTTCCATGAAGATGAGCTTTGCAAAGGACTTGGCATACTTGGTCCACTCAATGTAGTGCTAACTTGCACTTGCTCTTCAATTACCTGATCTGCATGTACAAAATCTTCTTCCTGCAAATCATTCACACCTCCATACCAAGGTTTTAACTCATCAAACACAACATCCCTTGACACTCTAAGATTTTTATTGACCGGATTATAACACCTGTACCCCTTTTGCTCATTTGAGTAGCCAACAAAAATGCATTTTTCAGCCCTAGCATCAAGCTTACCTTCTCTTACTTCCTGTGGGACATGAACATAGCATATGCAACCAAAAATCCTTAAATGAGACAAATCTGGTTTCCTTTGATAGTATACCTCATCTAGAGTAAGATAATGAACTCCTGAAGTTGGTATCCTATTCATAATATATGCTGCTGTGGTTGCTGCATCAGCCCAATATGAGAAAGGTACATTCATCTCATTCAACATGCATCTAGCTACCTCTGCAATTTGTCTATTCTTTCTTTCTGAAATACCATTTTGTTGAGGGGTATACCTGCATGTGTATTGCCTCCTTATGCCTTCATCTTCTAAGAACCTTGTGAACTCATTGGAGAAATATTCTCCCCCTCCATCTGACCTTAGGGTTTTAATCTTATGACCTGTTTCATTCTCAACAAGTGCTTTGTACTTTTTGAATACTTCAAACACATCTGATTTTTGCTTGATTATATACAACCAAATTTTCCTTGAACAATCATCAATAAAGGTAACAAAGTACCTATTACCTGCATTTGAAGGTTCTCTTGAAGGTCCCCATACATCTGTATGAACTAGATCCAAAACCCTTGGAGAAACATACTTGCTTGACTTGAAAGGCAACCTAGTTTGCTTCCCAAATTGACAAGCTTCACATACCTCATGAAGATGTGATGTTGAGAAGTTTGGAAGCCCTTTGACCAATGCACTTTTCTCCATGTTCTTTAGCTTTTCAATGTTTACATGTCCTATCCTTTTATGCCACAAATCCAAATATGCAATTCTTATATTTCCTGAAGTGATGAACATTACCTTGTTGGAGTTTTGCTTGATATTGAGAGTAAACATCCTTCCATGCTTCTCTCCTTTTGCCACAAGCTGAAATCCATTCTTTGGATCCTCTATGAAGCAACCTTTGCTATTGAACTTCACTTGGTATCCTTGATCTACCATTTGACCAACAGAAACGAGATTCTTTGTAATAGTAGGGACATATAATACCTCAGATAGTGTCTTGCTCTTCTTGCCATCCTGAAATTTGACATCTCCAATGTGTTTGATCTCATGCTCGGTGTTGTCACCTGTCTCTACACATCCTCTTTGCTTTGGAGCCTATTAATTGCAAAACATGTCCTCCCTACAAGACATATGATTGCTACAACCACTATCTATGTACCAAGTATCATCCTTCTCATGTTTACTATCCCCATATGCATGACTCATGGCAAGAACTTGATCAGTAGACTCATTTGAAGCATAGTTACCTTGAGCATTGTTCCTCTTTTGGTAGCATTCATTTGCCCAATGTCCTAGCTTCCCACAAATGAAGCATCCATTGCCTCTTGATCCTCTTCCTCTTCCTCTATTGTTCCTGCCTCTACCTCTTCCATTTGAAGATGAGCCTTCATTTGAGTCCTCTTGGTTGTCACTTTGCTTGCTTTGGCTTTGCCTTCCTCTTCCTCTACCTCTTGATGCATTGCCTCTTCCTCTACTTGCATATAGCATTTGACCTTGGGCACCTTTGCCCTTGCTTCCACCTTGCAATATTTCTTCATTAACCATTAAAGTGTTCAATTGATCAAAATCATGCATGTTTTCCCTAGCATAGAATGAGGATATGAAGTTCCTCCACTTGTCATCATCTTTAAGACCATTAAGTACAAATGCAACCATGTCATCATCATCAATTGAATGTCCTATGGCTGCCAATGAATCTCTAATACCTTTGGCTTTAATTATGTAATCATGTATGGATTGGTTACCTCCTTTCTTCAAGTTGTTGGGTTCATTTTTTAGTTGTACCTTCTTTGCCTTTGTGTTTGTGGTGAACATCTTCTCCAAATATTCCCACATCTCCTTGGCCGTTTCCATGCTTTGAATGTGACCTATCATTGTGTTGCTTACATGCTGAGATATCATAAACATAACCCTTCTATTTCTTACCTTCCATTCTCTAATTGCTCTCCTTTCTTGGTCGGTAGGGTTAGTTGGATCCGCAGCGATTGGCTTGGCATCACCTCCATTGATTATGCCTCCTAAGTCCTTGCTCATGATAAAGTTTGTCATCCTAAACTTCCAAGGTTGAAAGTTGTCTTTGTCCAACTTCTCAATCTGGTTGGATACCTCTCCCATCCTCCTGAATCACCTAAAATTGAAATATGGTGTGGGATTACCTCCTTTGTTGAAAATGAAGTCCCTTTGTGTGATGAAGATGAAGCTCCCCCTTGGTTCCAAGTTTGCAACCTCCTTCAAGCTTTGAAAAGGCTTCAATGGTTGATTCCTTGGCTTGGCCTCCTTTTTTGTACTCTCCTTGATGTCCACAAGGAGATCTCATACCACTGTTGGAAGATTTCTCCTCCAAATGCACAACAAGAAGCTTGGACCCTTCCCAAGACCTATCTGCCCTCCGACCAGTACTCACTAAAACTGGTATATCTCCCAATTCCCGAATCCAATCAAAAAACCCTTTTAGCCACAAAAACTAGACAGTAAGGGCTTTCCAATGAGCTATTGAATCATTGGATTTGACACCTTTAGGCCTGTCAACGGAGTCACACAAGACAGCCCAGTGTTGCTAGCAGGTTTTAGGACAGAACATCAGCCAAAGAAATAGCAATATCTCACAATACAAGAAGAGTTTTGCCAAAATTCTTTTTGGAATAGAATCCTTGCTTTATAAGCTTTCCAACAAGTACAAGAACTCTCAGAATGGAGCTTCCTACAAAGAGAAATTGAAGTCCTAACAGGCTTCTACAGAGATGGAACACCCTTTGGAAAGGGTAGGAGAGATATACAAGAGAATAAGAGCATCTATGAGAGCCTATGGCTCAATGAAACATATGTATGCAGCACCACGACTTCCTAGCATCCACAGACGCCTTGAATGAGCTTGGATGGTGTTTATATAGCCTTGGGAGCCTTCTATGACTCTTCATATGTCCTCCATGTCTCTTCACATGCCCTCCTTGTCTCTTCACTTGCCTTGTGACTTTGTCTCTTCATTGGAGTGGCTTTGGTGGTCCACTGCCTCCTTTTGGATAAGGTTGCGCCTTCAACTTTGTACTTTGACTTTCCTAAGGTTCAAAAGCCTTCAAATGAAGTTATTTTTTGAAAAACAAAACTTGAGCTTGCCCTAGAAATGTATATCTTTTAACAATGTGTATGCATATGTATTATGTATGTGTGTATGCATATGCATTGTGTATGTGTGTATGCATATGCATGTGTGTATGCATATGCATGTGTGTATGCATATTGTTGCTCTAGCACAATGATGAGAACCATGTTAAGAAGATCCACTTCCTTAATGTCAATCCGCGGAAGAGATAGGAGTGATATGAAGATCATGAATGTGAGATAAAGTGAGAGTGAAGGTGAGAAGCATAGAGATGCACACACACATACACACACACTACGAAGAGACAAGCAAGACACAATGGAAGGTGAGAAATCAACTCTATTGCTCAAGAACACTCTTACAAGCTCAAGCTCACTCTAGTTCATACAAGTCTACACTAGCTAACCCCAAAAAGGAGCTCTCTAGCTCTTTTTATAGATTTTAGACTAGTTTTGACCGGTGCCATATCTAGTGACCGCCATAGTTAAAAAATAGGTCCTAGATGCTATTTGAAAGCGTTAACGGTGTCTAAAAATAACCAAAATTGGTACGCTCATTCTACCTAAGCTCCTCAAGCTTGAGGACTCCTCCGCTTGAACAAAATGGAGCTATAAATTACAAAAAGAGTTTTTCTATGCTACATATATTACAAAAGTGATGAAAATCATTGTTGGAGGTTTTGAAAAGTATTTATAAAACATAAATCTTTGATAAATTGATTCGATTGAATCCCTGCTCTATCTTTACATGGTTCTGCGTGTTGGTGCAGACCAATCACCAATTGAAGTTTGGAAGACAAAAGAATGGAGATAAGATCAAGTCTTGAAGCAAAGAAGGTGGTTACATTCACAGGATGAATGATATGTACACATATGTACATTAGTGAAGACATAGATCACTTATACTTTTGTTTAGTTATAAGCTTGTACATATTTGCCTATAAATACTTTTGAAAAATGTCGGGGCAATAGAGGAGACAGTAAGAGAGTATGAGAATAATGCATTTGTAAGTTGTAAGACTCATTAGAGTTCATAGGAATGAGAAGAAGTCTCTCTCATAACTTAATTGTAATTTTTGAGGAATAGAAAAAAGTTGCGCCCGAAGTTTTCGTGTCTTCTCCTTCTGTGGTAGATCTTCTGAGGAATGCTTTTGTACAAGTCTAAGTTTAGAGTTGATTGACCTCTGTGCAAAATTTCAGCTTCCAATTGTAATCAGGTTAAGAGAATTGGGTGTAGGAACATTCATATGTAAAGAATGTTCACAGTCTTCTAAAATACGCATAGGTTTTGAATTCAGGAAAATGATTAGTGCTCAGTGCACAGTGTAAAGTTTTACACATATGATGGCTCAAAATCTAAGTTGAGAGATAAGCTATCTACAGCTAAAAGGATTTGATCAAACGGGTTCTACATTGAGAGAACCAAAGTTAAGAAGTTAGGGGTGTCTAAATCAACTTCACAGAATTGCAGATTTAGACATAGGTAACTTGCTAAGTAGATTTCTCAAGATCTACTGAATCTCTTGGAGTGATTTGACTTGGAGGAGGTGTGCAATCTTTAGGCGACACCTTGTGCAAAGTTTCATAAAAAACTTTACACATTTACTCAGTCAATGAGAAAGATATATGCAACAGACTTTCTGAGTAATCTCCTTCTTCACAGTTTGTTCAAGAATTTGGTATTTGGTCATTGATCTTTTAAATTGGTGAAGTTTTTGACTTACTCTTGATATAGAGGTGTTCTAAATTCAAGAGTAGGTTGTTCTTTTGGAGATTAACACTCTCCATCAGTGGTATCAGAGCTGGAATCATCTAAATTGAAGAAAGGAGGATCCCGACTGCTGCAGGTGTGAAGAATTCAACATTTGAAGGTTCAAAAGGTGAAAGTTCGAAGGCAAAGCTTCTGAAAGAGGTCATACGACATCAAGAAAGACAAAAGGAGTGACACTCGAAGTAAAGGTAATCTTATACTCTATAAAGTTTGAAGGATTCAATACACAGGTGAAGAAAGGATGGGAGATTCTCTTCAGATAGAGAAATTGGATAGAGAAAACTATCCTGCATGGTCAATGAGGATGGAAGCTCATCTAATGAGCAAAGATTTGATAGCATACATTACAGGTGAAGAAGAGAAGCCTCAGTTCAGAGATCCTAGTGTTCCAACTAGGGGCGAATTGTCAGATTTGAAGACATGGATGAAGAAAGATGCTCAAGCAAGGAGCATTATTTATATGGCAGTAAATGATTACTTGCTACCTCACATTAGAGGTCTTGAAAGTGCAAGTGATATTTGGAATGCTTTGGAGGAGCATTTCCAGAATACTACAAAGTCTAGGAAGGCATCCTTGTGGGTAGAATTTACCACCTTCAAGAAGAAGGCTTCTCAATCCATCTCAGATTATGTAACCAGAATGAAGGATATTGCAGATGCATTAGGAGCTGTTGATGAAGACATAGAGGAGGATAAATTGGTAAGACAGATTCTTACAGGGTTGAGAGGTGATGACAAATGGAAGCCATTCATTTTGTCTACTGAATTATCACTTGACCATTTCACTCCTGATTTAAATCAGTTGTTAGGTCACATGCTAACCTTTGAGCAGGATGTCAAAGGTGATGGTGACAAAAGTACAGGACATGCAATGTATTCTAAAGACAAGAAGAAATCTAACAAAGGAAAGCAACACTCATGTGAAGATGAAGGCACAACTAGTCAAGCCAACTTCCTAAGAGGAAGAGGAGGTGGCAAAGGTAGAGGAAGAGGAAGGAATAACAAAGATGGAGCTAAAGCTTGCTGGATTTGTGGTAAGACAAATCACTTAGCTAATGATTGTTGGCATAATAATCAGAGTAATGGTGGATATAATCAGAACTATAATTCAAGAGGAAGAGGTGGCAGAAATTCAAGAGGTAATTTCAGAGGACGAGGTAGTAGGGGATACTTTGGAAGAAATGCAGGTAGAGGATTGCAAAGTCAACAATATAATAATACCTACTACAACTATGCTTCAGATCAGAAGGAGGATTCAACATTGATAATGAATGCAACTTGTGAAAGGGAAAGTGAAGATCAGAGAGTCCTCTACATTGACTGAGGGTGTAGCAATCACCTGAGTGGTAACATAGCATTAATGACTGATTTGGAGAAAAATGTATCTAATCATGTTGTTCAAACAGGTGACAATACAAAGCACAATGTGAAGTCAATTGGATCAGTGAAGGCCAAGGATGGTAGCACCTTGTTGAGTAAGGTCTTGTATGTTCCTATAATTCCTAAGAATTTAATCAGTGTAGGACAAATTGTTGAAAAAGGTTATGAAGTGAGGTTCACTAATGAAGGAGTGTTTGTGGAAGACCCTAGCAATGGGTATAAACAAATTGTTTCAGGAAAGAAAGAAGGAAGATTGTTCACTTTGAAGATTTAAGGCAATGTTGGTCATGCCTTGTTTACCTATGGAGGACAAAGGATTTCTGAGCTAGATCTTTGGCACAAGAGGCTTGGACACTTCCATGAAAGAGGTATCAAAGATATGATAAATAATGGTTCAGTGCTTGGATTGCCTAATGTTGCAGGTCAACATATGACATACAGATGTGAGGCATGTCAATTAGGTAAGGCTCATAAGCAATCCTATTCCAAGCAAGGTTTTATGTATTCAGAGAAGCTTGAGTTGGTACACACAGATGTGTGGGGACCATCAAAGGATTTCAATATTAATGGCTCAAGATACTATGTGATTTATGTTGATGATGCTACCAGATGGATCACTATTTATGTGATCAAAGATAAGTCAGAAGTGTTTAATACTTTTAAACACTACCATATGTATGCAGAAAGAATTACAGGTCATAAATTGAAGAGACTAAGATGAGATGAGGGGGAGAGTATTTCTCTAATGAATTCAGTGACTACTTGTGGAATCCAGGTATAAAGAGGGAAATTACTTGCAGGTACTCTCCTCAACAAAATGGTGTAGCAGAAAGGGAATAGAACCCTTGTTGAATTTGCAAGGTCTATGTTGAAGGAGAAAAATTGCCCTAATTATTTGTGGGCTGAGGCTGTAAACACAGCTACTTATCTGGTCAATAGGCTACCATGTAAAGCCTTGCAAGGTATGACACCTTATGAAGCTTGGTGGGGTAAGAGACCTACCTTGGATCATTGCAAAGTATTTGGGTGTTTGGCTTATGTATATGTGCCATCACAATTAAGGCATAAATTGGAGCCTAAAGCTGAAAGGTATGTGTTCATTGGTTATGATGATAAGCAGATGGGGTACAAGTTGTGGAGTCCATCCACAAAACATTTTCTTGTATCAAAGGATGTTACATTTGATGAGCAAGGTACTTGGTATGCAGGTACGATCAATATTAATACAGGAGATGAAGAAGTTGTGAGTCAAAAGAAAGGTAAATCAAAGATTCAAATACTTGATGAAGAGGAGAATAATGAAGTGCAGGTTGAAGTTGAAGAAATGCCTATATTTGATCCTGACTGTGATGAACCAGAAACCTCAAGAAGTGGAGAGCTCAGAAGGTCATCAAGACAGAAGTGGCAACCTACAAGGTATAGCTATGATACTTCTTTTTTGACTACAAAAGATTATGCTTACATGATAAAGGAAGATGAAGACCCTTCTACATATGAAGAGGCAAAAGGTAAAGAAAATTGGGAGAAAGCTATGCAGGAAGAATATGATGCATTGATGGAAAATCAGACTTGGGATTTGGTTCCTAAACCAAATAGCCAGAAGATCATTGGATGTAAATGGGTTTTCAAAACCAAAAGATTTGCAGATGGAAGTGTGTCTAGATACAAAGCTAGACTTGTTGTGAAGGGGTTTGCTCAGACATATGGTGTTGATTATGATGAGACCTATAGTCCTGTGGCAAAGATGACAACCATCAGGACACTCATAGCTATTGCAGCATGCAAAGGTTGGAAGTTATGTCAATTAGATGTGAAAAATGCTTTTTTGAATGGTTATATTTCAGATGATGTTTTCATGGAGCAACCTCAAGGATTCAGAGATGGAAGATATCCAGATCATGTGTGCAAGCTCAAGAGAGCTTTGTATGGCTTAAAGCAGGCTCCAAGAGCATGGAACTATAGACTTGTGAAGTTCTTGAAAGAACTTGGTTTTCAAGTTTCTAAAGCAGATAGTAGCTTGCTTGTCAAAGCCAGTGATGATGGGTTCATTTACATATGCATATATGTTGATGACATAATTCTTACAGGTACAGATGAGAAAGGCATTCAAGGCCTAAAGAAGCAAATGGAGAAAGAGTTCAAGATCAGTGACTTGGGAGATTTGTCATACTTCTTGGGCATGGAGATCTTATACACTCAACATGGAGTGTATGTAACTCAAGAAAGGTATTTGAAGAACTTGTTAATCAAGTTTAAAATGAATGATTCCAGGGTAGCACCTACTCCAATGGAGGTGAATCACAAATTAAGCAGATTTGGAGGTGAAGAGTTCAAGGACATGAAACAATATCAGAGTTTGGTTGGTAGTCTTATCTATGCTACATTAACTAGACCTGATTTATCATATGCAGTTGGGGTTTTATCTCAATTCATGCATTGTCCTAGGAAGGAACATTGGATTGCAAGTCAAAGAGTGTTGAGGTACATTAAGGGTACACTCAAAGAAGGTTTGTATTATGGTTTTACATCAGATACAAACATCAAGATTTATAGTGATGCAGATTGGGCAGGTAATCTAGATGATAGAAGGTCAACCTATGCGTACATGTGTTATGTTGGAGATAACTTGATTTCTTGGTGCTCAAAGAAACAACATACAGTTGCTTGTCATCTACAGAAGCAGAGTACAAAGGCATGGTTGAAGCTGCAAAAGAAGTGGTATGGCTTAAGACTCTCATGAAGAGTTTTGACACTATACAGAGCATACCTATCATTTATGGTGATAACATGAGTTCATTATATCTAGCTGCTAATCCTGTTTTTCATGCCAGGACCAAACACATTGAGATACAGTATCACTTTCTAAGAGAGAAGGTGATGGATAAAGAGATTGAAGTCATACATACTTCAACAAAAGATCAGATAGCTGATATGCTAACTAAAAGCTTGGATGGACCAAAGTTACAAAAGTTCAAAGATATGGCAGGCATAAAGAAGATAAGAGAAACCTCAATTGATGATTGAGGGGGAGCTGTTGGTGCAGATCAATCACCAATTGAAGTTTGGAAGACAAAAGAATGGAGATAAGATCAAGTCTTGAAGCAAAGAAGGTGGTTACATTCACAGGATGAATGATATGTACACATATGTACATTAGTGAAGACATAGATCACTTATACTTTTGTTTAGTTATAAGCTTGTACATATTTGCCTATAAATACTTTTGAAAAATATCGGGGCAATAGAGGAGACAGTAAGAGAGTATGAGAATAATGCATTTGTAAGTTGTAAGACTCATTAGAGTTCAAAGGAATGAGAAGAAGTCTCTCTCATAACTTAATTGTAATTTTCTGAGGAATAGAAAAAAGTTGCGCCCGAAGTTTTCATGTCTTCTCCTTCTGTGGTAGATCTTCTGAGGAATGCTTTTGTACAAGTCTAAGTCTATAGTTGATTGACCTCTGTGCAAAATTTCAGCTTCCAATTGTAATCAGGTTAAGAGAATTGGGTGTAGGAACATTCATATGTAAAGAATGTTCACAGTCTTCTAAAATAGGCGCAGATTTTGAATTCAGGAAAATGATTAGTGCTCAGTGCACAGTGTAAAGTTTTACACATATGATAGCTCAAAATCTAATTTGAGAGATAAGCTATCTACAGCTAAAAGGATTTGATCAAACGGGTTCTACATTGAGAGAACCAAAGTTAAGAAGTTAGGGGTGTCTAAATCAACTTCACAGAATTGCAGATTTAGACATAGGTAACTTGCTAAGTAGATTTCTCAAGATCTACTGAATCTTTTGGAGTGATTTGACTTGGAGGAGGTGTGCAATCTTTAGCTGACACCTTGTGCAAAGTTTCATAAAAAACTTTACACATTTACTCAGTCAATGAGAAAGATATATGCAGTAGACTTTCTGAGTAATCTCCTTCTTCACAGTTTATTCAAGAATTTGGTATTTGGTCATTGATCTTTTAAATTGGTGAAGGTTTTGACTTTTGATATAGAGGTGTTCTAAATTCAAGAGTAGGTTGTTCTTTTGGAGATTAACACTCTCCATCACTGCGGCTTCTATGCCTCTGGCTACTCCCAACACCCCCCTCCCTCTCGCTTCTGTCGTCCGCAACAGAACCTTGTTGCGGGATCTGTCGGATGTAATTCTGTAGTAGGTCTTGAGCGAGGGTGTGTTCTGATATGCGAATGCCTCAGGCCAAATCTGCCTCAAGTTTCTCCCAATCAATGGGTTGCGGTTCATCGGATGGCGGTAGTCGATAATGCATGGAATATACCATCTGTTCATAGGCAAATAATTGAAATAAATGTGTAGGCCTGCTGATGAACACTTCCGAATGGTATTCCCAGAAACCGGTTGTGAACATCTCTTCGAAGGTCTTCTTATAGCACGCCGGTAAGTATTTAATTATGCAATGCCGGGCATAACACACCCGGAGCGATGGAGTTGTACTCATATCATATGCAAGATCTAGATTACCATGCTCGAAACCCGGGGTGTTCACATGGGGTGCCTTGATGTGTCTGAAGACTTTAAAAACCATCTGCATCATGTCAAATATCTTGACAGTCATGTGCACTGCTATATCCTCCATATGTTTTAAGCATGGGAGCCAGTGACGAATCGTTGCCATCATGTATCCGACTGTAGGTGGTCCGGTGGGTGGCCTGAAGTATGGGTAGTTTAGCCAATCCTAGCATTGCTTGTTGTTCTGTACTTTTCTAGCAAATACCTTCCAAGAACGGCGACGTGGCACTGGTCCCCAACATGGGTTGTACTTTAAGTGTAGAGGTGCCTTGACCCATGTACTCATCATCTGTGGATAATTCTGTAAGAGATCCTTGTGCCAATCGCGTTGATAGATTTCTCCTTGCTACGCGCCTGTTGGAAAATTGTCAGGCTCAAATTGAGTAGCGTGAGAGGGTTTCTTGCATGTTTCTTTCTCTATGGCGAACTAATATTCCGCCATTAACATAAAGTAAGGCTTGTATTGTAGCTCGTGCCCTGATATGTATCTGCGAGGGGCCAAATGAGCAAAGTAGGGGGACTGTAAAATGTGTTCTTCAATCATTGACATGGCGTGTAACTGCGCCTCTACCCTTGCTGAGTGGGTTGTTCCAAGTTCTTCTATCGTCTTCATCCATGCGAGAGTTGGAAGTTCGAAAGTCGTCTGGCCTTTGGCCATGACTCGTCCGCCTGGGATGGGTTGGGGTTCATACGCTTCTTCAAAAGTTTCCTCCACCGGAATGGTGACTGTTTCTTCCTCTGCTAGTAGTTTTGGTGGGGAGTTTGGCCTGGGGGGTGCTTCATATACGGCTATCTGGGATTGAAGAGTTGATACCTGGGCCCCTAATGCGTTGAGTTCCTCTAAGATGTCAGGAGATGGGTCCGGAGGAGCTGGTAGTCCTTGTGGTATTGGTGCTCTTAACTGCAATATCTTGTGTTTATCTTTGAGCTTCTGAAACTCCTCGTTCATGCTGTCGTACTCATCTAGCAATCTGACATGATCATCTAGCAACATTTTCATAGATTCTGAGGGCACGGCCTTGAAGCGACTAGGGCTCAATGGTTGGTCTAGCTGATCTAGAGCAGCTTCTAAATTCTCTCTGTTCTGTTCTTGTAAGCGCTGGTTCACTGCTGCCAGGTGTCTTCTGAGTAAGCCCATGTTCCTGGTGAGCGTTGCATAGCGAATAGTCTGTGCCCTTAACAAGTTATCGATATCCGTGACAGCTTCTTTTGTCTTTTCTTCACTTTCTAGTTCAAGTTTGTGATATGCCTCTCATAGCTCTTGGTAGCGGGTGTTCAATGAGGCATTCTGGATGGTCAGTGAATTGAGCTGCGACTGTAAATCATTCGTTGTCTTCTGCAGCTGCTAATAATTATTTCCAAGAGATGTGAACTCATCTCTTACTTGAGTCATACACGTGAACATTTGTCGAAATGCAGTGTCTATAGTGGGTGATAATATTAATGGTGTGCTAAGTGAAGATGAAGTAGGTGTAGATGCAAGGAGAATGGGGGTGGGAAAGTGGATGCCGTGGTTATTGTGGAGAAAAGTGAAGTGCCTAAATATGGTTGTGCCATGAATGATGTGAGCGGTGGTGCGGTGGGCAGTGATATATCCATGTCGTTGGATGTGGTATCAAGTGCGGTGACTGTGAATAATGGCGTGAGAGTGGGGGCGTGTGTGGGTGTAAATACAGGGTTTACAAAGGTTGAAGAGTAATTTACAGAGGGGTTCTCTTGGACTGCTTGGTGGAATTACGGTGGGGCGGGGAGGTGATACAGGGGAAAAAGTCATCGGGGTTAGAAATGGAAATAGTGGTCTGGGGGGTGGAAGGGGAAATGGACTGGATAGAAACGTAGAAGTTCTAGGGGGTAGACTAGGTTGAGTGGGTGCGGGAAGGGTTAGAGGAATGGAAGCAACAAAGGCTTCTGATACAACGCTATCCAAAGATGTGTATGGTGGGAGAAATCGGATGTAAAGGGGAGATTGGAGATACGGGAGGTGAAAGAGGAGCAGTTAGTATGGTAGGTACTTCGGTAACAACGACGGTATGTACAGTAGTAGTGTGCGGTGAGGAGTCGATGACAATGGTGTTGTCTGCCAATTATCCTTCAAGGACAAGACATGCTTCCCTGGCCTGTTCTGAAGAGTGGGCGCCTCTGGGTACACAAATGTATTCAGCAGGTTCTGATTTGACAAGTTCCCTGAAGCCTTCGATGTATACTTCTTCGAAACCGCCTGAGACAAGTTTTTGTTCTATGAGTGCTTGGCTCTCTTCCTCAGTTAACTTCTTACATGCCCAAACGTTTTTCGTAGTACGATACAACTTTTTGATGGCTAGCGTATAAGCTGCTGCTTCAAACATTTCATCTTCATCCGTAGTGGTATCACCTTGGGTGTCGGTTTGCTGTCCTTGTTCATCTGTCTGTACATGTTCTTGTGATTCATGAGTGCCCTGGCTGGCTTCATCGTCTCCGTCATCTTCATCGGTTTCTGTTCTTTCTTCCTCGAAACTAGATACTAGTTGTCCTTGTGGTTGGTCCGGGGGAGTGGTCGGGTAGCTTGGACGTTCGTATTCTTGAGGAAAGATTTGACCTTCAAAAAATTGAAATTCATTTGAGAAAGCATCTGGCATTTTGAAATCAAATGTTGTATCTATGGGTTCTGCTTCCAAGTTAGGTATCGAAAAAGAAAAAGCTTCCGCACCAATAGTGGTGGGAACTTCTGCTGCAGTGGTGGTAGGTTCCTGGACTGATGTTGCCTGTGAGGTAACTGCACTCGTAGTGCCTTCTGTAGCAATAGGCCGAGATAATTGTATGCGAATAGGTTGTACAGTTACAGGGGCTTCTATAGGAGAATGTTTTGGAGAGGGTTGTGGTGACGGTGATTCTGGGACCTGTAGGCATGGAATGGTTCCTCTCATGTTCTTTCCTGCTTGTCCTTTGCTAGTCTTGCTAGCTTTCTTTGCTGTCCCCTTGAATGCTTTCAGCTCCTCGCTTGTCATTGCACACTCGATTGGCAAGTAGTATGCCAAACACATATATACAATGCGTGTGAGAGCGCAAGATCCATTGATGACCTTCTTTCTTTCCCATCTATGTTGGGTAAGGTAGAGCTGATCAATTATCCAGCTAGCGAGATCAACTGTTTGTGGTCTAGTGCATGCTAAATATAGTCCAAACCAGATGCGTTTGTGGGGCATGGTGAATCTATCCTGAGCGGGGAAAGCAAAATATTGCATGCATATCCTCAATGGTTTAGAGAGCTCAGTGTGATTGCTGAAATATCTTCCCACTTAGTAACATCCCCACGTTTCATAGGCTCTGGAATTAGCTGTTCTCATTCTATCGGCGTATGCGTTCCATGGATCTTGATTGCAGCGCGAATCAGATCTTTAGAAAGGTAAAACCTCTTATATGGCGGATCATTTACTAATGATGGCAAAATGAATGTTCCTGGTAGATCCTTGTTCTTCGAAGCTGTCAAAGTGGTGATTAAGTAATAGCATCCGTAGAAGTCAGGTTTAGGCAAGGGATCACTGAAATATTTTGTAAAGCTTGCTCTTTCCCAAACATGCGTTAAGTCTTCTGTGTTCTATAGTCCTTTGAATTCTCCTGAGAAAAATTGGTACTTGGCCCAAGTACGGTGATCAAACGCCAAGTTGGCTTCAAAGATGAAATCTGCATCCGCAAATGGTCCTGCTAAACCCTGGAACCAATGAGAGTTGCGATGAATCTATTCAGTATATCCCCTAGGAGGATCGTCGATTGGCATAGGTCCTGGAAAGCCTTGAAATTCTGGTGGTTGAGCCGTAGGATGGGGCTCCGCTAGTAGTTCACCAATATTGGCCATGGGTACACTGGTGGCAGCTTCAGATGGTCCTTCTGCCTGCATGATGAGTGATGCAAATGCGTAGAAGATCTGCTTCAAAAGATTAACACATTAGTATGGAAATTAATCATGATCCCATTAAAGTGAGACCGTAATCCCTTTCCATAACCGATGTGTAACCCGTGTAACCGAGTGTGGTGATGTGGTTTATGGAATGATTGTTGCAAAACTAGTGCAGGTCTCTAGATGCCTACATGCTTCAGATGATGCATACATTTCTTGATGAGGTGTTATTACAAGTGATGTTGGGTTATAGTGTGTGGATTTGTACAAGGTTTAGGTGTGGGTGAATTATTACAAGGGTCTTGTTTAGTCGGGATGGGAGTAATGTTAGATAAGGGGGTTGAAGAAGTTGTCTGGACATGTTTCGGTATCCATTTCCTAAGAGTTTCTGAGCGGGTGGAATGTTTCTTCTGAGGGCCAAAAGTTGAGATCGGATGTGGTGGGGTTAAAAGGTGAAGAGATTTCTGAGTTGTATATGTTACATGGCTTTAGGGTTGGGCTAAAATACACTGTTTAGATGCCCAAATCTGCATGGGTGTGGGTTGATTCGTAAGAGACTTCTTGGGGATCCAAATTTGTCGAATGTTTGTATTCGTAGAAGAAGGTTGAGGAGATGTTGAATATTGACTCTGCTTCTGCCTTGACTTCTTCTTGTCATTGTCCGCATTGGTGAAATCTATTGATGCTTTCTGTCCTTTTGGCACCCATATTTGTCTTGTGCCTCTTGCTTTGTGATATTGATACTGCATCTTTCTTCCTTGTCGTCAGTTGATACTGCATCTGATGTAACCCACCTGACCGCTGATTGTGTCCATTTGACCAAGCGATTAGGCGGTTGCCCCTTCTAATTTGCAGGAAGCCCAAGGGAAAATCTCCTGACGTCCTTTTGATTGACACTTGTCCATCGCCAAGCCCGCGTGGGTTGGTGTAGACATAACGTGACTTATCTCACCAAAGATCTTCCAGTCCTCCTTCACATGCGTTTCATAGGGTCTAGGGTTGCGTTCTTTAGGCGGATTGCCATTAGGGAAGTCAAGTGGTATCACTCGCTTCTGATCTAAGGTTCCAATCTGCAAGGAGCCTTATCTAAGATTTAGGTCCACTGAGTGATCGTATAGCCAATCTTGGCCAAGGATTAGGGGTTCTATCAGATCCTCGTCATGGCACACTAGTAGCTTCACTGTCATAGTCACTTCATTTATGAGGATAGGAAGGTCCACCTCACCCATGCAAGGGGTTTCCATGCCTCCTAGCCCTATGAGGTATGCCTCAATTGGCTGCATTTTTATTCCTGAGTCCTTATAGTGGGACCATCTAATCGCACTAGTCGCAGCGCCTGAATCAATTAAAGCCCTGAGCTCGTGGCAAGGGTTGTCATGCTCTAGCCTGACTGTAATGAATGGTCTCCTATCCACTATGCTAGGATGAGTGGTCGACTTTACTTGACACATGGCCATGGGGTATTTGGGTGTTGTTTCCAGGTGGTTATAATGTTCTCTCCTTAGTCCTTGTCTTCGTAGCTTCATGCACTTGATGCGTTCTATAGCTTCTGCTTGAGCTTCAGCTCGTACTCTATTTTCTTCCTCCTTATGCATCTTTGCCAACGTGAGTCGTCTAAGCATATCCTGAGTAAGAGGTTCCTGGTATAACTTGACTCTACAACCACTAATGTAATTAGGCATTATGTCTCCTTCTAAGGTGGCTAATTGTACTGCTCCACTTGTCGAGAGTCTGTTAATGATCATAGGTCCATAACCTCGCTTTTCTAACTTCCGTGCCTGTTGTTTAAGCGTATATACTAGGACTAAATCTCCTTCTTTTAAGCCTTTATCTTTCACATGTGCATCGAAGTATGCTTTTTGTCGCTTCTTTGCTGTGTATATTCCTGCTGCTGCTTTCAGTCTGGTTTCTCCTAATCGTTCCAAGTCCATTATTCTTGCTGATAATTCATGGCCGGTCCAGTGATGTTCTTGTGCAACCTTAAGGGTCGGTATCAAGAAGTTCAAAGGAAGCATATCATTTTGACCAAAAACCATCTGAAAGGGAGTTGCATTGAGTACGGTCTTAAAGGCCACTCGATATGCCCAAACAGGGTGGTGTAATTGTTTGTCCCAATCTGAACGTTTGTTGTTCACGAGTTTCGTCAGTACGTTACAAAGGATCTTGTTAGTGCTTTCAGCCTGACCATTGGCCTTAGGATGATATGGTGCGGATTTCTTGTGAATCACCATAAAATCCTTTAACAAATATTCAATGACCTGGTTTAGAAAGTGAGTTCCTCGATCGCTCACTAACTCTATAGGCAATCCATATCTTGTAAAGACATTTTCAAATAAGAATTTTGCAGTCGTGTGTGCATCATTCTTTTTCGTGGCTTTTGCCTCTACCCATTTGGTAAGATAATCTGTAGCAACAATAATGTATTCAGCATGTGTACCTTTTGTAGGGAGGTTAATGGGTCCTACAAAGTCTATACCCCACTTAGACAATGCACGTCCTCCCATCATGGGTTTGAATGGCATTTCATTTCTACAAGTAGGAAACTAAGTTCTTTGGCACACATCACATCTCTTTACATAGGTATGCGCATCCATGTGAAGAGTGGGCCACCATAGTCCTGCGAAGAGGATGGCTTTGATTATCCTATCGGGTCCAAAATGACCTCCTGCAACACCTTGGTGTGCAGTCTCTAGTATGCTCAAATAATCGCTCTCATGAACACATTGTCGTAGATATCCATCTCGTCCTCTTTTGTATAGATTATTGCCAATAAGTGAATAGTCTTGAGCTTCCTGCTCTAGACTTCCTTCTCGTGCTAAAGTCATTCCTTGAGGGAATGTGTTCGTCCTCAAGTATGTCACTAAAGGTTCACTCCAGTCTGGTGTGAGAGACACGTGATATAATGTAGCATGTTCTACTGGTGTTCTTTCACAACAAACCTGGCATTCTTTACATAACTTGTAGACATTTGCTTCCATCGAAGGCCAATATACTCCTAATCTATGCAGAGTCTGCAATTTACGATGTTTTGAATGATGTTGCGTTAATGCACCTACATGTGCTAATTGCAACCAATTTGCATGTTTTGATTCATCTACACAACAAGCAAGAATCTTTTGATTATCCTGTTTATATATACTTCCTGCTATGATTTGATATCTTTGAGACTTGGTAATCTCTCCTTCCTTGATCCTTATCCTAGGATTCTTGGGTCCGTATGTGAGAATAGGGACAATAGGCTTAGCCCATTCTGGTGTTATCTCAAGGTTAAACAAATACGCATGTGGTAATTCATCCGCTATCCCTTGAGGAGCTTCTCCTGAGGTTAGTCTTGAAAGGTGGTCAGCTCTAAGATGGGTCTTTCCTTTCCTGACTACTACTTCAAAATCATACTCCATGAGTAATAGAAACCAATGTATGAATCGTCTTGTATTACATGGTTTATTGACTAAATACAACAATGCTTGATGATCTGTAAAGAATTTGAACTTGTTTGCCAACAAATAGTGCCTGAATTTCTTCACCGCGTAGATCATTCCTAATCCTTCTTGTTCCGTAGTGGTGTAATTTCTTTCTGCTGCATTCAATTGTCTGCTCGCATAAGCTATGGGGAGATCTATATTACCTTCATTCGTGGGTTGTGCTAACACACATCCTATGGCATAATTGGATGCATCCACATGTACATGGAATGGCTTACTCCAATCCGGGGTTGTTAATATAGGTGCTGAGCACAAACGTTGTTTAAGTTCATTGAATGGATTCTCACATTCATCTGTCCATTCAAACTTGGTCAAAAGAGAGTACAAAGGCTTAGCTATGATTGCATCCATGTGTATGAATCGTGTGTAATAACCACAATGACCCATAAATGCTTGTACTTCTTTTACGTTATTTGGCCTAGGTAATTCTGCAATTACTTTCACTTTTTCTTCATCTGTCGAAATTCCATTCTTTGACACAATGTGTCCTAAACTTTTGCCTTGTCTGACCATGAAAACGCATTTTTCTGGGTTCAAGCAAGCCTGATATTCTCGACATTTGTCAAATACTTGTCTTAATTCTGGGATATGAGTCTGCCTTAGATTCGAATGAGCACATAGGTCATCGACATACACTTCCAAATTCTTGCATAAGAATTCCTTAAAAACGTGATACATGAGTCGCTGGAAAGTAGCGGGTGCATTTGTTAAGGCGAATGGCATCACACGAAATACAAATATGCCGCCATTCTGTGGCAAAAGCCATCTTGTGTTGATCTTCCGGAGCAATGGCTACCTGATTATAGCGTGAGAATCCATCAAGAAAGTTGTAAACTTCCTTGCCTGCAACTCTTTCCAATAAATGTTCTGTGATAGGAAGAGGATAACTATCTCTAATCGTGGAGGCATTAACTTTTTTAAGGTTAATACACACATGCAATTTTCCATTCTTCTTGGGCACTACCACAATGGCGGATACCCATTCGGTATGCTGAATTTCATATATGAATCCTACTTCTATCAAACGATCTATTTCTTCTTTAATCTTTGCAGCGTTGTCGGGATGAAATCCCGCAGGGAGTGTGCATTGTTTTTTTTCAAAATTTCATTGTTTTATGACATTTTGTGTGATGTTCTGATCTAAAAAGGGTACATTTCATGCATGATTTGACTGATTTGATTGCCTGTGCGAAAAGAAACCATGTTAGAGATGTGCGTTAGAACTGTGCGTGTAAATAACTGACCTTAGACCCATAAAAACCTTAGGTTTGACCCTTGAAACTGATTGGAAACACGAAGTTTATCCCCATGAAAACCGGACTTGAACCCTTGGAAACCCTTGGATGTTAGGCCGAAACTGTAAATAAACTGTTGAATTGACGAGCTTGAGATAATTGTGACCAAACCCTGATTTTTCCGACCAAAAACCCTAAGTGGGACCCTTGGAATTGGTGTTTATCCTAGCCCAAACCCTTAGATTAATTAACCCTGTATATAGTGTGAAACCAAAACATTAATTTAGGGAAAATAAAAAGGACAAAAATAAAAAATGGAATTAAGAGATGGGATTTTCCAAGAATAGTAAGTGAACATGCATGGTCGTTCGAAATTGGAAAGTTGAGTAGGGAGGTTGGAAACTTCTAGATGAACGTCCCAAGGAGAGAAGGATGGGGAATCCTATAAATAGAGGGCCAAGCCTCATTTGTTTTTCCTCGTTGATCTTCTTGGTGCGCCCACTCTGCAGGTATGCTTTCTTATCCTCCTCTTATTCATTTTTCCTTATTCATGTTCATGAATTTGCATGAGAGAGAGAGAGAAAGTCGTGTGTACTCTCGACTCCTAAGCCATGGCGGGGGCTCTTTGTATACTCGACGCAGTAGAGTTGAAGAGAGAGAGAGAGAGATGAAGAGAGATATGCGCGGAGATGCGTAGATCATTGAGAGAGAGAGTGATTCCCCAATAGAGATAAGGCAGGTTACATCTGGAGAGAGAGAGAATGGCCGTTGGCGTGCTACAGAATTCGAGGAGAGGGAAAAAGAGTATTTGTACGTTGCAGAGTGTAGAAGAATTTGCAGCTAGATGCTCGATGTCAACAGAGAATTGGCAGACCAATTCTAGAGAGACCGAGAAAGGATCTGTGGTCAACAGCGACGGAGAGAGAGATATGTTGTTTGGTGAGAGCAAAACTGGACGCGTGTATCAGAGTATGGGATAGAGAGATGAGCGTGGACGGAGAGAGACTGGACGGAGTCTCGGAGATATCTATTGATGGCGGCTGCATATAACAGCAATAGAGAGAGAGAGATAGATGCACAGAACAGGCGGCAGACGGATTTGGCGAAGACACGAGTAGTCAGAGAGAAGAGAGAGATGTGCTGCTGTCGTAGTGGTAAAAGCAGAGAACAATTCACGCATTAGAGAGAAGTCGTGCGGCAGCGCTGTGAGGAAGACGACATGGAGAGAGAGAGAGAGGCTGCAAGTCGATGCTTTTGTCCGTCTTAGAGAGAGAGAGAATGAATTTCGTAGCGCAGACGATGAAGCTCGGCGCGGAAGATCGACAAAGAGTGAGAGAGACCCAAATTTTGGGCGCTGCTATTGGATATGGAGGTCGATGCAGGAATGGTGAAGGCGGTGGGTACGCTCCAGGCAGAGACGAGAAAGAGAGATAGAGAGAGAGAGAGATCGGTGTTGTAGCAGGCCGTCGGCTGTGACCGCAGAGCACGAATGAGAGAGAGAGAAGAAATCGCCGCAGAAGAGAGCACTGGAGAGAGAGACCGATAGAGGCGGTGATGGATGGATCGAGAGAGAGATACTAGGCAGTAGGTCGTGCTTCTCCACTCATTGAGAGAGGAGAGAGACAGAGATCTAGCCGGCATCTGATGCGCTGCAGAGTGCTCCGCATCACAGAGAGTGATAGAGACGATGTTTATGGCCGTGCGCGAAGCTGTTGGCGGATGAATCTAATGCACCGACACAGAAACACTTGGCACATAGAAACAGAGTCTTCAGGCTGATGATGCACTGCAGAATCTGTGTTGTGGGGAGAGATGCTTGCGCAGGCAGAGATTACAGAGAGGGAGGAGAGGTGGCGCCACATATGAGTGAGAGGAGATGGTTGAAATTAGTGGCGGCGCAGATGTAGACATGGATGAGGTTGACACGAGAGAGAAAGGGAGGAAGAGAGAGAGATTCACGTGCAAAATCTGCGGCAGGAACGGAAGAGAGAGACAAAGAGAGGAATTCCTAGCAATGTACAGATGAATCCGAACTGTTCGGAGAAAGAGAGAAACAAATACAGCTTTTGGAAGAGAGAGAGAGAGACGCCGCTTTCCTTGATTCCTGCATTTCATATGTTTTGTTGTATCTTGCGCTGGACAAAATGGCCCATCTACAGAAGAAGAAACCCATTTGAAATGTCCATTCTGCAAAAGCATAGTTCTTCTTTCATTTAAAACTTCTTTCTCGACGCTTTCAAATGTCAAAATCTTTTAGGAAGAGCATACGACAAGTCGTGAGCTACAAGCTCTCATGCAAGATGAAGACGTAGAATTAGTTGCGCACCATGTGAAATCTTTATGATATATGATTTTTCGTGAAGGACCAAAGTATACAAGGAAGATAACTCTATATTCAGAGAAATCATTTGGACGGATTGTGTATGAACTGTAAATAAAGGGAACTTTCATATTCTTCTTGGGATATATAAAAGGAAATGTTGTGATGGTATTCACTTTATGTGATGAATTCTTGTTAAAAAGAAGTTGCTAATAAAGAAATTATAATTCTCATTTAGAGAGTATGTCTGATTCTTTTTGGAATAAACTAATGAGAGTGTCATTTTTTTTCGTCTCCTCGTTGATCTTCTTGGTGCGCCCGCTCTGCAGGTTTATGAAGTATATCAAGTGATTGAAGATTGAAGAAAAGAGTTCCCCACCCCGTGGTCTTTCTTGTGGAACCCTTCTCTAGGTTATTGTGGTTTCTGATTATCTGAAGTAAAGAGAAGGAAGGCCATTGCGGAGGATACTTGAAGAAAAGAACGGGCCGAAGTAAAGTTGGAAGAAAAGCTTGGACCGTGAAGATCGAAGCGGAATCCCGTGGGTGATTTCTCGCACTGTAGCGAGGGATCTAGAGTATACACTAGCCGACCCGCACTGTAGCGGCGGTGTTTATCTTGTATCATCGCACCGCACTGTAGCGGTTTTATTGTACCATCGGCCCGCACTGTAGCGGCCTGTTTGTATCACTCATTTTTATTGGAGTACTTCAGTTTCATATTTTGTTGTATCTTCGAGCTTGATCTACATCACGTGTATCACTGCGGTACCCGATCGTCTCTTTCCAACGCCCACGGTCCCACGTCTCGACACTTCCGAGGGGTGAGGGTCCCACACCCTACGAGGATTGCGCACGCTCCGGAGAGCACAGGTGAGGCGCCCAGCGCGCAGACACCGCTCGCAGGACAGCGGGAACGGCGCACCAGAGCGGGGCCTGATCCAACCCCAGGCGCCGGCTTCCCGCCACGACCTCCTTCTTCCCGACACCTGAACCCGACGTGAAATGAGGCGGTTGCCTGGTGATCCTCATCGCGTCACCTACTCCTTGAGAAGATAGACAGGAACCTCGGCATCGAGTCAGATATTTCCAGGTACTAGCATTTCAAGTTATTTGATTTTTGCATTGCTTCACATACACTACTGAAACAGAAAGATTGTCTTGCTGCTTGAGTTTGAGCATCCACACTTTGCATTAGTTTAGTCCATACGTGTGTGAATTTTTTTCCTGCTTAGATTAGGGATTTGCTGATTTTCTAGCTTAGACAAAACGTTAGAAAACATTAGAAAATTCTCATTGAAAGAGGGAAAAATACATTGAAATCTTGGGAATCGAAGAGAGGACAGTTCGACTAGACTTTGGCCTAGGCAAATCAGAGAGCTTAGACTGACCTTTACCTCCTGGCTTGTGACTCATCAAGCCTCTTCTCTGATCTCTACTCAGAGCTTAGAGAAATAATTGAGCCACTTACGCTGGACCTTGTGTTACGTTCTAGGACAGAGCAGAGAAGAGAGATAGAGGATATATTCAAGGAGTTGGTAATAGAGAAACAAGGGGCTCGCATAGTTCAAGCAGTATTGAGAGAAAAAGGGAAGTTTACAGGCTTGAACGTAACCGAGTACCTAGATGTTTTTGAGGAACAGGCACGGATTTATGGTCTACCCGAGGATGTGTTTACACATTACTTCACACGGGTAGTATCAGGATCCATTTTAGCCCCTATTACTGCACATATAGCAAAGCCTTGGGCCGAATTCAGAAAAGAATTGCATAAGCTGTTTTATTTAGAAGACTTTTCCCAACACAGTAGAGAAGGGTTCTTGCGGTGGATAAGCTCTCCGAAGCCCACTGCATCCCTCACTCAACTTTTGAATGAGTTCTTGAGAAGATATGAACAACTTCCACAGGCCGATTTAGATGCTTTGAAACCTGACCTAGTTATATCTTTCCTTACGATCTTAAGTCTTGAAGACAGGACTGAGGTCGAAAGGAGGATTGAAGAGCCTGGGAAGAGATTTGGATTGACTAAAGATTGGGGTGTAGTGAGGAGAGAGGTAGAAGCAGTTGCCCAAATGAGGCAACGCCAGGCGGTGTTATACGATAGACCTGCAGCGATAACACCACAATCGCCTAGGGAAGCTCCACTTCCGGCAATTCCAAATGTGCCTGCAACGTCAGCTTTTGCTAATGTTGCATCCACTTCGCGATCGCCAATGGAGCTACAGGTTGAGATTCTCAGTCGACAGATAGAGAATCTTATTACGATGCAAGCGTCTATGTCAAAAGAGATGGCGAGTATTCACAATAAAGTTAATTCTATGGGATATCAGGACCCCACTCCTCCTCAGGCGAGTACGAGTTATGCAGATACTTTACAGAGAGGCACTATGCCCATTCCAAATATGCAAGGCTATGTGATGCCACAGCCTGCACCTCCAGTGCAGCCTGTTGCACAACAGATACCTACACCACCAGTGCAAACCACATTTCAAAGAAACACTGGACCTTTTGAGAGACGAGCGACTGGTGGGTTTGGAGGGGCTAAGAGATGCGTATGGTGTGATGCACAAGAGCATTTTTCATATGCCTGTGAAGAGCTTAAGCTAGCAAAAGAGCATCAACTGGTGATAGATATCGATAAGAAGTTATGTGATTTCAGGACCCGCCTTCCTCTACCTGTGAATTGGGGAAAGGGGGGAATGAAGAAGTTTTATGAAGATTTATTTGGTAATAATGCAAGTACATCAGCTGCACGATTAGAATCTGTTGAGGAGGAAGATGAAAAAGTGCCCAGACCTCGACCCCAAAGAAATTATTCCATTGAGGCTTTAGTGAGGGCTAGGGATGCCATTATGCAGAAGACTGCCTGGAAGTCTCCTGTTGATGAATCCTCGGTCTATTCGCACATAGCAAATGTAGAAGAAAAGAGGAAGAGAGATGAGAGTCAGGAAGAGACTGAGCCAGAAAGAAGAGTGACCAGAAAGCAAAGCCAAGAGGCCGAAGAAAAGGCTAAAGAGCCAGAAAGGAAAGTACAATTCAAAGAGCCTGTTGTTTCAAAGGAAGAGGCAAAGAAGAAAGAGATAAGAGAGGGAAAGAGGCCGGCTGGGCCAACTAAGATTCAAGAACTGACTAAAGAGAAAGAGAAAGAACCTGAACCTGTTCAAAAGAAAGATGAAATTCAAGAAAGTATTCAAGAGGCTGACAAAGAAAAGAAGAAGAAAAAGAAGAGAACTCCAAAGGCTGTATTAATTTCTGAGTTGGAAAGGAAAAATGATGCAAGAGAGATATTAAATGACATTTTACTGAAGAACCAAGTGACCATGTCCTTGCAGCAGGTCTTCTCCATAGCGAAGCCTGAGTTCAAGGACAGTTTTATAAAGCTGGTTAAGAGAAAGAGGTTTCCACTACCTGAAGATGTAGAGATGGAAGAAGCACCTGAAGATATTCAAGTGACAAATGAAGCAGTTACATTGAGTGATACATCTGATGATGATGATGAGGTTGCCAGGTGTCATAAAAATTCTCTAGGTCCTATCATACCTGATGATGAAATGAGGAAGACAGAAAGTGAGTTTAGCAGGACCTTTTGGGCGAGAGGAACACCTGAGATGAAGGTGAAGTTAGGGAGCAACGAGGAGTCATGTTTTGCTCTGGCCTTGATTGACTCAGGGTCAGAGATAAACGTGATTTCTAAGAAGCTCTATGATAAGTTTAGGTGGCCGATTGACAAAGATCATGGATGGAGGATGAGGACATCGGATAATGGTTCAGGAGCACTGCTTGGGGCATGCGCCTTTGTGCCTGTGACCATAGGAGGGATTTCTTAAGAATTTCACTTCTTTGTCCAGGACCATTGTTCATATGAGGCTATTCTTGGGCAGCCCTTTATAACTGAGGTAAGAATGGAATCTAAGGCCATGGATCTGCCTATGCACGAATCCGTTCTAGATCTGGCCTTCATTCTCTACAAGTGATGATTCTGTGTCCAAATCACTCCAGGAATAGAAAGAATATAAGAAAGAAACCTATTAATTCACATGATCATGATGAGTGTATGCCTGTTGGAGAGTATGGAGCTTCTGCTGATCAAAATTTCTGTTAGGATCCACTGTTGAGCGAGACAACAGTGGGAGTTGGTTTGATGTCTCGCATGACTCTGTACAAAGATTTGAAAGTTTTCTATTTATTCATCTGCATTCAAGTTGCTATGCTTACAGAAAGAAAATGTTTCAAATAAATTCAGAAAAGTTCATGAGAGACACTATAAGCATTTAGGAATGATGTTATCTGATGAGAAGATTGAAGATGTGATCCAGTTGGAGAGAAGTTCGACTACTCTGGAAGAGCTTGAGAAGGCATTTGAAAGAAATGAGAAATCAGAAATGATTATGCTCAGTTCTATCAAAGAGTATGAGATGATTGAGGAGTTTATGAGAGAGCATGAAGTAAGTGTAAATACAAAGTATAAGACTGTGGATAAGAAAGTGAAGCCTATAGCTCAGCCATTGCCAGAAGATAGTCATGAAAAGTATCTACGAGTGTCAGATGACCCTATGTTGAGACGAAGAGAGCTCATAGAGCATCATTTTACTGATGAGACTATTAAAGAGATCAAGTTTGGAGAGAAATTGTTTCTGAGAGAAGAAGAGAAAAAGAAATTTATTGAAGTTATTAAGAAACATGAAAAAGCATTTTCACTTTTTACACATGAGATAGGTTGCGCGGACCCGAAACAAGTACCTCCCATGATTATCTTTACAGTGCCACATATACCATGGAATATCCGGCCTATACCAGTCCCAAAGGCTCACTTACCTGAGCTGATGAGATTACTAAAGGAAAAGATTTCCATGCGGATATTGGAACCCTCCTCGGCTCCATATTCGAATAGGTGGTTTACTGTGCCTAAGAAAAATGGGAAGCTTCGTTTCATTCAGGATCTGCAACCTGTGAATAAAGTCACAATTAGAAATGTAGGGACAGGACCCATAGTGGATGAGTTTGCTGAGGCGTTTGCTGGGCATTCTATCTACTCTATGGGTGATCTGTATTCAGGTTATGACCAGTTTCAGTTGGCTATGGAGAGTAGAGACATTACGACCATGAGGACTCCACTGGGCCTTGTACGCATGTGTACTTTGCCGCAGGGAGCGACGAATTCTATGGCTCACATGATGAATGCCATGAACCTGGTTTTATGAGACTTTATACCATCTGTGACTATGCCATTCATTGATGATGTTCCGATAAAGGGATGTGAGGAAAGAGTGAAAGATGTGAGTTTAGATGTTTCAGGATGTAGAAAGTTTGTGAGAGATCATATTGCTGATTGTGAGAAGATCTTTGAGAGGTTTGAAGATGTGGGGCTAACACTTTCTTTAGAGAAATCGGTTTTTGGCGTTGATGAGGTCCTCATTGTAGGACATCTGTGTGGACATTATGGTCGCAAGCCGTACCCGCAGAAAGTTGAGGCCATTAGCAGGATCTCTGAAGTGTGTCGTAATGTCAATGAGATGAGAAGGTTTCTAGGAGCCTGTGTATTCTATGTGATATGGATTCCTCACTTTGCTCACGTTGCGAACCCCTTATATGATCTACTGAGAAAGAGAAAGAAGTTTGTATGGACAGAGAAACAGTCGAGAGCTATGCGTAAACTGAAGCAGCTGCTAATTGAAGCTCCAATTCTGAAGCGTGTTGACTATTCAGGTCAGAGACCTATCATTTTGACCGTTGATACCAGTCCTATTGGCATAGGCTGGGTCATAGGGCAAGATGATGATGAGGGGCAGAGATATGCAGTGCGCTTTGGTGCTAAGATCCTACATGATACCCAAAGAAAATATCCTCAGATTAAGAGAGAGTTATGGGGATTAGTGACTGCTTTAAAGAGCGATAAAGAGTATTTCATTGGGGCGAATGTGATAGTTGAGACTGATTGTCTTCCACTGATTGGCATGATTGCAAATTGTTCATCTCCGGATATTGCTATGCTTAGATGGATCTCTTATATAAAGTTTATAAATCCTGCATTTGTACACATAGCTGGGAAGTTGAATACAGTTGCTGATATGGTTTCAAGAGCGAAATTTGATGATGAGTCTGATGATGATGATGAGGTAGAAAGGGATATACATATGATGAGATACGATCGATTGGTGTATGCATATGAGCAGTTCCGAGAGAATGAGTATGATGGTGAGTGGAGAGATATAGGGAGATATCTGAGTACTCTGAAACCTTCCCCAGGCTGGTCCACAAATAAGTATAGATCCATCAAGAAAAAGTCTTACAACTTTTTCTTGAAGGACGGGCTTATTTGGCGACACGCTAAAGGCAAGGTGAAGAGTCCACAGAGAGTACTAAATTCGAGGAGTCTTCAGAGAAAAGTTATGAGAGAGATGCATGAGACCTTATGGGCAGGTCACAAAGGATTTTATGCTACATATGAGAAGATTAGGGAAGCCTACTGGTGGCCAGGGATTTATGTAAGTGTGAAAGATTTTGTAGACACTTGTGCTACATGCCAGGTGCATTCATCAGTTAGGCACAGAGACCCGTTACATCCGACTTACCCTCCTTGTATCCATTACAAGTGGGTGGTCGACCTTGTAACCATGCCCAAAGGGATAGATAAGATGAGATACATTGTACTTGCTAGAGAGGACTTGACCAACCATGTGGAAGGTCGAGCTCTTCGTACGAAGACTACTTATAATGTATGCAAATTCCTTTTAGAAGAAGTGATCTCGAGGTTTGGATACGTTGAGAAAGTGGTTGCGGATAGGGGAGAGTTGGATGCGAGAGAGGCAAAAGAGTTCTTTGATCGTCATGGAATTCGATTGTCTCTCACCACTGCCTATAATCCAGAGGCAAATGGGAAAATCGAGAGAGGTCACCCTTCCATTGTGAAGGCAATCTCTAAGGCTTGCAGTGATGACATCAAGCAATGGCCTAGGTTTCTTCCATTCGCGCTATGGGCTGATAGGATGACTTACACTCGGTCCACAGGATTCATGCCTGCTGAATTGATGTATTGTCAGAAGCCAATCTTCCCCATCCAGACTGAGATAGTGACATGGTTGACGCTCCCGTGGAATGATGGTATGACGAGAGAAGAGTTATTATCATTGAGAATAAAGCAATTAGAACAAGGAAATGAAAAGTTGAAAGAAGTAGTCCAAAAGTTAAAGGAGTCAAGGCTAAAGAACAAGATCTATTTTGACAAAACTCATCGACTGAGACCACGTAGGATTGAGATAGATGATTGGGTGTTGGTGTACGACAATACATTCGATACTCAATATGATGCTAGGAAGAAATTGACCAAACGATGGTTTGGGCCGTATGTGGTTACGTCTGTGTTTGAAAATGGTACGTATGCACTTCGTGAGTTAGACAATACTCCTTTGAGATCTTTGATTGCAGGAAAGAGGATAAAATTATTCAAGAAAAGAAATGAAGCGGATTATGAGATTGAGCAAGAACTTCTGGAGGGAACTGATGACACTGAGGCTGATGCTGATGAAGAATGATAGATCATGAAGATAAAGAAAAGCTGGATCAAAATGAAGAAAAATGACCAGGTGAAACGTTTCTGATTTGAGATGTGTTTTCTTTCTGATAGAAGCATATGCATTGCATTGATGTGTGTGATAAAGATATGTATGAGTTTATGAAAACCATGTAGAATGAAGATAACAAAGATCTATTATGGGTTTGCATGAAGCATGAATGACTAGGGAATTATATGAATAGGATCAGTTAGTGGACTAGAGACTTTTGGGAGTGAAAGCTTGGGAATGTGATGACATGCTTAGACCGAGTGCATGTATATGCTGATTGATTTGAACACTTAGTGAGTGGGAAACTTTGGATCCTAGTATTTATTTCTTATGAGATTTTACCTCCATATGGATCATAATTCATGAAAAATATTTATACTCATGCCAGCTTATATGTGCGTGTATGTTGTTGGTGCGCTATGATGGGCTAGTAGGCGGGTGGAACCACCTTGGTTGGGTGATCAAGGCCACGAGCCGTAGCTAGTTTCGTCGTAGGCCTGACCTATCTGTTGTCATGCGCCTGTATGGGTCGGTAGGCGGGTGGAGTTACTCTGATCGGGTGGTCGGAGCCACGAGCTGACATCGATTTCATGCAGGGCTGACGTTGTGTATGTCGTGCGCTATGTCGGGTCGGCAGACAGGTGGAACAAACTTGGCCGGGCGGACAAGTCCATGAGTCGCACCCGATTTCGACATAGGCCGATTTGTAAAAAAATAAAGGATAAAAAGAAATGCTGAGCTGAGATGAAGTGGAAAAGAAAAAGAAAAATAAAAATGAAAAAGAAAGAGAAAAAGAAAGAAAGATCTATTGGAGAGTTGGACAAGTAGGAGATAAATAGTAGGAATCGAGGTATATTCTACAAACTGAGTTAGTAGAAACATATGTATATGCTAGTGCTTAGAATGAGCAGTTTGATCCGAACCAGTTAAACGAACAAAAGATCTAGAAAGCCGACGATTTATTCATGTGATTACTTGTCAGATTGCAGACGCAGAAACATAATATGATGTTTGTGAAGCTTGAATCTACCTAATTTTCTAAAATTCATACCATTCTTTATAAAAATTGCATGACTGCATGAGATCATGATTGGAGTTTTGAAAAGAAAAAGATAAAAAGTGTAAAGAGATTTCAAAAAGAACCCTGATACTCTTCTGTTGGATCTTGCAGGTTGGCCCATCGGGACGATGTGCAGGTTTAGCGGGGGCGAATGTCGGGATGAAATCCCGCAGAGAGTGTGCATTGTTTTTTTTCAAAATTTCATTGTTTTATGACGTTTTGTGTGATGTTTTGATCTAAAAAGGGTACATTTCATGCATGATTTGACTGATTTGATTGCCTGTGCGAAAAGAAACCATGTTAGAGATGTGCGTTAGAACTGTGCGTGTAAATAACTGACCTTAGACCCATAAAAACCTTAGGTTTGACCCTTGAAACTGACTGGAAACACGAAGTTTATCCCCATGAAAACCGGACTTGAACCCTTGGAAACCCTTGGATAATAAGCCGAAACTGTAAATAAACTGTTGAATTGACGAGCTTGAGATAATTGTGACCAAACCCTGATTTTTCCGACCAAAAACCCTAAGTCGGACCCTTGGAATTGGTGTTTATCCTAGCCCAAACCCTTAGATTAATTAACCCTGTATATAGTGTGAAACCAAAACATTAATTTAGGGAAAATAAAAAGGACAAAAATAAAAAATGGAATTAAGAGATGGGATTTTCCAAGAATAGTAAGTGAACATGCATGGTCGTTCGAAATTGGAAAGTTGAGTAGGGAGGTTGGAAACTTCTAGACGAACGTCCCAGGAGAGAAGGATGGGGAATCCTATAAATAGAGGGCCAAGCCTCATTTGTTTTTCCTCGTTGATCTTCTTGGTGCGCCCACTCTGCAGGTATGCTTTCTTATCCTCCTCTTATTCATTTTTCCTTATTCATGTTCATGAATTTGCATGAGAGAGAGAGAGAGAAAGTCGTGTGTACTCTCGACTCCTAAGCCATGGCGGCGGCTCTTTGTATACTCGACGCAGTAGAGTTCAAGAGAGAGAGATGAAGAGAGATATGCGCGGAGATGCGTAGATCATTGAGAGAGAGAGAGTGATTCCGCCAATAGAGATAAGGCAGGTTACATTTGGAGAGAGAGAGAATGGCCGTTGGCGTGCTACAAAATTCGAGGAGAGGGAAAAAGAGTATTTGTACGTTGCAGAGTGTAGAAGAATTTGCAGCTAGATGCTCGATGTCAACAGAGAATTGGCAGACCAATTCTAGAGAGACCGAGAAAGGATCTCTGGTCAATAGCGACGAAGAGAGAGATATGTTGTTTGGTGAGAGCAAAACTGGACGCGTGTATCAGAGTACGGGATAGAGAGATGAGCGTGGACGGAGAGAGACAGGACGCAGTCTCAGAGATATCTGTTGATGGCGGCTGCATATAACAGCAATAGAGAGAGAGAGATAGATGCACAGAACAGGCGGCAGACGGATTTGGCGAAGACACGAGTAGTCAGAGAGAAGAGAGAGATGTGCTGCTGTCGTAGTGGTAAAAGCAGAGAACAATTCACGCATTAGAGAGAAGTCGTGCGGCAGCGCTGTGAGGAAGACGACATGGAGAGAGAGAGAGGCTGCAAGTCGATGCTTTTGTCCGTCTTAGAGAGAGAGAGAATGAATTTCGTAGCGCAGATGATGAAGCTCGGCGCGGAAGATCGACAGAGAGTGAGAGAGACCCAAATTTTGGGCGCTGCTATTGGATATGGAGGTCGATGCAGGAATGGTGAAGGCGGTGGGTACGCTCCAGGCAGAGACGAGAAAGAGAGATAGAGAGAGAGAGAGATCGGTGTTGTAGCAGGCCGTCAGCTATGACCGCAGAGCACGCAAGAGAGAGAGAGAAGAAATCGCCACAGAAGAGAGCGCTGGAGAGAGAGACCGATAGAGGCGGTGATGGATGGATCGAGAGAGAGATACTAGGCAGTAGGTCGTGCTTCTCCACTCATTGAGAGAGGAGAGAGACAGAGATCTAGCCGGCATCTGATGCGCTGCAGAGTGCTCCGCATCACAGAGAGTGATAGAGACGATGTTTATGGCCGTGTGCGAAGCTGTTGGCGGATGAATCTAATGCACCGACATAGAAACACTTGGCACATAGAAACAGAGTCTTCAGGCTAATGATGCACTCCAGAATCTGTGTTGTGGGGAGAGATGCTTGCGCAGGCAGAGATTACAGAGAGGGAGGAGAGGTGGCGCCACATATGAGTGAGAGGAGATGGTTGAAATTAGTGGCGGCGTAGCTGTAGACATGGATGAGGTTGACACGAGAGAGAAAGGGAGGAAGAGAGAGAGATTCACGTGCAAAATCTACGGCAGGAACGGAAGAGAGAGACAAAGAGAGGAATTCCTAGCAATGTACAGATGAATCCGAACTGTTCGGAGAAAGAGAGAAACAAATACAGCTTTTGGAAGAGAGAGAGAGAGACGCCGCTTTCCTTGATTCCTGCATTTCATATGTTTTGTTGTATCTTGCGCTGGACAAAATGGCCCATCTACAGAAGAAGAAACCCATTTGAAATGTCCATTCTGCAAAAGCATAGTTCTTCTTTCATTTAAAACTTCTTTCTCGACGCTTTCAAATGTCAAAATCTTGTCCACGTCCTGTAGGACAGTTGGTTGAGCTTTGGCCTCTTGAGGCGGAGGTCCAGGGTTCAAGTCCCAGGTTGGACATGTTATGGCTTAGGCCAGTTAAACCCAGTTGTAACCATGTCTCATTCAGTTGTAACCTTGTCTAACCCCTGCTTTGTGGGATACGGGGGGTCCCGCGGGTACTATGCCCATTCACTTGTACAGTTGCAATTTCAAAGTTAAAGTCCGGGGGAGTAGGCTTCGGCTGAACCTCCATTTAAAAAAAAAATGTCAAAATCTTTTAGGAACAGCATACGACAAGTCGTGAGCTACAAGCTCTCATGCAAGATGAAGACGTAGAATTAGTTGCGCACCATGTGAAATCTTTATGATATATGATTTTTCGTGAAGGACCAAAGTATACAGGGAAGATAACTCTATATTCAGAGAAATCATTTGGACGGATTGTGTATGAACTGTAAATAAAGGGAACTTTCATATTCTTCTTGGGATATATAAAAGGAAATGTTGTGATGGTATTCACTTTATGTGATGAATTCTTGTTCAAAAGAAGTTGCTAATAAAGAAATTATAATTCTCATTTAAAGAGTATGTCTGATTCTTTTTGGAATAAACTAATGGGAGTGTCATTTTTTTTCGTCTCCTCATTGATCTTCTTGGTGCGCCCACTCTGCAGGTTTATGAAGTATATCAAGTGATTGAAGATTGAAGAAAAGAGTTCCCCACCCCGTGGTCTTTCTTGTGGAACCCTTCTCTAGGTTATTGTGGTTTCTGATTATCTGAAGTAAAGAGAAGGAAGGCCATTGCGGAGGATACTTGAAGAAAAGAACGGGCCGAAGTAAAGTTGGAAGAAAAGCTTGGACCGTGAAGATCGAAGCGGAATCCCGTGGGTGATTTCTCGCACTGTAGCGAGGGATCTAGAGTATACACTAGCCGGCCCGCACTATAACGGCGGTGTTTATCTTGTATCATCGCACCGCACTGTAGCGGTTTTATTGTACCATCGGCCCGCACTGTAGCGGCCTGTTTGTATCACTCATTTTTATTGGAGTACTTCAGTTTCATATTTCGTTGTATCTTCGAGCTTGATCTACATCACGTGTATCACTGCGGTACCCGATCGTCTCTTTCCGACGCCCACGGTCCCACGTCTCGACACTTCCGAGGGGCGAGGGTCCCACACCCTACGAGGATCGCGCACGCTCCGGAGAGCACAGGTGAGGCGCCCAGCGCGCAGACACCGCTCGCAGGACAGCGGGAACGGCGCACCAGAGCGGGGCCTGATCCAACCCCAGGCGCCGGCTTCCCGCCACGACCTCCTTCTTCCCGACAGCGTAGTTATCATTATACGTGTATGGTTTCTGTTTTGTAGGTTTTGCATCTGGAGTCATAGGGATTCTATGGGAACATATATCTGGGTCTACTCCTTTCAAGTCTTTGTAACTCCATGCAAACACATCTCTATATTCGCGCAATAGGGCAACTAATTCTTCTTCTTCTTCAGTCGTCAAATCATGCCCTATGTAGGTACATTTCTCTTCTTCTCCTTCTATGGCTACTATGATTTTCTTGGTTTTCTCTCGATTATCATATACTTCTCCAATGTCAGCTTTTCTCTTAGGCATTCATACCATGATTCGTCTATCTTCTATTTCATATTTCTTGAAGTTCTCAGGAACCTCAAAGAAAGATTCTTCTTTTTCTTCTGACATGGTTTCTTTCTTCTTCCTTTTCTTACCTTCACTTTTGGCAGTCGCTTGTGTGGTCATCCTCACATCATTCATAATTTCTCCGTGCCTTTGAGGGTACGTCTCTACTTCATAGAAGTATTCTTCCTCTGATGCAAAGGGTGGGTCCATAATAATTGACTCTAAATCGAAATCACTTGCGTCCTCAAATGCATCAGTACTAGGTTCACATTCTTCAATAATTGAATCACACATAATTAGCTCTATTGTGAAAACAGAAATGTCATAGCCATCCTCCTCACACTGGGGTGTCCATTGTTCTTCATTGATGGCTACATCCATGGTTGCTAGGATTTCTGCCCAACCATGAGGTTCAAACTCCTCATCTAGAAATACTACAGGTGCGTAAGCTGGGTCTTGAAGGGTTTGTGGAGGTTGTTCTGAACCTAAAGTTCTGGCTTCTAATCGTTCTTCCTCTTGCTTGGCTACCTTACACATCCATAAATGAGTATCCTCGTGCAACCATGAGGGGTGTGACTCGAATGAGTGTACCGATTCCGTTTCTACCTGAGTCTTATGGATGGTATTCCATTGTATTGGGGGTACATCTCTATGGGAATAGTCTTTAAGATTGACTTTAGTAGTCACTCCTAAATGTTGCAAGTACAAAGAATTAGTTCCCCAATCTTGTACAATTTGCAACTGACGCATGAATGGTCATCCTAATGTCATCTCATAAGCATGATTTTTACTAAAATCACAAATGGCGAAAGTATGCTCAAATTACACACCACAAGTGGTGAGAGATATGCCTTCTAGTAAGCCTAATGGATTTTCTATGTGTTCGTCAGCCATTTGTAGCTTCATCGTGGTAGGTCACAATGCTGGCTTACCCCAACGTTTCCATAAAGTGGTGGTAGCAATGGCTACTCCGGCTCCTGAATCTAAGATGGCTTTCGTGGTGTAGCCCTGATGGGTTATTGGAAGATAAGTGTTACCTTCCTCTCCTGCGCTTACATCTCCGATCTTTTCTACGGGTATCTCTGGTACCTTCTTGTGTGATCCTATCTCTGAGGGAGTAGTAGCAAGCTCAGGGAATTGATTTGCTACGTGTTTCCACAATTCTGGTTTTACCTTCAACAACTCCTCTACAGTGAGATTACATTGAACTTTGGTATTCTTGATCACTTCCGTGTTTCTTGGGATCACTGATTCTTCATTCCTCACTATTATCGTGGTGATTTGCTACGTGTTTCCACAATTCTGGTTTTACCTTCAACAACTCCTCTACAGTGAGATTACATTGAACTTTGGTATTCTTGATCACTTCCGTGTTTCTTGGGATCACTGATTCTTCATTCCTCACTATTATCGTGGGTGCTCTCATTCTAATAGACTTTGCTTCCCAAGGTCCTGTGAACTGAGGTAATTCATGCAAAGAATTGGATTCAAAACCTATGTGTTCACTCAGTTGCTCTTCCTCTACATCATCGTAAATAGAGGGAATGTCATGGGGAAATTGTTCCTGCAAGTCGTCTATTTCTTGAATAGGAGGATGAGTTCCTTGTTCTTTTCTCCACTTATCTTTTTGGATTTCTCTCAAAAATTCATGTGAATATTTATGTATGGAAGACAGGTTGTCTTCCCCCTCTATGTTGGGTACTTGAGACAGGGATGGTGCATTCCTTTCCTGTGTCTCCGAGGTAGTAGGGTTCCTATGCTCATCCTTTTTCTCTTTGCTATCAATCAAGTATTCTAGCCTCTCCATTAGTCCTTGAAAGTGTAGTTCCGGTTTTGCCATGTTATTCCAGTTAAGATATCTAGAGGCTTTGAACATTGCTTGTGCTAATTCTACCATCTTCATACAAAGTTTAGTTCTCTCAATTTCTAAGTCTGCTCGAGGGTAGTTCTTACGCATTTCGACTATTTGAGGTCCTTCTTTTAATCTAGCTTGATACGCGCGAAACATCATGTCTAGGTTTTCTGGTATGGGTTCTCCTAAAACTGATCCTAATTTTTGAGCTAGGTTCTCTTGATTCAATTCTTGTGAAGTCAACTCTAGGATTTTGGCTCTAGATTCCTTGAGACTTCCTTCCAATTTTGTTATCCTCTTACTCCACTTTCTCTTAATCCTTTCTCTGGAATCTTTCCAAGATTTCGTCGTGCTAGATTCTCCAACTTCACTAGTTCCGGCTCCTTTCTCATGATTAAGCTGTTGGTTCTGTAAGAGCGCCTAGGCTCTTGTTATAGCTTGGATAGGCACATATGTAGGGTTGGATCCATCTGCATTGTGCACAATACCTATCACATTGATGGGTGTCACATTTGAAGCATTAGCGGGGTTCTTAAGACACTCTTTGATGTTATGCTCTTGACCACAATCGGCACAAAAGCCTTGTATGTTATAATATTGTGATTGTCCTGCTATCGGAGGATGTGGACAATCCTGTATGAAATGATCTCCTTGGCACCTAAAGCATGGTCTCTAGGGCCCTGTGGTCTTTGCTGTCTTAATTGGGGCCATGGGTAGCAGGTAAGACCCCCATTCCCTAGAGGACCATGCTACAGATGTCAGGGGGATCACCTCATTCGTGATTGTCCTGTGCCTCCACCTACACAACCCTAGTCAGTAATGATCCAGGGTTTTTGCCAAGACTGTGGAAAGGAACATCTCTTACGAGACTGCCCTAGGAATCCTAATAATATGCCAAAAATTACTCCTATTAACGTTATTGGGTTAGTGGTAGATTCCACAGGAAGTGTCACTTCCACTACACCCGTGCAAGTGATCACTAGAGCTCAAGCATTGCAGCAAAACCAAGGTGTAAACCAGGAGAAGAGCCCAGATGTTAGTGAAGCGGAGAGCATGACAAAGAAGAGGACTAGAGCTTGGAGAGATAGCCGTGAACGTATGAAAAGGCAATGGGCGAAGAAGATGAGTGAACTTGAGGAAAGTCTACGAGAAACCAAGGCCAAAATCATAGAGATCACATCTCAACCGCACTCTCGCACATTCCCACCGCTACCATCCCCATCACCCTCCATCCCTCCACCCCCTAATACACCCCACGTAACCCACCCACCACCCCAAGCAGGATCAGTATTAGCTGATCCCACTCCCGAAGACCTTAATATGATGCTTAAAGCATATCAGGCTAGAATCCAAGAAGGGCCAAATGTAACTGACCATGAAAAGTGTTACCCAAGAGCAGAACTAGAGTTAGAACGAACCAAAATTTGTGCTAAGATGGTGGAATTGGCTCAGACCATGTTTGAGGCCAGTCGCCTATTTAACATCTCTAGTTCAGCGAAGACACAGTTGCACTTTGATGGACTGTTAGAAAGAATAGAGAAGCTGATTGCACAATCAGAAAAGGAACCCGCCTCTCAACACAAGGACAAGGCAAGTGAAAGATTAAGCATTCCTGCTCGGGAAGCTTATGTGCCTGAAGCCTATGTGCCTAACTCTACGGAGCCAGACACATCATCTTCTATGAATCGATTCACACCAGAATTCCTACGCGAGATTCAAGAAGACAAATGGGCTAAAGAGAGTGAAGTCCCTCCTCCTATTGAACTTGTGGATGATGCACACGATCAGTTCCCACAAGACATCCCATCCATTTATGAGGAGCAGGAGAGCACCCACTCTCAGGATAGACTAGACTTTGAGTCTAACTCTCTACAAGAATTACCCCACTTCACAGGCCCATGGGAAGCTAAGTCTACTTGTATGAGAGCACCCACGGTCAGGGTACGAAATGAGGACTCAGTCTTACCTAGGAACACAGAGGTAGTGAAAAACACTAAAGTGCAGTGCAATCTCAAGTTAGAAGAGCTACTCAAGGTTAGACCTGAATTATGGAAACATGTCGCCAAACAAGTACCAGAGATACCCTTGGATAAGATAGGAGATATGTGTGAAGGTGAAGAAGGTAATACCTATCTTCCCATTACCTACCAAGACTACACCACCAAGGCAATTTTGGACTCAGGTGCTGGAGTTGCAATTGCTACCACTTCCCTCTGGAAGCGCTGGGGCAAGCCAGCACTCAGGCCAACGAGAATGAAATTGCAGATGGCCGATGGTCATATTGAGAGACCCTTAGGATTGCTAGAAGGAATAACTCTCACCACTTGTGGTGTTGAGTTTGAGCATACATTTGCTATATGTGACTTCAGCAAAAATCATGCCTATGAGATGATTTTGGGAAGACCATTTATGCGACAGTTGCAAGTGGTACAGGACTGGGGAACCAACTCCTTGTATTTGCAACACTTAGGTGTTACGACCAAAGTGAATCTTAAAGATTACTCTCATAGAGATGTCCCTCCTATCCAATGGAATCCCATCCATAGAGCCAAAGATGATACGGAATCTGTGCATTCCATAGGATCAGGATCCTCATGGATGCATGAAGACACCCACTTATGGATGTGCAAAGTAGTAGTGGACAAAGAGAAGAGAGAAAAAGCCAGAGATAGGTGCAAAAGAAACCCATAGATCAATCCAAGACCCAGCCTATGCACCAGTAGTTTTTCCAGACGAAGAATTTGAACCTCACGGCTGGGCAGAAATTTTAGCAACCATGGATGTAGCCATCAATGAGGAACAATGGACACCTCACTATGATGAGGATGGCTATGACATTTCAGTCTTCTCCATAGAGCCAATCATGGGAGAGGCAGTTCTAGAAGAATGCGAACCTAGCCCTGATGCATTTGAGGATGCAAGTGACTCCGATCTAGAGTCAATCATTATGGACCCACCTTTTGCATCAGATGAAGAATACTTCCACGAAGTAGAATTTCAACCCCAGAGGCATGGAGAGCTTACAAATGATGTAAGATTAGCCACACATGTGACCCCGAAGGAAGAAAGAAAGAAATGAAAGAAGAGAGAAGTCTCACCAGAAGAGGAAGAATCTTTGTTTGAGGTCCCATAAAATTTTAAGAAGTATGAGATAGACGACAGGAGAGTCATGATAAGAATGCCTAAACGAGAGGCACAAGTAGGAGAGGCCTATGATAACAAAGAAACCACCAAGAAAATAGTAGTGGCCCTAGAAGAAGGAGAGGAGAGATGCACGTACATAGGCCATGACCTAACAAAGGAAGAAGAGCATGCGTTAATTGCCTTGCTAAGAGAATACAGAGATGTATTCGCTTGGAGTTACAAGGATTTGAAAGGTGTTGACCCTGACGTATGCTCACACACTATCCCCATGACCTCAGATGCTAAACCCTCTAAGCAAAAGCCCTATACATATAACGATAATTACGCTGCCAAGATCAAAGAGGAGATAGATAGACTGGTTGAAGCTGGATTTATCTATGAAATCGAGCACACTGAGTGGGTATCCCCCATCGTAGTGGTTCCCAAGAAGAATGGCAAGCTGCGTGTGTGCATTAACTTGAAGAAGGTCAATGCAGCCACAATTCGAGATAACTATCCGCTTCCCATCACAGAACATCTCTTAGAAAGAGTAGCAGGCAAGGAAGTGTACAGCTTCCTTGATGGATTTTCGAGCTACAATCAAGTAGCCATAGCTCCAGAAGATCAGCATAAAACAGCTTTTGCCACAGAGTGGGGTATATTTGCCTTTCGTGTAATGCCATTTGGGCTTACCAACGCACCAGCTACCTTCCAGAGACTAATGTGCCATGTATTTAAAGAGTTCCTGAGGAAGAATTTAGAAGTCTATGTTGATGATCTTTGTGCTCATTCCAACATTAGACAAACCCATATTCTTGAACTCAGACAAATCTTTGACAAATGTAGAGAATATCAAGTCTGCCTGAACCCAGAAAAGTGCGTTTTTATGGTCAGACAATGCAAGATTCTAGGACACATAGTGTCAAAGAATGGCATATCCACTGATGAAGAGAAAGTGAGAGCCATAGCAGAGCTACCTAGGCCAAGGAATGTCAAGGAAGTACAAGCTTTCATGGGGCATTGTGGTTATTACCGACGATTTATACACATGTATATTGTCATTGCAAAGCCCATGTACGGACTTCTAACTAACTTTGAGTGGACGGATGAATGTGAGAATTCCTTCCAGGAGCTTAAACAAAGATTATGTTCAGCACCAATCTTGACCACACCAGATTGGAATAAACCATTCCATGTTCATGTGGATGCATCCAATTATGCCATTGGGTGTGTGCTTGCTCAACCTACTGGTGAAGGTAATATGGATCTTCCAATTGCCTACGCTAGTAGACAATTGAATGTAGTTGAACAAAATTACACCACTACGGAGAGAGAAGGCTTAGGCATGGTATATGCAGTTAAGAAATTTAGACACTATTTGCTTGCAAACAAGTTTAAATTATTTACAGACCATCAAGCATTGTTATATCTCGTGAACAAGCCATGCAATACAGGAAGATTAGTAAGATGGTTTCTCTTACTAATGGAATATGATTTTGAGGTTGTGGTAAGAAAAGGGAGGACTCATTTGAGAGCAGATCATCTCTCTAGGCTCACATCTGGAGAAGCCCCACAAGGAGTGTCAGATGACCTTCTTGATGCGTACTTGTTTAATTTGGAAGTGGTACCGCAGTGGGCTAAGCCATTAGTGCCAGTATTGACATACGGGCCTAACCATCCAGTAGTAAACACACGGAATAGAGAGGTTGTGAAAGCCCAAAAGTACCACATCATGGCAGGAAGCATGTACAAGCACACAGATCAAGGAATCTTGGCTTGTTGTGTGGAAGAGGACGAGTACAATAAATGGTTGCATTTAGCACATGTAGGTGCATTAAAGCAACACTACTCAAAGCAACGAACCTTACAGACGCTAAGGAGACTCGGAGTACATTGGCCAACTATGGAAGCTGATGTCCAAAGGTTGTGCAAGGAATGCCCAATCTGCTGCACTAAACCACCTGTGGAACATGCCACCCTTTATCAAGTGTCCATTGTGCCAGATTGGAGTGAACCACTAGTATCCTTCCTGAGGACGAAAACATTCCCTCCAGACATGACTCTTGCGAGGAAAAGGAGTTTAGAACAAGAAGCCCAGGATTACTCACTTATTGGTGATAATCTATACAAACGTGGTAAAGATGGTTACCTGAGACTATGTGTCCATGAGAGTGAGTATCTCAAGATCTTGGAAACTGCTCACCAAGGTGTAGCAGGAGGACACTTTGGACCAGATCGGGTGATCAAGGCAATCCTATTTGCGGGCTTCTGGTGGCCGACCCTTCACATGGATGCACATACATATGTGAAAAGGTGTGACGTCTGTCACCGAACTCAGTATCCTATACGCAAAGATGAGATGCCACTGAAACCTATGATGGGTGGACATGCATTCTCTAAGTGGGGAATAGACTTTGTAGGCCCTATTAATCCCCCAGCTAAGGGTTCACATGCTGAATATATCATTGTGGCCACGGATTATCTCACCAAGTGGGTAGAAGTAAAAGCCACAACGAAGAACGATGCTCAAACAACAGCTAAGTTTTTATTTGAGAATGTGTTCACTAGATACGGGCTACCCATAGAGCTAGTTAGTGATAGAGGCACTCACTTCTTGAATGAAGTGATTGAAAATCTGCTCCAAGAATTCTTGGTAATACATAAGAAGTCTGCCCCCTATCACCCTCAAGCAAATGGCGAGGCTGAGAGCACCAACAAGATCTTATGCAATGTATTGACGAAATTAGTGAACAATAAACGCTCTGATTGGGACAAACAGCTACACCATGCTGTTTGGGCATACCGAGTCGCCTACAAGACGGTACTCCAAGCCACCCCCTTTCAGATGGTGTTTGGCCAAAACGCTGTGCTACCTTTGGACTTCTTAATACCTACATTGAAAGTAGCACAAGAGCACGAATGGACGGGTCATGAACTCTCCTCTAGACTTTTTGACCTTGAACGATTAGGAGAAACAAGACTGAGAGCAGCTGCAGGGATATATGCAGCTAAGAAGAGACAGAAGGCATACTTTGATGCCCATGTGAAGGGTAAGGGCTTGAAAGCAGGAGATCTAGTTTTAGTCTACACATTGAAACGACATGCAAGGAAGCTAGAAAAGAGAGGCTACGGACCTATGATCATCAATAGGATCTCCACGAGTGGAGCAGTACAACTAGCCACTTTAGAGGGTGATGTTCTCCCAAACTATATTAGCGGATGCAGAGTCAAGTTGTATCAGGAACCCCTCACGGAGGAAATGCTAAGTCGACTCAACACTGCTAAGAAACGCAAAGAGGAAGAAAAGCGAATTCGAGAAGAAGCTCAAGCAGAAGCCCTAGAGCGCATACAGAGATTGAAATTAAGAAGACAAGGTGGAGAGCACCCTAGGCAAAATGCATATGCAGATCAAGGATATGACGTAGCTATGTGTGAAGTTTCAGGTGTTAGCTCACATAGGATAACTGATCGACGTCCTTTCATAACCTTAGATATAGGACAAGGAAAGAGTGCAAGGACTGTAAGAGCCTTGATTGACTCAGGTGCAGCCACTAGTGCTGTTAAATTGTCTTACTGTCAAGAGTTGCAATTAAATGTCAATCCTGTGGAAGCATATCTCATAGGATTGGGAGGCGTGGAAACCCCTTGCATGGGCGAGGTGGAACTTCCCCTCTATATTCATGATGAGGCAATGACAGTTAAGGTACTAGTGTGTCAAGATGAGGACCTCACTGAACCTCTTGTCTTGGGTCAAGACTGGATCTATAACCAAGCAGTCAACTTAAACCTAAGAATTGGAATTCTTCAGGTATGGGTGAATCAGACTAGAATTACAATTGAGTTAAATAATGGAGCACTCAAGGAACTAGAAAAGACACGGACTCCTGGTCCCTCCAGGGGTGCACATGAAGTTGACCATGCTGTTCTTGTCCAAGGCTATGTGATGCAGAAGAATGAAGATCTCGAAGAAGGAGTTAGAACCACAATGGAACTCTCTTCTTTTCCAAAGGCCAGAAGGAGGCAGCAACCAAAGGTGGATCCAAGGCAGAAGAAGCAGAGTACTACCTATGTTGGAAATCAAAAGTACCTGCGCAGCAAAATGTCTCAGCAAGTGAAACAAGTGTGGGTGCGGAAAGGCGAACACCCGGTTGCACTCAAGCCAACCACACGGGCAAAGCCTCTTATTAGTAACCAACAACACGATACTAATAAGAAGTCTTTGAGAAGCTCATCTGCTAACGTGAAGTCTATTTGGGTGCCCAAGAAGTCGATTAAGGCCAGCCCACAATCAAGACAAATTTGGGTGCCTAAGGCTTGTTTGCGGGCTCAAATAGCTACACCAAGAACACACCCTACACAGCATGATCCATTCACTGGCACAGCCTACATCCACTCATTTTCAACACCAAGGCCCATGAGCACGAACAGAATCACTTGTAAATGGGTCCCTAAAAGGCCTCATTTCCAAGCTGACACACCTATAAAGCTCTCGAGAGTCTCTACGGAACCAAGAGCAAAACCCATCCACTGCATTTGGCAGCCCAAGACTTGTAACAAACCCCCGGACCCCAATTGTAAATCCATGACCACCTACTAACCGCTTCACTCTCACTTCACATCATTCCGCTTAGCTCGTAGGTCTACCCAATTCCTAACTACACACACTAGCACCGAGCACCTATTAACCCCTAACCACTCCCGAACTTTAAGTTAATGTTGTAACAGGGGACACCGTGTCATTTTTGTGTCCATTGCAATGTTAACATTTATTCATATATTCTCACAGAACCATCTTCGAAGTTTTCAACATGGCTGAGGCAGCAGGAACTAGTTCTCACACAGAAACAAGCCCGCAAGTGGTGGACTTAGACAGTTTACCCGTTTTGCCTGAGACAAATGAAAGACCAGAAGAATTGCAGGCCGTCAAAATCATACCTATTGCGGACCCTCCGCGTGGCCACACCATGCCCGTAGGAAAGACTTCCCACTGGTTTACCGAGGTGGCAGGACCCTTGGGTGAAGGAACGTACCTATGGGAATCAGAGTTGGACTTCAATGGGAAGCAAGGCAGATACCATTTCTTTACAAGAGAATTTGAGAAATTACAAAATGCAGAGGGTCTACGTCCGATATGGGAAAAGGCAGGATTGAGTGCCTATTTCAGTGCACGACTCCCAAAACCTGACTTCATGCGATGCTACTATCTCATCAACACCTTGACTCCAAACCAGAACCCAAAAGGTGCAAGCTCATTTGTGATTCCATCTCTGACAAAGGGGAATGAGCTCAAGAGGTTCAGGCTATCAAACAATTTGGTGAGAGAGGCTCTAGATATGCGCGGAATGCATATTCCTACAGAAAACGAAACCCTAGTACCGGATTACATGAAGAATCGAAGTCTCACCAAACTCAAGGACATGGTATCCATGACGCCTAATATTGCAATACACCTTCGCATGTGCATGCAACACTTTGCTTTTCCTGCACAAGATAGATTCATCATGCCTCCCAAAAAGATTTGGTTTAGTTTGTATCTGGCAGAGACACAGAGCCTCACCATCAACTTACCCCACTGGATAATTGATCAGATACACCTAGCTCACAAACAATGGCCGCGGAAACAGGTTTTATATGGTTGCTGTGCTCTAACGAGAATCATTTATAGGTGTTTGGCTTATGACATTCCTATTCAACGGGCCCTAATGTGGAATCGTGTAGAGCAGTTTAGAGGCAGGACATCCACTGGACCCCCTTCTAAGAAGATGAGAGGCACTGTCCAAGTCCCATGTGCTCAACCACGTGGAGCCACGCTAACACCAGATGTCACCCCTCCACCCCGAAGAGTCCGACCATTCACACTTCGACTTCCAAGACGCAGCACCGATGGTTCCACCTTGATATTCCCTCCTATCCCAACCGATCTTGAATTTCCCAGTGGTGCACCTTTAGAAGAGCTCACTAATGAAGATTTCGAACAATTATTACAAGATGTAGAGCTGGAGGCAGAAGAGGCACAACAAGCGGAAAACGTGCAAACGCAGGCCAAAACCTCCCAAGCACCTGTCACACCAGTTGAAGTGGATGAAGAGGATGACGGAGATGAAGAACAGGAGGAAGATGAGGAGGATTATGATCAAGAGCATCAAGAGGAACAACAAGAAGTGCCAGAACTTGTAGGTGCACCAGCATATACAGCTCAACTACGAAGGTTATACGACACAATCAAAGCAGTACAAGAAAGGCATCAACTCTCTCTTGTATCCGGTCAAGCTTTGATGCAAGAAATGCTGGGATTCTGGGAATACCATTCCGAAATTTTCATTCCCAGACCCACACATTTGCTACATCTATTCGCAGTAGAACAAGCGATCCATGCAGATCAGTTACGTCTGCCACATCCGGACATTCCAGGACCAATCGATTGGGACCATATGATGACAAATTTGGCCAGAGGACTACGCATACAAGAACATCAGCTTGCCACTCAGGTTGTGGAATATTACATCCAACACTCCCAGCAACAAGGGTCTGTCAGGGACGACAGACGCGAGAGAGGGGGGGTGTTGAGAGCAGTACGGCCACCCAAGGACTGACTAGACAAGGAAGCCAGCGGAGAGAGTCAGAGCGGGGTGAAGGAGTAAGTAGGCAAAGCAGTCGACGCAAGTCTAGCAGATAGGCCCTTCAAATTTTTCTAAATCAACATCTTTATAACAGTGATTCTGATCACGAACAATCATTGTAAATACCATTTCATATTTTTGTAGCTCCATTTTGTGCAAGCCAAGGAGTCCTTGAGCTTGAGGAGCCTTAGAAGTACCTACATATCAATTTTCGTATTTTTTAGACTCTGTTTAAGCCCTCAAATTGGCCCTGGAACCTAATTTTTAACTAGGCCGGACACTAGGTCTGGACAGGGCCAAAACCTAGTCAAAAACTATAAAAAGAGCTAGAGAGCTCATTTTTGGGCAGAGATTGTAATTGGAATGAACTTGTAAGAGCTTTTCGAAAGTAATCTAAAAACTCCATTGCTTCCCACTCTTTGTCTTGCCGTGTGTGCGCGTGTGTGTGTATGTGTGTGCATGCTTGTATGCTTCTCACTCACGCACTTGTGCCTCCACTTGCTCGAGGTCTTCATACCATCCTCACGTCTTCCCGGATTGACATTAAAGGAGGTGCTACTCATCACTGAGCTACATATGGCCACCTCATGTGGGAGGACACAGTGTAACCAGATTCCAGTTGGATCTTTCTAATACAACTGACCCATGATGATAGTAAAGTGGTGACTATGGAGACCAAGTTTCTTTCTGGCCACAAACCACAAATGAGACAAGGCAATTCCATTCTCCAAAAAGCTTAACATCTCTTTGTACCAAGTTAGCAAAGTCTGAGGAGCACTTTCGATCTCAGTTGCCGTAAATATCTCAACATCTTGAAGAGCGTCATTGACACTCTCAAGTGGTTCTCCATAATCAATGCAAGATAGAAAATTAGCGATAGTGTGGCTTGCTCTTGGGCAATGGAAAATGTCATATTCAAATTCTTGAAGCAAAAGGACCCACTTGGCTAATTTTCCTACCAAATTTTATTGTTTCACCAAGTACAACAAGGCACCGTGATCCGAACAACTGCCCCAATAATTAATGCTGAAATTTCTTTATCGAGTAGATTAACATGAGAAATTCACGTTCAGTGGTTGAGTAACTCTACTTTGCTGATGTTAATCTCCGATGCGTAGTAAATCGGTCTGAACCAATTGCGGTCTTCCTTCTGCATAAGCACACTCCCAATGGCCTTATCTTAAGCATCCACTAACACACCAAAATGCTCTTTCCAGTCTGGATCTTTCAAAACTGGTGCAGTGCCTAGCATCTTCCATAGTCATTCGAAAGCAAGTTGTGCTTCCTCTGTCCACTCAAACTTTGTCAATCGGACATGCACTAACTTGTTCAACAATATGGCAATATGTGCCAGTCCTTGCAAATGTCGGACATGCCAATGTACTTGCCCAAGGAACTATCAAACTTCTTTTAGCTTTTGGGGCAATGGAGTTTCCAATATGACCCAAAACTTTTCTGACTCCACCGCAATGCCGTTTTCCAAAATGATATGGCCTAATAATTTTCCGCATTTGATTGCAAATGTCAATTTCTTAGGGTTAAGGCACAGATGTACCTTCCTACATGAATCAAAACATGCATGTAAGTGCTCTAGATGTGCATGTTGATATATTTAGGTAGTGATGTGTGTGAACACACTAGGACCACAGGGCACTTTTTTCCCTCTTTAGGAGGTTTTTTTTTCCTCGGCTTGTATATACGCCTATTGCCCTAATGGGCTACTTATCTTTGTACATTCTCTAGTGATACATTCAGTATTGTGTGTTGTGCTCCAAACTTCTTCTTCTTCCTTGAGCTGTTTGTGTGCTTTCGCACATGTCTAACTCCAGCAATTGGTATCAGAGCAGGTTGTCGCTTCATCTAGGGCGTTATCTACACCTCTCTGGTTGCAGTCTCAGAATTGCATGAAATTTGGTAGGTATACTCAGGGTGTTTCAGAGATAAAAAAAACTTTGCTGTGTGGTGCCAAAATCGTGATCTCAGCTCATTTCGGCCTCCGAACGCACTATCGTAGTGCTTGTGTAGCCTATTTTGTCTTTTTGCACCAAATATATATACCTGTTTCGATTCACCAGTATAAGCATCTCGAAGTCTGCTACAGGTTTAGCAAAACTCGTCTAGGTAGTTCGGATCAAATTTTTGAGATATAGTCAATTTTTTGCATCAAGGTATTTTAGTCACTGGCCATGGCTGAAAGCAGTGATGTATTTCGTATGTTGGCTATTGAGGATAAGTTGGATGGTACCAACTACCCGTTGTGGGCTTATATGATGCGACATGTATTGGTTGCAAAAGGACTGTGGAACATTGTTGAGGGTGTTGAAAAATGTCCTATTACACCATGCAACTGTTATAACTGTAGGTAGTGATGTTGATGCAGAAGGTGTCAAAGATGATGATATTCTGCATATTCCTATTTGTGCTACGGTTTCTGCTACACCTACTGCAAAGTACATTCGTTGGGATGGCAGAGATGCTCAGACACATGCATTGATAGCTTTGTCTGCCAAACGTGCCATTACTCCTCACATTCGCTCTTGCAGAACAACTAAGGATGCTTGGGATACACTTACCACATTGTACCAAGCTAGTAATGAGGCTCATGTTGCTTACCTCTGAAAACAGTTGGAGAGTGAGCACATGAATGAAGGTGATTCTATGGACAGTTTCCTAACAAATATTAAAGACTTGAAGGAACAATTGAATTTTGCTGATGAGACTATACCAGATAGCTCACTTGTGCAGACCGTTTTGAATGGTCTTCCTGATTCATATCAGAGTTTTGCTTCTACTCTTCGGTTGATGATGAAAGGCAATCCAAATGCCTTGTCATTTGAGGAGTTAGTCTCTGTTTTGTTGCAAGAAGATAAGTCTAGGCAGAACATGTCAATTATGCGTGTTGCAGATCAAGGTTTCTTGGCTAGTCAGAAGGGCAAAGGAAAATGGAGCTCTTCAATTAGTAAGCAGAAATCTGCTAATTCTGCACAATCAAAGAAGGAAGACAAAGATGAAAAGAAATCAAAAAAGTAGAAATTATTTTGTAAGTACTGTAAAGGTAATGATCATATCCTAAAGAACTCTACAAAACTGGCTGCTGAAGAGGCAAAGAAGAAAGAGGCTGGAATGGTAGTTGCAGAAGCCTCTACACCAAAAATGGAGTCTGCTAATCTCGTGCAGGAAGAAGAGTGGGCGTTTACTACTGTTTGCAGTTTTGACCCATCTTCTCATGAGCAATGCATGTTTGCAGTCGACTCAGATGTATGGTACTTTGAGAGTGGGGCGACCAAACATATTACCTCGCAGCGTGGTTTCCTCTCTTCACTTGAGCCTGCCCCTATAGGGAATACTGTTACATGCGCCAACAATTCCTCTTATTCTATTATGGGAGTTGGTAAGATCATTTTTCCTACTCGTGATGGTAGTTCTTTCACTCTGTCATATGGTTTGTTTGTGCCAGGGATCAAGAAAAATCTGTTACCAGTTTCTACATTAGCCAAGATTGGCTTGGTTCTGATATTTGTTGATGATAGATGTAGAGTTCATGATCTATCAAATGGCGGCTTCATTATTGCTTTTGGCATTTTATGTCATGGGTTGTATAAGCTCATAGACTATGAAAGATATGTAAATTCTCTAAGCTTGATCAAGGGGATTAGAAAATCTTTTGTAGCTATATTCAAAGTTTCAAGGTCTAATTCTTTTTAGGTTGTATGTATGATCAATAGGAACATGTATATGTAAAGTTTGTAGATAAAGTTCCCAAAGTCGCACATTTTTACTTGCTCGAGTTTTGCTTTGATCTCAACACACAAAGTAAAGTTTTTTGATAAGTGGGCATTAGAAATCTAATTTATAAGGTAAGGAAGCTATGGTTAAAAGCATTTAGCAAAATGGGACTTGTGCTGTGAGAATTCAACTTGAGAAGTTGATCATGTCAAAGTTGCTTGTTCAGAGAGACAATTTCTTAATGATCAAATCAAAGTTTTAATGATTCTTTGAAGATCTAATGAATGACATGATTGCGCAAACGTAGCGTGGAGGTATCTGTATCGTTAGGTTGAAGAAATTTGAAGATGTTTGCATGTATTGAAGTTAATCTCTGAAGTAGACTCTTTGAAGAAGAAACTTCACACAGAGAAGTGTTTGTGAATGATTTGGTAAATCATGGTAACATTGTGTAAATTTTGGTCTATGATTGATATAGAAGTGCTCTTAAATTTGCATAGATCAAGCATTTGGATATTTGGAGGTCTCCACCAGTGGTATGAGAGCCAAAGGGCAATATAAAGTGAGGCAAAGAGCATTTGAAGTCTCCACCGTTGCAGACATTGAAGTTTTCTTCAAATTGAAGGTGGACAAGATTAAAGTCTTGAAGACAACCCGAAAAAGTGTGAAGATTGAGCTTGAGAGGATCTGAAAGTTTGAAGCTTTGCATTAAAGGTACAAAGCATATTCATTTATCTTAACATTTGTAGAGACAAAGATCAAACGATGGGAGAAAGCTTGCAGATTGATAAGCTAGATAGGAAAAACTATCCAGCTTGGTCCATGAGGATGGAGGCGCACCTCATCAGCAAATATTGATGGCATTCATTACCGGAGAAGAAGAAAAGCCTGAGTTTAAAGATTCTGGTGTTCCAACTAGGGAGGAGCTTGCAGATTTGAAGAATTGGATGAAGAAGGATGCTCAAGCTAGGAGTATCATTTACATGGCTGTAAATGATTATCTTCTGCCTCACATTAGAGGATTAGAAAGTGCAGCGGATGTGTGGAATGGTTTGGAAGAGCATTTTAAAAATACAACCAATTCAAGGAAGGCCTCATTATGGGATGAGTTCACAACCTTCAAGAAGAAGAGCTCACAATCAATTTCTGATTATGTGGCAAGAATGAAGGACATTGCAGATAGCTTGGAAGCAGTGATGAAGATATTGAAGAGGAGAAGTTGGTAATACAAATACATATAGGTCAGAGAGTAGATGAGAAATGGAAGCCTTTTATATTGTCCAAAGAATTGTCATTAGATCATTTTACTCCTGATCTTAATCAACTGCTAGGACACATGCTAACTTTTGAGCAGGACATTAAGGGAGATAATGATAGGAGTGCAAGCCAAGCTATGTACTCCAAGGATAAGAGAAAGATTGTCAAAGGAAAGCAGTCAAATGATGATGAAGGATCTTTAATCCAAGTTTATTTCACAAGAGGGAAGATGAATTCAAGAGGCAAAGGAAGAGGAGGTAAGAACAAAGATAATATTAAAGCTTGCTTGATTTGTGGTGGAACAAATCATTTGGCAAATGATTGTTGGTATAACAATCAAAATGGTGGAAGTCATAATTAGAGTTTCAATCAAAGAGGTAGAGGAGGCAGAAATCAAAGGGGTAACTTTAGATGAAGAGGTGGTAGGACTTCATATGCTAGAGGAGGTGGAAGAAGCTTTCAACCTCAGTCCTATAATAACACTTAATACAATTATGTATCAGATTAGAAGAATGACTTGACTCTCATCTTGACTGCAACACATGAAGCAATAGAAGAAGATCAAAGGGTATTCTATATTGACTCAGGATGTAGCAATCATCTGAGTGGCAACATATCATTGATGACTAATATGAAAGCAAAGGTGAGTGGACATACTGCTCAAACAAGAGACAACACCAAGCATAAGGTGGAAAGTATTGGATCAGTGAAGACAAAGAGTGGAAGCACACTCTTAAGTAAGGTACTTTATGTTCCTATTATTCCTAAAAACTTGATAAGTGCATTATCATGCTTATGCAGAAAGGATTACAGGACAAAAACTCAAGAGGTTGAGATCAGATGGAGGGGGTGTTGGCATACAAGTCATAAGCAGAGCGTACAGGCACAAAGGAAGAGTCATGCATAATATGTCAAGAAGGCCCAATCATTTTTTTCATAAACAATTTCCAACTCAAGTGATTTTCATCACTACACACACATTGTAAATCCCGTTTTTGGTAGAATAGACTCCATTTTGTTCAAGCCGAGGATTCCTTGAGCTTGAGGAGTATTAAAATTAGCTACATACCAATTTTCATAATTTTTAGACTCCGTTTGAGCCCTCAAATAGGCTCTAGAACCTAATTTTTAACTAGGCCAGACACTAGGTCTGGCCAAGGCCAAAGCTAGCCAGAAAACTATAAAAAGAGCTAGAGAGCTCATTTTTGAGGTTGGATTGTTAGTGATTTGAGCTTATGTAAGAGGTTGTTTGACTAATGCAAACAACCCCATTGTTCCTCTCCTTGTTCTTGCCTTGTGTGCGCGTGTGTGTATGTGTGTGCATGTTTGTGTGCTTCTCACTCACACACTTGGGCCATCACTTGCTCATAGTCTTCATACTAGTCCTCACGTCTCCACGGATTGACAATTATGAGGTGGATCTCATCACGTTGGTACTCACCATTGTGCTAGAGTGATACCAAATTTGGTGCCTTTGCCGGGGAGAGAGCTTCAAGGACAAGGGTGTGATGGTAAGACGTAGAGTTGAGACATTGGAGTCATAGGTAATATCCTTTCTTTTCCTTATTTTTCTTCATTTTTTCTTGTTTTTGCATAACCATCATCATCCCCACCATCTCCCACCTCCATCTCCATCTTCACAAAAATTTCAGTTTTTGGTCATATTCCACTCCCCACCTCATTTCCCTCATTTCACTTGTGAGAGAGAGTGAGAGAGAGCTTGCATGCTATCTGTTTTTGTGTGTTTTTTGAGCTTTTGTTGCAGGCTCTAGCTGTACCACCATCTCCAGCAGCTTTCGGAGGTATGACAGACTTTGCAGAGGTCTTGAGAGGACGACCTCTCTCTATCGCGACAGACAGAAAAACTTAATATTTTTTGAATGCATGCTTGGCACGATAACCTACACCATTAGAGCACTCCAAATCACTAGAAGTTTCTAAAAAATTTGCATTTTTTCAGTCTATCATGATAGACACCGTCTATCACGACAGATAGCATCTATCGTGATAGACACCGTCTATCGCGACAGACAGCACCCCATGACACAGGCCGTCTATCACAACATACCAAACCATGACAGACGACATACCCCGTCTATCATGACAAACATCCATCTATCGCGACAGAAAGAGAACCATGATAGATCCCGTCTATCGCGACAGACAGGTCCACGATAGACGACAGACACCATCTATCGTGACAGACACCATCTATCACGACAGACACCATCTATCGTGACAGACCAAACCACGACGGACGATAGACCTCGTCTATCGTGCCTGACACCGTCTATCACGACAGACACCGTCTATCGTGAAAGACCAAACCACGACGGATGATAGACCTTGTCTATCGCGACAGACACCCATCTATCGTGACAGACAGGACCCCACAATAGACCTCGTCTATCACGACAGACACCGTCTATCGCGACAGACACTGTCTATCGTGATAGACAGCCCCACACGACAGTCAGTTTCTATCGCGATAGACACGTCTATCACGATAGACAGACATTTTCGGCAAAACAATAGAGGGGTAAGTTTTTGAAAATTTGGGCTAAAAATTGGGCATATTTGCATATTCAATCACCTATACCATTACAAAGGCCTTAGAAAAATGCACTAAACTCTTGAAAGGTCCTGATTGTCTGTTTAACCCCCTAAACCCTGAACTGTCATAACTTTTTCATATGAAGTCCATTTTTTGAGCTCTAAGGCTTGTTAGAAAGCTAATGGTGAATACTACACGACCTTAATTATTTTTGTAAGAATAATGCATTGATTTTCAGATAGGGTATTTTGAAGTTGACCCTCTGTGGGGCAGGTACACCAAGGGAGCTCTAGAGGAAATTTTTTGGCAATAGAAAAGGGGGAAAAAGGGTCATTAAAAGTGTCTGAAATAAATTGTTTGTCAATTGAAGGTTCAAACTTGAGCTAAACTTGGAATTTTTACACGATCATCGAGAACCTTTGGAGAAAGCAAAGCAAGTGCCATCGTGTGCAAGCTTGGGAATGCGCTTCCTGGGTAGACAAGCATAGCAAGGAGAAGTGACCTGAGGTTGGAACATCTCTTAACCCCCTCAGTCCATTCTTAGCTTAGGCTAAGTGCGAGTAGTTGTCCTGATTGACTAGGGGTACGATAGGAATACTCAAGTTCTAAGAGCCCCTAATTTCTCAAGTCTAAGAATAGGTTAAAGTGCAGTCAAGGGACAACTTAAGGGAAAAGAACTTAAACTAAGTGGACGAAAAACATCAAGTACGACACACATAAGTGCTCCTAATGACGCTTAACTAAAGACAAGAAAAAAAGTATTGGAATGATAAAAAGAACAAGTGATTGGTATCAAAGAATCAGCAACGTGGTTGTACAAGGATCATTGGGATTAATTAGGAAGGCATATGAACCTGAGATCAGGAAGACACCTAGGGAGAGACCGTCAAAGTGTTAGATCATCCGAGGCTAGTGTCAACCATATAGCTAGATCTTGGGCCCAACAATTGAGTGATTACCCCTATGCTCTAGACTCAGAAACTAGTGACTCTGAGATGTCTTAGAACATGGAAGGACCGGTAGGTAGCTCAGGATTGTCATACCTAGAAAAACCTGAGGGTCCCTACAGGACTCAATTTGAGTATGTCCGGACCAACCGCTTAGGTGCACGCATCTATGAGGATGGTCTAAGAAGATCTGTTGTCATCATTAAAAACCCGAATCAGCCCATTGGACTAGAACACCCTGTAGTCAAGTTTGAAATTGGTTCCTACATAGATAAAGAAGGAACAATGTATGTGGTCACTAGCCAACCTGAAAGGACGGATGATTTTGGCAACAAAATCTCAGAACTGAAAATAGGAGACATAGAGCAAGGGAAGTTAGGAAAGGAGCCAAAAACCCCTAGAGGCAAATCTGTTCTAACAAGAATAATCACTCCAGAGTGGGTTCCCCAAGACAATAGGAGCATAGATTTGCTCGTAAATCGAGAGACGGATGAGGCCTTCTGGAGGTATACAAGTGAGCAGCCTAACGAAGTAGGAGCACTTACCATCTATGAATTCAAAGACCCTGATAGCCCAGGCAAAGTGACCTACTCAGATGATGCTTCAAAAAGGATCTTTGTGGTCTCAGAGCATGGTAGACACGCATACACTTGGAAGGGTGAATTTGTTTTTCCCCAACCTCGATCCACTGTGCCTTATGGTCACCAAGGAGCGGGGACCTCTCAAGCTCATGGATACAAAGAGAGAGGAGTAGAGATAGACCCGAGGTGAGCTTTGCTAATCCACTTGGAAGAGAGAGAAGGAGGCCAGAGACTGATAGAATGGATAGGGAGAGGCATAGGGACCCAAGGAATCCAAGAAATGCAGACGAGTTCCCTCTGCCAAGGCTTAGAGAACATGCTAGAAGCTTAAGGCCCACACAATTTTTTAATTCCATGAAGAATTGCTTTGATGGCACAGGAGACCCGTATGACCATGTAGTAGAGTTTAGGCAAGTTTTGAGAGCTGAACAAGTTGAAGACTTGTTCACTCAATACAATGCTTTTGGCCTAACACTCAAGAACATTGCATTGACTTGGTTTCAACCACTTCACCAAGATCAGTATAGAATATAGACCAACTTCTTGAAGCATTCATCACTGAGTTTTCCAAAAGTGGCATTAGGCATAATACATCTTCCTTGATATACAGCTTCAAGCAAACACCTCAAGGGATAGTGAGGCTCGCAGGAAGAAGGTTTAGGCAATACCTAGAGAGATGCCCTGCTCCAGAGTTACCCACTCCGGCCAAACAAGTGGCCTTATTTCTAGACAGATTGTTAAGCAACAAACTAAGATCATATGTGTACTTAAAGGACCCTAGATCCATAGAAGAGTGTGTTTGCATGTGCATAGACATCGAGGATAATCTAGGGGAGGAATTAGAGCTCTCAAAGATCTATAAAGATTCAGATAGCTCTACTAGCCTCGTTTCCTCACAATCCACATCAATTGAGGATCTAGCAGAGAAGATAGCTCAGAAATTAGGAGTCTCTAGCAAGCAGATTCCTAGATTTGCCCCAGGAAAACGATGTTGTACCTGTGGAGGAGACCATATGGCTAATGTGTGCCCTATCATGGCTCAACCCCAAGTGAAGGCTAACAGCCAATATTGCACCATAGAAAGGAGATACACCACCCACACCGCACGAGACTGCCCATATAACAAACAAGCTATTAGGCAAAATTATCCTCAGACTTATCCACAACAAGGAAAATCCCAGAATCAGTACCCACAACAGCAGTACGATAGGCCCTAGCAACCCTATCAACCACCCTATGAAGGGCAGCAAAGATCGCAACCAGTCCTAACGGAGAAACCCTCTCCTCCAGCCAATGTGATTCTAGTAAAGTATAGAATTGTAGAAAAAAATCCGAATAGAGCTTTAGTGCCAGTGACATCATTGCTTTCAGAAAGCGATCCAAGTGATCACAGTTTTGACTCTACCCATATTGATAGCCCACAGGCTTACTACATGCAGTCTCCTAAGCATAATGAGTCATACTATTATGAAGAACCGAGTGAATCTAGTTGGGAGCCAGAATATGCAAATGTCATGTATGCAAACCCCAACTCTAGACCTCAACCTAGGTAGGTAAGACCTCCATTTCCTAGAGGGCCATGCTACCGATGTCAGGGAGATCATCTCATTTGTGATTGCCCTTTATGGACACCTACACAAACCCAATCTGTGACAATTCAAAGCTTTTGTCCGGACTGTGGGAAGAAGCACTTGATATGAGAGTGTCCCAAGAACCCCAACAATATGCCAAAAATTGCTCCTATCAACGTTATTGGCTTAGTGGTAGACTCCATGGGAAGTGTGACTTGCACAGCCCCAGTGCAAGTCATCACGAGAGCTCAGGCACTTAGGCAAGACCAAGACGTAGGCTAGGAGAAGAATGCCGAGGTTATCGAGACTAAGAGCCAGAATAAAAAGAGAACAAGGGCTTGGAGAGATATCCATGAACATATGAAAAGGCAATGGGCAAAGAAGATGACCGGACTTGAGGAAAGCCTATGAGAAACCAAAGCCAAAATCATAGAAATCACATCTCAAATGCACTCTCACATAGCACCCCCACTACCATCCCCATCAACTTCTATTATCCTACCTTCTAATTCACCACACGTAACCTACACACCACCCAGAGTAGGATCATTCTTGGCAGATCCCACTCCTGAGGACATAGATATGATGCTTAGAGCATATCACGACAGGATCCAGGAGGGTCCAAATGTAACGGATCATGAAAGATGTTACCCTAGAGCTGTCGTAGAGCTTGAACGAACCAAGTTGTATGCCAAGATGGTGGAATTGGCTCAAGCCATGTTTGAGGCTGGTTGCCTCTTCAATTGCTCTAGCTCCACTAGAACACCATGCATTTTGATGGTCTATTAGATAGATTGGAGATGATAATTGCAAACTCTGGAAAAGGAGCCAACTCTCAGGCTAGGGAGAGGGCAAGTGATAGAATAAGCATTCCTCCCAAGGAAGCTTATGTGCCTAAATCCACTGAACCAGACACTTCCTCTTCTATGAATCGGTATTCACCAGAATTCTTGCAAGAGATTCAGGAAGAGAAATGGGCTAAAGAGAGTGAAGTTCCTCCTCCCATTGAATTTGTGGATGACACACACAATCAATTCCCACAAGACCTTCCTTCCATTTATGGAGAGCAAGAGAGTGCCCAGTCTCAAGAGAGATTAGACTTCGAGTCCAATTCCTTACAGGAACTACCCCATTTCACAGGCCCATGGGAAGCAAAGTCTACTTGTATGAGAGCACCCACGGTCATGATAAGAAATGAAGACTCAATCATACCTAGGAACACAGAGGTAGTGAAGAATACTAAAGTGTAGTGCAATCTCACTTTAGAAGAGCTACTCAAAGTTAAGTCGGAATTGTGGAAACATGTAGCCAAGCAAGTGCCACACAAAGCAAAACCTCGTTCCCAGGTAGGATCTAACAGGACAGTGCCAGAAATACCCTTGGACAAGATAGGGGACATGAGCAAAGGAGAAGAAGGAAACACCTATCTCCCTATCACTCATCAGGGTTACACAACAAAGGCAATTTTGGACTCAGGTGCAAGAGTTGCAATTGCTACCACTTCCCTATGGAAGCAATGGGGCAATCCAGCACTCAGGCCCACCAGAATGAAGCTACAAATGGCCGATGGTCACATTGAGAGACCCTTAGGGCTACTAGAGGGAATAACTCTTACCACTTGTGGGGTAGAGTTTGAACATACATTTGATATATGTGAATTTAGCAAAAATCAAGCCTATGAGATGATTCTAGGAAGACCATTCTTGAGACAATTGCAAGTAGTACAGGATTGGGGAACCAATGCCTTGTATTTGCAACACCTGGGTATCACGAACAAAGTGAATCTCAAAGATTTCTCTCATAGAGATGTGCCCCCTATTCAATGGAATCCCATCCATAGAGCCACATATGATACAAAGGCAATGCATTCCATAGGATCAAGATCATCTTGGATGTATGAAGACACTCACTTATGGATGTGTAAAGTGGCCGAAGAGGAAGAGAAAAGGGAAAAGGCTAGAGAGGCAGGTGCGAAGGAAATCCATAGACCAATACAAGACCCAGCCTATACACCTATAGTGTTTCCTGATGAAGAGTTTGAGCCTCATGGTTGGGCAGAAATCTTAGCAACTATGGATGTAGCCATCAATGAAGAGCAGTGGACACCCCATTGTGACAAGGATGGCTATGGCATTTCAGTCTATACAATAGAGCCAATCATGTGTGATCCAATTATTGAAGAATGTGAACTTAGCACTGATGCATTTGAGGATGCAAGTGACTCCGATCTAGAGTCAATCATTATGGACCCACCCTTTGCATCAGATGAGGAATATTTCTATGAAGTAGAAGCTCACCCTTAGAGACACAAAGAAATTACAAAGGAGGTGAGATTAACCACACAAGTGACCACCAAGAGTGAGGGAAAGAAGAGGAAGAAGAGAGAACTCTCACTAGCAGAGGAAGAATCCTTGTTTGAGGTCCCAGACAACTTTAAGAAGTATGAAATAGAAGACAGGAGAGTCATGATAAGAATGCCAAAATGCAATGCACAAGTAAGAGCAGCCTATGATAACAAAGAAACCACCAAGAAAATAGTGGTAGCCATAGAAGAAGGGGAGGAGCGATGCACATACATAGGACACAACTTAAGTGAAGATGAGGAGAAGGAGCTGATAACCTTACTACGAGAATATAGGGATGTGTTTGCATAGAGTTACAAGGACTTGAAAGGTGTAGACCCTGACATATGCTCACACACGATCCCCATGACCTCAGAGGCCAAACCCTCTAAACAAAAGCCATACACATACAATGACAACTACGCTGCCAAGATTAAAGAAGAGATAGATCACCTGGTCAAAGCTAGATTTATCTATGAAATCGAGCACATTGAATGGGTATCCCCCATTGTAGTGGTGCCCAAAAAGAATGGCAAGTTACGTGTATGCATTAACTTGAAGAAGGTTAACGGAGCCACTATCAGAGATAGTTATCCGCTTCCTATCACTGAGAATCTATTAGAGAGGGTAGCAGGCAAGGAAGTGTACAGCTTCCTGGATGGGTTCTCTGGTTACAATCAAGTAGCCATAGCACCAGAAGATTAGCATAAGATGGCGTTTGCCACGGAGTGGGGTATATTTGCTTTTCGGGTAATGCCATTTGGGCTTACCAATGCTCCTGCAACATTTCAAAGACTAATGTGCCATGTATTTAAAGAGTTCTTGAGGAAGAATTTGGAAGTCTATGTTGATGATCTCTGTGCTCATTACAACATTAGACACACCCATATACCTGAACTCAGACAAATCTTTGATAAAAGTAGAGAATATCAAGTTTGCTTGAACCCAAAAAGTGTGTTTTCATGGTTAGGCAAGGCAAGAATCTAGGACACATAGTATCAAAGAACGGCATATCCACTGACGAAGAGAAAGTGAGAGCTATCGCAGAACTACCTAGGCCAAGCAATGTCAAGGAAGTGCAAGCTTTCATGGGGCATTGTGGCTATTACCGACGTTTTATACACATGTATGCCATCATTGCAAAGCCTCTATACGGACTTTTGACCAACTTTGAATGGATGGATGAATGTGAGAAATCCTTCAATGAGCTTAAACGGCAATTATGTTCAGCCCCAATCTTGACTACACTAGATTGGAACAAGACATTCCATGTCCATGTGAATGCAAACAATTATGCTATTGGGTGTGTACTTGCACAACCTACGGGTGAAGGTAATATGGATCTTCCAACTACCTATGCTAGTAGACAGTTAAATGCAGCTGAACAAAATTATACCACTATTGAGAGAGAAGGGTTAGGCATGGTATATGCAGTTAAAAAGTTTAGATACTATTTGCTTGCAAATAGGTTTAAATTTTTTATTGATCATCAAGCCCTATTGTACTTGGTAAACAAGCCATGCAATATAGGTAGATTAGTAAGATGGTTCCTCTTACTAATGGAATACGACTTTGAGGTAGTGGTGAGAAAGGGCAAGACTCACTTGAGAGCATATCATCTCTCGACGCTCACAAGGCCCCACAAGGAGTATCAGATGACCTTCCTGATGCTTACTTGTTTGATTTGGAAGTTGTACCGTAATGGGCCAAGACCTTAGTGCCAGTACTGACATATGGGCTAAACATCCAGTAGTAAACACTCAAGATAGGGAGGTAGTAAAAGCCCAGAAGTACCATATCTTGGCAGGGAGTATGTACAAGTACACAGATCAAGGCATATTATCTTGTTGTGTGGAGGAGGATGAGTACGCGAAGTGGTTGCAATTAGCACATGTGGGTGCATTAGAGCAACACTACTCAAGGAAAAGAACTTTACAGACACTAAAGAGACTCGGAGTGCATTGGCCAACTATGGAAGCAGATGTCCATAAGATGTGCAAGGAATGCCCAATCTGCTGCACTAAACCACCAATGGAACATGCCACTCTTTATCGAGTGTCTTTAGTGCCAGATTGGAGTGAACCGTTAGTAGCCTTCCTAAGAACGAAAACATTCCCTCAGGAGATGACAATGGCCAAACAAAGGATCTTAGCACAAGAAGCTTTAGATTATACTCTCATTGGAGATAATCTATACAGATGAGGAAAAGATGGGTATCTTAG